>OZ004709.1:76420880-76471029 GCA_963924515.1 Vespertilio murinus | reverse complement strand
GATCTATGAGAGAAACAACTATTGGCTGCCTCTGCACACCCGCTACTGAAGGTCAAGCCTGAAACTTATCCTGATGGGAATCTGACCAGCTACCTCTCCAGTGTGCAGGATGATGCCCAACCAACCGAGCCACACTGGCCAGGGCTAGGATTTCTGTTTTAACCCATTGATTAAGAGTGTTTTGTTTCATTTCTACATACCTTTACATCTTCCAAATTTCCTTCTGTTATTGATTATTTTCTTTCAATTTTATTAAAATATCATTGATAGCACTGTATAAGTTTAAGGTGTATTTATAATAAGTTTACCTATATAAATTGTGGATGTGATCACCACAGTAAGTTTAGTTGATATCCCTCATCACCTATAAATTTTTAAAAAAAGTAAAAATAAAGTTTTAGGATCTACTTTATTGACAGCTTTCAAATATACTGTACTGAGGAGATAACTATAGTCATCACATTATATATTATTATATCCCAAGTACTAATCTTAGAACTTGAAATTTGAATATTTTTACCACCTTCATCTAATTCTCCCATCTTATTATTTACTTCTAATATTATCCCAAGGTAGTCTGAGAAAATAATTTTGTATAATTTCAATTCCTTTAAATTCTTGTGATTTGCTTTATAGGCTAACATATCTATTGTGAAGATTGTTCCATATGAACTTCTGAAGAATGTTTACTCTGCTCTTGTTGATTGAAATGTTCTTTAGAATTTATTATGTCTCATTGGTTTATGCTGTTATTAAATTTTCTAGTTTCTTATTAATCTTTTGTCTCATCCTATCCATTATTAGAAATTTTCAACCATTATTATTAAATTATTTTTTCTATTCATTCTCTCAAATTTGGTCTCAGGTATTTTGGCACTGTGTGGTTAGGTGCATATGCATTTACAATTGTTAGATATCATTAATTGATTGGCCCTTTTATAATATATAATGTCCTTCTTGTCTCCTAAAATAATTGTGACTTAAAGTTTATTTTGTCCCATATTAGTATGGTCCAAGTATGTTTGGTTTCTATTTTATAGTTTGTATTTTCAAAATGGGAAGATGGACACTAAAATTGTTTCCATAATATGATGAGATATGAATAAAGAATCCACAAGCATATGATATATACAGTCATTAAAAAGGGTCAAAAGCCTTAGTTGATGTTGAACTCATATAAGTGACAAGAACTATGAATCTATCACATAAAGGAGCACAAATCATGAAAGAATAACTTGCCAGAATGAAATAAAAATTAAATATGAGAATAAACCACTGCTTACCTAAAATAAAGAAAACACAAATCAGTGTTACTCCAATGTTATCCACAACTGATGTTGATCAGAAATTGAGTGTAAATATTTTAATTTTTTGTAGTAGTTTGTCATGTGTTATTACTCAAAGATGTCATCAGTTGACATGTCTTGTTGAATGTGAAGACAAGTTCATGTGATAGCATGATTGATGCACAAGTTCCAGCCATTTGCAGTAGTCTATGTAGTAATCAGCAGCAATTTGGAAATAAAATGTAATATTGGTACCTCACCAGGGATGATGGCTCAAGATTCACTGAATTAAGAAAACAGGTTTAGAATATTTTCCTTGTGAAATTACAAAGCTTACAAAAGAAAAAAAATTCTTTAATTTTATCATTTTGTGAATGAGTATTCTTACTGATAATAGTGTAATTGATACAACCATTTATAAAAACAATTTAAAACATTTAGGTAAGCCTAAAAGTATCTATAACCATCCATTAATTATTTCTACTACCACTCCTATGGGAATGATTGAACTGGTTAAGAATGATGATCAGCTGAAACTGGTTTGGATCAGTGGATAGAGCGTCAGCCTGCTGACTGAAGGGTCCCAGGTTCGATTCCGGTCACTGGCATGTACCTTGGTTGTGGGCACATCCCCAGTAGGGCATGTGCAAGAGGCAGCTGATCGATGATTCTCTCTCATCAATGTTTCTAACTCTCTATCCCTCTCTCTTCCTCTCTGTAAAAAATCAATAATATATATATATTTTAAAAAAAGAATGATGATCACTGTTTTATGAAAAATTGGAAAATCCTAAGTTCATAACAGTAATAAGAAGCTAACTATATTTACTGTGTGTACTTATATGTTGAAATATTACTTACGCATTATAAAATATGTTTGCAAAGGTGTAAAGAGCATTCTTTGGCCCAGCTGGTGTTGCTCAGTGGTTGAGCATCGACCTATAAAACAGGAGGTCACGGTTCAATTCCAGATCAGGGCACACACTTGGGTTGCAGGATTGAGGCAGCCTATCAATGATTGTCTCTTATCATTGATGTTCTAGCTCTTCCTCTTCCTTCCTCTCTGAAATCAATATATCTTTGTCTATACCTACCATATATCTATATTATCTCTATTTATACCTATATCTATATCTGCTTTAAATAATAAAGTAATTGGCATTTGTTTTAGAAGATATAGAAAAATATATAAAAAATAAATAAAATTTAATAGTTCCATTATCTAAATGTAAAATCATTGTGGTGTTATTTTTTTTCTTCAGTGTTTGTTACATTATTTTACACACACATAATTGACTTCATACATTTAAGTACGTTTTTACTTTTTTTCAGTTGAAATTATTTTGTGAACCTTCTCTCATCTTTAGTAATCAATGGTTAGTAGCTTGTGTTTAGTGGCTTAAATCAACACAAGTCTGTTTCTTTCTAATATATATTTCCATTTCTGGTTAGCAGAAGATCTCTACTTATTATCATCACTCAGCCATGTCATTTCAAATATTGTTGGTCTCTGGAGTGTTTCCTTTTCAATTGCTAAATGTTCCGGCCTGGAAATGATGCGTGTCACTTCTGCTCATGACTCATTGTCAGGCAGTCCCAGGGCCCCACCCAAATGCAAGGTGTCCAGGAAGTGTGAGCCTCCCACGTGCCCAGGAGGTAGGGAGCTAAAAATATTTGGCAAAGAGCACCAATGACTGTAATGCTAGGCTCTCCCAAACTCCATTTCACTCAGTCAGTAGTATTCCATCCCAGGAATATTCCCTAATTCAGTTGTTCTCAACCTTTCTAATGCCATGGCCCTTTAATACAGTTCCTCATGTTGTGGTGACTCCCAAATATAAAATTATTTTTGTTGGGATCAGCTGAAATCAGTTTGGCTCAGTGGATAGAGCGTCAGCCTGCAGACTGAAGGGTCCCGGGTTCGATAACTGTAATTCATAACTGTACTTCATAACTGTAATTTTGCTACTGTTATGAATCATAATGTAAATATATGTGTTTTCTGATGGTCTTAGGCAACTCTGCTAAGCTGAAAAGCCTAGGACTAGTGTCCCTAGGTTGGCCAGTGATCAGGGCTTATTGGGGCCTTCTGGCTGCTGGCTAGGGCCTCCTTCCCTGGCTGCTGGCTACTGGCTGCTGGCTGGGGCCTTCCTTCATTCTATGCTGCCCTCTGGTGGTCATCCCACATCATAGTGAGCAATCAATCTCCCAGTCTTCTGGTCCAACTCCTGAGGGGACACTTTGCATGTTAGACTTTTATATATATAGATACCTGCAACATATTACATATTAATCTTTGATCCCATCTCTGATTATTCTCTTTGGATATGTATCCTGAAAAGAAACTATAGGATCAAAGCATATAAATTTTGTAATACTCTTTAATTACTTTATCAGTTTTCTTCCAGAGCATTTGAACAAAAGGTTGCTGTCAGCAACAATGCAAACATAACAATCACCTGCAAATTGTCATTTTAGATGTCTGTTAATTTATACTAGACATAGTATTCCTTTTTTTTAATAGTGAAGACATTTATATATTAAAATGTTAATTATGTGGTAAGAAGTACTGGGCGAAATATCAACCAACAAAGTAATAGTATGGCTATAGAGAAATCATCTAGATTCTCAAGAATAGTTTAACATACAGTGATTGTAGATAATTTTATCTTATATGGTTTTTTTCATTTGCTAATTTTACTACAATTATCAGAATAAAGTAATGTTTATTAAATTTATGATAAAGTAGTATTTTAGATCAGTGAGGGACAGAATTATTTAATAGAAAGAACTGAGAAAATTGAGTAATAAAAATAACCCCTACCTAAACTAGGCACATTAATACATTCCAGAATAAAATCTATATGGGAATGAACAAATAAAGTAAATTTCAATGTAGTTGTGTTATAATAAAATGTAGAATTAAATCTAGTAGAAAATAATTTAAGCGGTCGAAAAAGCACAAAAAGTATTTGTTCCCATAAACTTTTAAACCAATGGAACAATATTCAACAAAGATTAAGGAAAAATAACAGAATAGAGAAATATATTAACAATACATGTAACGTATGTAGAATTAATGTTCAGGATATATAAAGAACTTCTAAAAACTAATAGGAAAATGATAAAAGTAAGTCTTAATATAATCCTGGCAGTGAAAATTAAAACTATTAACTATCTGTTTTGGATCCTTCATACTCACTTTAAAAAAAAGATAATAAATAAATGTTAGTTGGTAAAAATGATGGCAAAGACTTTTTGGATTAGAATTCAGCAGCATCTCTTAAAAATTTAAACTATATATTCTATTTGGCCCAGATTTCACTCTTAGGAAAGTCAGAGATATCACCACGTATGCACAGAAAGTATATCAAAATATTTGTCCTAAATTTATAATAATAAAATACTGGGATCAACCTAAATATTCATGCATAGGGGTATATGACTGGCAAAATAAATTAGGATACATTAATGTTTTGGAATACCAGAAATATTTAAGACATATCATCAAGTGCAAAACAATATTGCAAAGCAGTCCAATTAATTGGTATGGTCTCATTTTATTGTAGCAGAGCATGGAGGTTAGAGTGTGAGGTTTACATACACACTGCCTGTTTGTCTGTCCTTAACCTCTCTGGCCTTGTTTTTCTCATTGGTAAAATTGGTGCAATGATAGTACCTATCACCTAGGCTTGTTCTGATCATCAAATGAGTAAAGCATGTTAAGTGTTTAGAAAATTCAGCATTTTGAGTGTTTAGAAAAATTTCATATTGCAACTGTCATCTCTCTATTAATTAAAAATAAAAATACACTAACCAAGATAGAATGTTTTACCTACATATACTACATATTTTTTGTAAACAAAGCAAAGGAAGTATTGAAGATTATTTATAAACTGTGTACCATGGTACCCCCAGAGCCAGAGAAGGTGGCTTTTACATTGTGTTGTTAGAAATGCTGCCAATTAAGATGTATGTAATATATTATTTAAACACTTAAAAATGCAAGTGATGGTTTAATTTTTTTGATTAATTCATAGAATTATTCTCTTTACATATAGTTATTACTTTTATGAAATTATTTAATAACTAAATGTATGTTATTAATTTACTTTTAATTTACTTCATAACCTACTGCATGCATCCTGATGGATTATATCATTATATCGTTGACTTAAGGATCAACTTTCAAGTAGCCTTTATTGAACAGCTATTATGTTCCAGATAATGAAGTAGGTAATAGAATTTTAAAAATTAATATAACCAAGTCAGAGTGCTAGTAACAGAGAAATATATGAATAATCAACCACTTGACAGGGAAAGTACATGGCAGAGATATGAACTAGGGAACTCAGGGAATGCTGAAAGATGTTAATTCTGACAAGGAGAACATGCACTCCACAAAAGCAGAGGTCCTGAGCTTTTTAAATTTTATTTTTATTATTTGTTTGTTTGTTTTTTATTCTTCACCCTGGGATATTTTCCATTATTTTTATAGAAAGTGGAAGAGAGAGGGAAAGATAGAGAGAAATATCGATGTGAGAGAAACACATCAGTTGGTTGTCTCCTGCACAAGTCCTGGCCAGGGCCTGGGTAGGGGAGGAGCCTGCAGCCGAGGTACATGCCCTTGACTGGAATCAAACCCTGGACTGACCCTTCAGTCCGAAGCTCTATCCACTAAGGCTTGAGCTTTTGATAACCATCCAACCCTAGTACCTAACACTGTTGAATAAATGAAATGCTGGGGAGGAGACAGTTTTAAAAAAGAAAGTGAGACTTAGGAAGGGACAGGTGTGGATGTAGGATGGCTGGGAGAAGGAATGGACACAATGGCTGCCTCCTTACATTTCCCAGTGCTCATGGGTCAAGATATGTCCCTTTCCATGCAAATGACGTGAGTAGGTAAATGGAATTCACCAGAATCATTCCAAAAAGTACATAATAAAAGAAAGTTTTAGTACCTGTTTTGACATCAAGAAACATTTTGACTAAGAATGTTCTTATACTGACAGTCTGAACTCTAAACAAATATTAAAAGTCTGCCTGAGCCAAAACTGGTTTGGCTCAGTGGATAGAACGTTGGCCTATGTACTGAAAGGTCCCAGGTTCAATTCCGGTCAAGGGCATGTACATTAGTTTTGGGCACATCCCTAGTAGGGGGTGTGCAAGAGGCAGCTGATCGATGATTCTCTTTTTCTAACTCTCTATCCCTTTCTCTTCCTCTCTGTAAAAAATCAATAAAATATGTTATATATATAAAAAAGTCCTCCTGAGAGGAAGTCTTTAAAGACAAATTTATTTCTCATTTTACCAGCGTACACATGTGTCTTCCACCCTCATTTGACCCAGCAGTGAGATGGTGGTAGCTACTGTCTAAGGTGAAAATTGCATCCCCAGATTACAACTTTTTCAAGAAGTGAAGTATGAAAAAATATATGCACGTTATTTTCTTTGGGTTAAGGGGAGATCCTGGTTAAATGGACCACATCTGTAAGATAACACTCATCTAGTATGCTCAGTTCATTTTTTTCAGATGCCAATTAAAAATTTTTTTAAATATATATTTTATTGATATTTTACAGAGAGGAAGGAGGAGAGATAGAAAGCTAGAAATGTCGATGAGAGAGAAACATCGACCAGCTGCCTCTTGCACACCCCTACCGGGGATGTGCCCGCAACCAATGTACATGCCCTTAACCGGAATCGAACCTGGGACCTTTCAGTCCGCAGACCAATGCTCTACCACTGAGCCAAACCGGTTTCGGCTAATTAAAATTTTTTATCAAATACCTTAAATGTCTCCCTTCCCAGGGTACATGTGGAAAGGTTGAAGTGTCCAATGAGGTTAAACACTGCTGTCTTCTTAGTGAGAGGGTGAGGCTAACTCCTGACTAGAACCTTGCCTCTTTGTGGGGCAGGGCGGAGCTATCCTCCATTTTGTGTAGCTGGACCCTAGCCCTCACCCAACCAATCAGGGTCAGCCAAAGCAGTGACATCACCACCGGAGTAAAACCCCTGGAATTGTGGAAGTTGGCGCTCTCATCCGCCACATGGTCAGCATAAGTGGGACGGAGCCCATGTTAACATGGAAGAGGCTCTCTTGTTAGTTGCATTGGATGTGGCTCCCTGCTGGTCTTTGGGAATCACGGAATCTGGGCACAACACTTAGCACAATATGAAGTTGCAAATATCCTGCTAATTGGAGCAGCACAGATAGTTGTGTTGGTTAACCTTCAGGAGTAGTCATGAAAGTGGATAAAATGTAATTTTAAAACAGAATAAGAATAAAGCACTGTGTTAACATTGTGAGACACCATATCTTCTGACTTTTGTTGTTAAAACGTTAGTGCTCAAACCTAAAACATTCCTTAATCACAACTGAATTTTGTGCTCTTAGGTTAGGGAATAGCAATCTATATTTCAAATTTTTAAAATAAAGTAGAATTCAATGCAGCTTACTCCATCTTCAGAACTAAAATTAGTGACCTGTTTAATTTTAATACTGAAATGTTATAAAATAAATTAAAAATGTTGTAACAATGGAATAATCAATAACAAAGTGTGTACTTCCTTAAAGTTATGTTTTTAAATAGATTATAAGCACAAATTCAACAACAATTAGCTGTGTGTTTACCTTGTTGCTATAGGTCTAAAATTTCTGTTTTCAAAGGGAGCTGTGATCATTGCTATTTCCTCTTTGGTGGAGTCACTTAATAGTCCAAAATGTATTTAATATTTTTAGCATCAACTAAGTAATGTTACTTGATAGCCCATTTATTTTCTAAAAACAAAAAATGATTTGTAAAGTAGAAAACCATTTATTTAAGCACAAACACATTTCTCACAAAAATACATGCCTGTCCCCAGCTCAAAGCATTTCCTTTGAAACTCCCCAACTGCTGATGCTCAATCAATCATCCTATTAAAATAAATTTGTCAATTGAAATCAAAACATCCAATACTGCCTTTATATGTATGGTATCACTTGTTTGGATAATAATGAAGATACTGTGTGCACCTTAGGAAAATGCTTTTTCATTTAGAAAGAAAAGAAAAAGAATCCTACGCATTCAGAAGGCACGGAAAGACTCTTGAAAGATCAAGGCTTAGAAATGTTCCCCAAATTTTGCTTTTTCTCTAACTGACTCGAGGAAGAAAAAAAGAGGTGCAGCGAGCTCGCCAGAGTCTGGCCATTCCTGCGAAGACCTCACCCAGAGAGACTTGGAGGCATATGGACGCCATTTGTAACCAGGGGAGAGAGCCCATGGGTCAGACTAACCTTTGGTGTCTGTCTATCCATCTGTTTTCACATTAGTTGCAAATTATAGAATCCTCCAGACCCAAATGACCATAAATCAGGACTATGAGCATGTACACTTTTCCCATCTGTCATAAAACAATGAATTAAATTCATGCCTGTCAAAATAGGCTGCGGCAAAATGGCCCTCTCCTGCAGCCGAAGCAATACAAAGCCCCACCTCATCGCTGTAATTTATGGCCTCCGTGGGGCTTCGGGGTGATTAGGCCTTGGCCCACCAACACGCAGAAAAACAGTAGGAACTCCAATAACTCCAAATGGAAATCTTGGGTCAAATTTATCAAACAAATCAGAGAGAAATCTATTTCTGTTTGGAAAAGGAGGAGATATATTGCATGTTTAGTGTTCGCCTGCACCGCTTTGGAACTTTTGGCTATTCGGTATTTGTGAGTTTTGGAATTTCTCGCTTAAATACTATCACCAGAGGACATGTAATGGATTAGACGTGAGCCATTTTTAGCCAAATAAAATATACAACTGCAAGCAAGGAGGTTTTTCAAAGCTAACATCAACATATTTGTGCAAGTGATGTAACTGGACATTTTCTAGGTAGACCTAAAAAAAGCATAGCTTTAGTCCTGGAAAAATACACTGGAAGAAAATGAAATATGCAAGCCATAGGAACTCAAAAAATAAAAGGTAATAAAAAGGAAGGGGGGAAGCCAAACCGATAGGTGCATGCCTAGAGCGTATTCCATGCCAACAGCTTTATATCAGTCCCTGCCACATAGTAACTGGTCCTTTAAAACTTCTCTTCTATAAAACTGCCTCCCGGTCAGATGTTGCTTTGGCATCTGAAAGCAAAGATACAGGGGAAGAACAGCGGGACGCAAGACAGGCAGAAACACTGATCCTCACCATACAGAAAGTATTGGTCACAGTCAGATGTGGTGAGAAAATAAACGGAGATAATTTGGCTGCGGGAGGGGAGGGGGCGCGGGGAGGGGGGCTGCAAACAAAGGCCTGTGTGCCACGAAGTCATCTGGAGGCTTTGGCACCAGCCCCTCATTATAAGCCACAGCGCGCTTGAAGTGGTGTTTACCGCGGAGGCCCGCAGGCATCCATTCCATCAGAAAGTCGTATTTCACCAAACACCCCTGCTGTATTAGAAACGTTCGGCAGGGCCCGAGCCAGCGAAACGAGGAGATGATGTGGCCGGACTGCATGTCATCGATCTGGTTAATATCCAGCCGTGAATTACGGCGTCTTTAAGAGAAATTCCCTGGGTGTTCACAGTATCACTTCCAGGGGACTAGAACCGGCGTCCAACAACCGTTCTCAGGTTCTTCGGTAAAAAAAATGCCGGTTGCTGCCAGGAGTAATGATGCTCAGGCTTCCTCTCTGGTCCTCGGGCTGGGTCACCCCGCGGGTTCCCAAAGCTGTAAACCCGCAGAGCTGGGGCGCTGTTCCCAACACACAGCTCTCAGCTGCACTTTGTGGCCGCCAAGGCCCCGCTTTTATTTATTTACTGCCTCTGCACCCTGGGGGCTGCGGGGGTGGGGGCTGGAGATTGGGTTTCGTGCCAGGGGGCAAGGTGCGGGCGAAGGGAATTTTGGAAACAGGCTTCGGAAACGCTTTGCTAGCGCTGTGGTTTACTTGTCTTAAAAAGATAAGCAGGGTTAGAAATACCTCGTTGATGTAGATGTTTTGCAAAGTAAACTTAACAAGCTTGGCGGAATTCAAGTGGGTTCCCCATAAAGGGTTGTTTCTTTTGGTTCTCTCTCTCTCTCTCTCTCTCTCTCTCTCTCTCTCTCTCTCTCTCTCTCTCTCTCTCTCTCCTTTCCTACTTTCCTTTTTATTTCTTTTCTTCCTTGTATTTGTCTCTCCTTTCTTTCATTCTTTCCTACTAGTTTTCCCTTCTTTGTTTTTTTTCCTTTTTTCCTCCTACTTTCTTTCCACGCAGTCATTCAAGTGCCTGAACGGACTAATTCTTGCCTGTATGCAGAGTTTCATAGAACACTGAGATATTAAGTAACACGATACGTAACTATTAATTAACTATGACTGTGATAATTGCTGAGAGTGAAATCTCCCAGTTGCTATGAGAACTCAGGGCAGTGCGGTGGAATCAGATCCCCTATCGGTTTTCTGTGCCACTGAGCTCAGCCCCACCCCAAACCAAAAGAAACAATCAAGGTTGTTTTCCTCTAAAGCACATCATAGAAGTTATCATTATAACCACCACTTTATTACTTCATACCCAATAAAGTGACTCACTGTTTGTTTTATTGCAGTCTTGTATTTTTTTAAATGGGAAACTGTAGTAGCTCCTATTACGTGAAACTGACCACCAATAACTACAGGCTTATTTTATTTGAGAGAGAATTTATTAAATAAGAACATATGTTTGAAAGAGAAGAGAATGTGCCACTGAGTTTCTGTTCTCCTCCGGTTTACTTCCCAACAAAGGTTATAGGAGCCACTTGCAATTGATTAAACCTGTCCCCTGCCATCTGAATCCATTGCCAACAGCACTCATCAAAATCAAGTGGCGAAATTAAAAAATAATTAAAGCTTCTAAAGATAGAGTTGCAGATGGAAATTGTTTCAGGAGAGCTAGTGTAAAAAAGTTACTGAATAGAGAAAATCATTTCATTCTGTTTGGGTTCAGTGTAGCATGCCATGTTTCCAGTCCTAACAATGCACACACACAACACCCCTGCCGGCAATGAGACCACAGACATCAAACACGTCTATATCAACAGGTTTTAAGAATTTGAAGAAACTTAATGGTCTGGATAAAATTTATATTTTGTTCAGAATAAATTTGTTTTCTTTTTTAATCTCTACCTTCCTGTATATGTGTTTGTAAAATGACTTTACTTCCTCAAGTTAACAATCTCTTTTTTTAAATGTTTCATTTTTACATGCTTGTGTGTGTGTGTGTGTGTGTGTGTGTGTGTGTATGTTGGGTTTCCTCTAACACAGTGTTTCCCAAACTTCTGACATATGTGTACCCCTTCTATAATTTTTAGGGTAACGCTGAATAACCCTCGTCAAAAAAAATGGATGAATTTAATAACAATCAAAATATATTTATGTTTTCTTTTTTTGGTACATAAACAAAATAATAATACACAAAAAATAAAATTATTCATAATAAAATATAAATAAAAGTTATATTGTAATAACATTTGTTTGGATCAATAAGAAGGATGAAATTGACTTGACTCATGAGAACGTAGAATTAGGCTCAGCTAAGCCTGGTGCAGTGCATATCCCCACCAAAACTCTTCCCGTACCCCTGGGAGTACGCATACCACACTTTGGGAAACACTGCTCTAACAGAACAATTAAAAATCTCGCTGAATTACTGGTAGATCCTTGAAACATTGACAGGGAAGTAGGAAAACTGTATTCTATTATTTCATTTGACATGGTGACTTGTGACATATATGAACAAAGATTTTATGAAAATATGGAGTCCCTGCACGGTTGCTTCACCTTCGGCAAAGAAAACAAACTTGAGACGGTGTCACCGCTTCTTGGCTTCAGGTTTCTAACCAGAATACTCTCCAAAAGTCTTCTTCCCTCAAGACCCCAAAGAGGCAGGAGAGCTGCCCTGAGGTCCCCCCAAGCCGGGCCAGCCGCTCTTCCGGCCCTGCTGCACGTATCCAAAGCGACTCCAGCGAGTTGGCACTAACAGACCAACAGCACCAGCAGGTCTCCATAGCCCATTATTGGAAATTATTTATTTTCCTCTTTTTGTATCCGTAATATTTTAAATATGAGGTTTAGCTATTAAACTGTGGCAATTCAGAGAAAACAGTCTGTAGCGGCATGGAGCAGGAAACCCTGCAGGAAAGCTGTATAAATCCAGCCTGACGTGGGGAGAAATGAGAACCCAGCTCAGAGGCCCCCTTGGGAATGGGAAATTGACGAGCCATCTTGGGCATGTGGCTTAGGGGGGCGGGGGAGGGGGCAGGGAGAGTCTATAGGGCAAGAGCTGGATTGAGACCCAGTAAAAGGGAAAAGTAACTGCCCATTAGTGTTTATGTGTGTGTGTGTGTGTGTGTGTGTGTGTGTGTGTGTGTGTGTATGAAATAAAGCAAATGATCCTGATATATATATATATATATATATATATATATATGCCATTAATCTATAAAGAACCCAATCATCCTCTGTACAAACATTTTTCTTACCCTTACCTGTTGCTTGAGGCTGTAACCATGTGGCATTATTGTGATAGTTCCCCTTTGAGCCTCTTCTTGATACCCAGGTAAACCTGTATGAAAATGACTACTAGCATTATTCCCTCAACTACTCAAGGAATTAAATTGGTTTAGTTGTTTATTTCTGGAATTAAATGAGTTGTAATGGTAAAAATGCATGGTTTTTATCAATGGTATTACAGGGGAACTTGAAACACTAAACATTTATACAGTTGCATAGAAAGGTAAATAAACACAAAACTTCCTTAACCATTTACAAAGAATTTCTCACATTTGATCTTCAGAACAACCGTGTCATAAGAATTCTTGAGAAGCTAGTCTTGCCAATGATACAATATACAAAAGACTTACCAGAGCGATTTGCCCAATCTGGTAGACACGTATATCCTAAGTCACATACTAAACTACCTATTTTTTTTCACTCTGTTGCTGCTCCTCTGCTGTTTTCTCAACATCGGAGGACATTTCTTCTTAGTCTCCATGCCAAAAATGTCTGAGGCCACTCGGTCACTGTAGAAGCCCTTTATGTATATTATCCATGATTTTTAACTTAGCCTTTTCCAATTACAAAGCCCCCTGCACAGCTTCCCACCTGTGTGCGATGGAAAGGGGCTGTATTTCTAGCCCCTCATCGGGAGGTGTGGCTGGTTGAACCTAACTCACCCACAGCCTGGTGAGGGCCTTTAGGACAGTAGTGGGAGGGGGAGGGCACCAGGGGAGGGGAAAACAAGGATTTAGTTTGTCCCGCAGTCCCCACTCAACAAATGGCACCATTACCACAGCCAAGCCCAGGCTTACCCACGTGCCACTGTGTCTCCTGGGAGGCATCCGCTCCTGCAGGGCGAGCCCAGTAGGACCAGACGGGGCAGCTGTAACAGAGGCTGTGCTACAGGTGCCCCAGGAGCCTTGCGGGCTGGAGTGGTGCCCTGGGGGCTGGGAGTGGGAAGGTCTGTCAGATCTCCTGACTAGGATCACTCCAAGCCACAGCCCTAAACATCTGATCTCTAGAACAGTGGTCGGCAAACGGCAGTTCGCTCGCCACATGCAGCTCTTTGGCCCCTTGAGTTTTTAGCAAAGGCCAGCTTAGGAGTACCCTAATTAAGTTAATAACAATGTACCTACCTATATAGTTTAAGTTTTAAAAATTTGGCTCTCCAAAGAAATTTCAATCGTTGTACTGTTGATGGCTGGTTCTGTTGACTAATGAGTTTGCCGACCACTGCTCTAGGACAAGAGAAACTGGTATCTTTGGCTGAAGTGCTCTTTCTGTCCAAACTAGCTCCAGGGTGCCTGCTGTCCTTAGGTGTGTGCATTCTGCAAAAGGAATCTTCCTCATTCTTCCAGTCCTGGTTTGACACATAGAAACTGAGTGGCTTGCAAATCCAACCTCATCATCATGAGACATTGTAATAGTTCATTATTCTATTAGGGAAAAGCAGGAGCTTGTTGAACTCTAATTTTCCAACTGTTGTACATTTGTAAGTGAATGTGCAATGGCCGTTTATAATAATCTACTTGAGTGAACAACCTTTCTGATTAAGAAGAATGTAAGAAGGTAGTATTATTATGCAGCTAACCAAAAGTAAGCTGCAGAGTGCTCATTGTCATAGTCCCCATGAATGCTGGCAGAGTTGCTGAGAGTTATAAAGTATTCTAGGTAGGGAGGAGAAGCCAGATTTTAAACAGGAAGCTTCTGAAGTAAAGCATTTTTATTAATGGCCTAATGTATTGCAGAGGAAAGGGAGCTATCCAAGTCTCAGGTAATTTATTATGATTTCTTTTTTCATTCTAAATAAATATCAATTTTTGTACCTGGTTTTATATTTGTGATTTTCTATTATCTCAAATCCCGTCTCCCAAATTATATAAGCATCAGATGAGTCTGCCACTGATGAGAAATTCATAAATCAATATAAAGCACAAAGCCTGACAAAGTTAAAGTTAGATTACAGGGGCAAGTTCAATTTTCTCATTAAAAAATGTCTATGTGAGGGGGGAAGGGGAATTGGAAAATATTCTATATATAAGATTTATACAAATGCTATCTAGAATAATAAAAGTATAATATGCTAATTAGACCAGACAGTCTTCTGAATGACCTTCTGGACAAAGTCAAGGCAGAAGGGATGAGCCCCTTGCATGAATTTTGTGCATCGGGCTACTGGTATTTAATATTTTTCTAAAAGGGTCATATTTTCTTTTTCTTATCACGTAATGAAAATCTCACTGAGTGCTCTGTAAATGCCCTCTTGGTTGCTGTCCTGTGCAAATATGATGTTTCCCGGTGTGCTATGATGTGCATAAGAAAACTCTGCCTCTTTTGCTCTGTGCTGTCTTTGGGACATGTTTGCTCCAGTTTCAAAATGAGAGCCCTGCACAGCCCCAGCCCGGCAGGCTGGCAGAGGCGTCAGGTCTTTTGGCAGCACAGGGCTCCAGCTGTACCGTCAGGCACAGGGGCTGCAGGGCTTGGCCGGCGGGTCAGACCATCAGGGTAACAATTTACATTTGGCTGGTTGAAATGCCCTTCAGAGCTGTCAGCACTGTCACACGGGGGGCCAAGGGTGCATGTGTTTGTCTAATGACAGTTGTGTCTCTTAGGAATTAGTGAGGATTCACTTTCCTGGAACCCCATCCAGTTGCTAAGTCATTTAGTCCATCTTCATGCACACACACAGTCCAGAGCCGCCCTGGCTGTGCATTTGCTTTGTTTCTGGCACATTTGAAGAGTACTGTCCAGTTATGTTCTAGGATGCCCCTCACACTAGGTTTTCTGATGTTCCCCCATGACCAGGAACCATTTTTCTCAGGATATCATATTAGAGACTCGGGTGGTCGACTTGTCCTATTATTAGGATTAGAATAAGGACTATAGATTAGATCATAGTATTGTACTAATAATAATTTCCTAATTTTGATAGTGTGCCATGGTTATCTAAGAACATCTTCATTTTAGAAAGAGTACTTTGAAAGAGAGAAAGAGAACAATGAAGGAAATGAATTAAAATGCTAACATTTAGAGAATGCGGGTTAGATAAGGACATTCTTTGTACGATTTTCTAAACTTTTCTCAAGCCTCAGATTATTTCACAATACCAAGTTTAAAAAGAATGCAAAGGAAGTCCAGTTGATACGATTGCCAGAGTGAAGAACACTTCCCATTCTGATTGGTGTTGATTAGGCCCTGTTTTATAACCCAGGGGATTTGCTATCACAGCCATATTTTTGACCCAGTTTTCAATGGGCCAACCATCAGTTAGAATAATTTTAAAGTGATATTATGTACAAAAATTGAGGGATCAAAAATTACAATTGCCTCCTCAGTTTATTTTAGAACTTTGAATCAACTTTCGGCTTTGCAAAGATTGACTAAAATATGTTTAAAAACCATGTGCCGAAATACACCACAGAAAGAACTGGTGTAAAGAATGTGAAATGGACACATTAACTCTTCAGTTCTCACTTCTCTGTCTTTTTACTGTCCTCTGTCGGCGTTTGGATAAAAGCTGCTTTCCAGATTTTGAAAGGAAAACTATGACAAGGCTAGGATAAAATCCCAGACCATCCCAGTGGGATGCCAAAACCAGCAGTGATACCCCAAACAATTAACTTATAGTTGTTCACTTTATTAGTACGTATTATGAAGGTTAAGGTTGTGTTCAACATGTTTGTTGTTTTTAACATTTTGCCCAGTTAAATTGGCTGAGGGTTCATTTTCTGAGAATCCCAAAGACCACAGTTAGGTTTTTATTTTTTGTAATCACAGCCCATAACTTCAGATTTTACATTACAAAATTTGGGTAAATTAGAAAGCCAAACATTACATGCAATTGCCTAAATATAGTGTTTAGATAATCTTGTGGTGATTCTTTTTTCAAAACTGAAATGTACTATAATCTGGACCATGCCATGAATATTTAGCATAAAGAACTATACAGACTGGCTGCCGTGGCTCAGTGGTTGAGCATTGACCTATGAACCAGGAGGTCAGAGTTACATTACTAGTCATGGTAGGCTCAATCCCTAGTATGGAGCATGCAGGAGGCAGCTTATCAATGATTCTCTCTCATCATTGATGTTTCTAACTCTCTCCATCTCTTTTCCTCTCTAAAATCAATAAAAATATGCTTTTTAAAAAATAACTATACAAATCCTAGCCTGCTGGTCTCTTGACTTGGTCAGGAATGTAATGCAAGGTTGCTAAAAGAGCAGAATCTTTGAAGTTGACTAGATTTGGAACCACCAACCACCTGTTATTTACTAGCTCTGTGATTCTGGGTAAAAAGTTACCTGTGGAATGATAGCTGTGTCAGGCTGAATAGGTTGTTGATTACTCCAAAAGCACAAGGCCAAGAAGGTGGGCCTACAAATCTAGCCCATGTTTTACCCACCCAGCTATATCCCTGGCAAGGTTGTACCAGCCCTAAGAAAGGGGCACTGTTTTCTACTCGGTCCTCTCAGAAGAGAACTTTGTGTTTCATCACCCAAAGAGCATCTCTTTGAAGTTTGCCCAGGAAATACAAATGTGCTGACAGCAGCCTAAAGAAGCCCTTTTAGATGTCCTGATCTCAGTGTCCTTATTCCTGCAGCGAGATTAGCTAGAAGAGGTTCAAAGGCTAGAGCCGAGGATGTATATGGCTATGATATTTGAAATGGTAGAAATTGGAAAACAGACTAACTGGAATCCATGAAAGGAAATAGGCTAAATATATTATCATGTGGCCCAGCTGGTGTGGCTCAGGGGTTGGCTCAGGAGATCATGGTTCAATTCCCTGTCAGAGCACATGCCTGGGTTGTGGGTTTGATCTCCAGTGTAGGTCATGCAGAAGGAAGCCAATCAATGATTCTCTCTCATCATTGATGTTTCTATCTCTCTCTCCCACTCCCTCTCTGAAATCAATAAAAATATATTTTAAAAATAAAATTAATTATGATGTGTGAGAAGGAGAGGACCATTAGAATCATGATTTCAAATAATATTTAATGATAGAGGAAAGTACTCACAATTTAACAGTAAGCTATATTAGTAAAAGAAGCATAAATGTGTATATGTTCATAAAATCAAATGGGGTTATAGATGTCACAGAGTAATTTTTCAAAGTTACAAAAATTTGTGATCTATATTTTATTTGTTGTAATTTTTTATATTTTCCAACTCTTAAAATGATAATATATAACTTTATGAAAAAAATTGTAATGAAAACTTTATACAAAAATATTCATTCTCTTTGTTCTAGGTCTTAAATTCAAACTATCAGAAATATTACCAGATTAGAGAGTTATAAAAAAAAATCTGTGAAAAATAAGAAACATTTAGGGAGAGATATTTTTAAAAGTCATAGTTTCTGTAGGTGCCACCATGAAATAATATCTATATTCCTGCTGTATTTTAAGTCTGTATTATGGAGCTAGCTGGCTGAGAGCTTGTGTGCACTGGCTAAGGGAAGAGAGGTCTGCTTGTCCAGTTTTCAGTGAAAAATAATCACCTGGCACCCTTCTTTTATTTTCAGGCATATTTCTTGAACATTAAAAATGACAATCTAAGACTTTTAAAAGACAGAGTATAAACTTTAATATTGTAATAATTCATCTATGTAACTATAGAAATTCACAGACAGAAGGCCAACAGTTAGAGAAAAACCTGGAAGGAAAACATCAAAATATTGCCAAGATTATCTGTGATGGGGTATTCTTTATAGTCTTTTCAGTATTTTCAAATTGTCCTATAATTAGACATATTAATTAAATTATCAGGGAGGAAAAGGTGCATTTTAAAAATAAAATACCATGTATGGTTTATCCAACTTAGTGCCATTATTTCAGTCTTTATCATAAATGCATTACTGGGTGACAGTTTAGAGACAAATTTGATTATGTTTTGAGGGTTGTATACTATTCCTTTTAGCAACTGGAGAAAAAACCCTGGAATATTGCAAAACCAAGTTCAAAATCATTTTTCTTCTGTATAGTTTCCTTTCTCAAAACTTTTTTGCACCTTCCCCTTGCAGCCTAATTCTAACAAATACCTTATGTTTTATATTTTGAGAACTTACTAACTAACAGATATTTGTAGAATGTTTTGTTTGCCTGATCTGTTTAGTTTCTAAGAGGGTGCTTAATGAAAACCTTGCTGGTACCTTATGTTTATGTTACTGCTATAGATTTACTTAGAGTAATGTGCACCTCTTACCTCCAAGGAAAGAGAATATTGGGGAACTGTCCATGGAGGAAATATGGAGGGAAACTGGGGATTGTAGTGGCCAAATACTGGAGGGGCCCATCCCAGGAAACATGAATGCTGAACCTGTGGAGAAGGGTGGTATCTAACTCCTACCCAGATTGATGAATCCCACGGGACTGGGGAAACACTTGGACTATGAGGTGCAGCACCAAATGCTGAGCCCTATGCAGAAAACATCTCATTAGGTGGTCTAGAAAGGGCTGGTCAGCCTCAAGTGGACTGTGGAGGGCCTGACTTAAAACAATGCTAACAATGGCCAGTTGCCAACACCTGAAGACCAAGACTGTCCCCTTTTCCTCAACTGAGGCTCTCTACAATTGGGGGAGAGGATAAAGCAAGGGTCTCACTAAACCTCAGAAATCCTGGATTTTCAGCTAGGCTGATAATGGGAATTCAAGGTGCATTTAATTCGACTTTTTTTTTTTTTTTTTTTTTTAGAGATAGAGTGAACCATGACATTTTTATGCCCTGAATGCCATGGGAAAATGAATGCTTTTTTAAATAAATAAAAAGCATTTAAAAATAAAATTATTTCTAATGCATAATTAATAACCACATATCACAAAAATAAATCCCTAAAAATTGTGGTCAAGAGACTGGGCTAAACCATTACAGCCAGGATTCTGAATCTGAAAGCATGCTGCCAAATCAGAATTTAGGCATCAAGCCTAACCTTGACTGGGCAGTCCCTTTTGAGAGAGATATTACACAAAGCCCAGATCATCCCACCAATTCTTCAGGGCACACTGGAGTTTTCAAGGGGTCAGTGCTAAAAATTCCATTAAAACTCCAGAGAATAATCCTGAATTTTCCAAATCCATCCTTTATTCCCTTGTCCTTTGAGGGCCCAGGTACAAACATCCATCTCCAGTGACTTCGGGACTTCTATAGAAATCCACAGATCTTTATGCAAAACCTGGGGGCAGAAAATGGGGAGGAAAATGTGTTTCAACCTTGGGGGTTAAAAAATGAATATGGCACATTGCACTCTCAGTGCAGTCCAGGGAATCAGCCTGCACTCAAACACATTGGTAGCTCTGCTTTAAATGTACAAACATTCTCAAAGGGATAACCCGGGCCTGTCAAGAGCTTCATGTTGATTCAAGTCAGATTTTGAAACTAAAGAGTTAAGAAAATTTTTTTCTTTTGTTGAAGATTATGGATTCTTGAATTGTGAATAAGACATAATGGACCTGTATCTAATCTGCCTGTTTAAAATAAGGACACATATGTATTGCCACAATCAATAAAGAAATTAAAATAAATTAATTGATTAATTAAAAAATAAAATAAAATCTCAAACTGGATGTCATCCAAATGACATTTCAAAATTATTATCCTATCTAATAAAGAGGAAATGTGCTAATTGACTGTCATGCCCTCATGAAGATGGTGGCGCCCACAGCCAATAATGAGAGAATATGTAATTGACTGTCATGCCTTCAAAGATGGTGGTGCCCACAGCTACAAGATGGCGGTGCCCAGTCCCCTCAGCTCTGCCAGATTGGCATGCTTGCGGCATGGCATTCCCGATACCACATGGGTCCGGCCACTCCAAGTGCTTGAGTCCAGAGTTCCCCAGTCCTGTCCCCTTAGCCCCCAGCCTTCCAGGGCCAGCCCGAGGCACAGGCAAGCCTCAGATGCCAGCTGCCCAGCCACCCAGAGTCACCCAGGACCACCCAAGGCTCAGGTAACCAGGGCTGGCCAAGCCTTGCACTGTGGGCAGTGGCAGCAACAGGGGTGTGATGGGGGCATTGCCTTCCCCTAATCACTGGGTCGCCTCCTGCCCCTGAGGGCTCCCAGACTGTGAAAGGGGGCAGGCCAGGCTGAGGGATCCCCCACTCCAGTGCATGAATTTTCATGCACCAGGCCTTTGGTATCTAAGATAAGTCTCCTGAACTTCATCTCTAAAACCTCCTCCTCACCCAAATTTTCTATGTTATTCATTGGTCTTTCCATAGCCTGGTTGCAAAATTCTTCCTTCTTTCATCCCTTAGGTTGACTTTACCAGCCAGTCACGTTTGCTTCATTTCCAAACCATTCATTGCCTTCTGTCTCCCCTGTGACTCCATGGTCCATGCATTGTTCTTATTGGCTGGGCTATAGGAGCTTCCTATTTGGAAGCTCATACATTATTGTCCCCTCTACCTCATCCATCTTGGATTGCAGATGGAAGAATCTTTTAAAGTCATAAATTGGCAAGTCACTACCTAGCTTCCAATCCTTCAGTGCTTCCCATGAGTTCTCTTTGAAGAATATCTATAGCCCCCGATGCCCAGTATCACCCTCCCACCTCCCACCTCTACCTGGTCACATCATCTTTCTCATGTGCTACCCTTCAGCCACACTGGCCTCATTTCTTTTGCTCACACCTGCCAAGTTCTACCCCACCTCATGGAATGGCATTTGCTTGTCCATTAAGATGGCTCCTCCATCTCTTTCCAGCTTTATCTTGGTTGGCATCTCCTTAGAAAAGCCTTTAGATTTTATGCAATGTAAGCCCACCTCTCCACTTCCATTTCTCCCTGTCTGATGGCCTTGTTCAGTTCTGCACAGCACCAATCCCACAGTGTGACTACTGCTTATTTCTGCATAGGCCACTGTCCGCTTCTCCATTTCACTGCAGCATTCGTTCTGTGAGGGAATGGTCCACTTCTGTGAATTCAGACAGGGTCTGGCTTGTAGTAAGTATACAATAAAAGTTCATTACAAATAATAAATGAATGACTGAATTTCGGTTATCATCATTATCATAATCATCATCAGGACGTAAGTCTCCTTGGACTTCTGGGAGCTACAACAGGCACCAGTAAACGGGGGCAGAGATGAGGTTTTCAATCTTAATGAATCTGATCATCTGGTCAGATTCCACGTAGGGCTGATGTTAAGGTACTGGCCTTGCCTTCTCCTTGCCTTCCAATGCATAGCTACCATCAAGAAGCATGATCTATGGGTCTCAGGGCTTCCTTCAAGAACTCTAGGGACTTTTAAGTGGGTAATTAAATCTTGAGAGATCGATCTTAGGCATTTCATTCAGCTCAAAAAATATTATATTCATTGATATTCACCATACGGACCTCAGAAAAAAAAATTCATTGCTTAATGATTAAACTTCACATATGTTACAGATTAAAGTCAATATATCCCATGACATATTTAGATAACACATTTCCCAATTCGTCTGCTACACAAGCCCACATTTCATTTTTTAAAATCAGATTAGTTATCATCTTGACTACTATACATTACCTATTCATCAATTTTCAAAAATTCCATCCAGTAGGAAAAGCTAAAAATGTTTTTTGCTCCTGAAATCTTAACTATTTCTTTGTTTTATTGAAGGTAGAAAAAAAAGTGATTTCAGATTTTTAAAGTTCCATTTAAAAGAGAATTAAATGAACCAACTGTGCAAAAGCAACAACAACAAAAAAACAAAAAAAAACAACAACTTTGCATTGATTTAACCAAGGAAAAGATACATATTTAGAGAAAAATGTTATTATATGTGGTAATTTAAAACACATATCAAAATGACTTTTCTCTAATGTAAAGGATACAGCTGTTTTAAAAATGAAAAGGACATGAAAGATATGTTTCTCATGCCATTTGATGAAATGTTTGACAGAACATAAAACCCCCGAGATTATTTGGATTTGATGTTCTTGGAGGCCATTCACCATGAGTTCTGCTTTTGTGGCTGCTCCAGGGTAAAGTAAATTATGAGCGTTCCCCTAACATGAAAAGTCATATCTGACCATCTGGCTCTATTTCAATGAGATCTTCAAAATATTTTCTCAGAATTAAAACACACACACACACACACAAAACACAAAAAACTTACTGAGTAGATTTATTAATGCAGTTGAGATTGGGGGTGTGGGTAGAACTTATTTTATTTAAAAAATATTAGAGTAACCTACCTTTAATCACAACTACATAGCAAATGAAACAGAAAATACTTCAAATAAATTTAATGGTCATCTTAAAAGTTCTCAATGTGTCCCATTAACTTTGTTAAATGAATTTCACTGATTCAAAATTCATAATGACAACTATTACTAGACTAGGCTAGGGTTTCTTATATTTTCATATGTTCAGTTTTTAAAAATGGTTTTAGTGAGCAAAATGGGTACTATAAATAAGACTTCAAGTAAGTTTTCAGCATTTCATATACATTTTGCATTCTATTCACCATCATCACCACTGCTATTTATGTGTGAAATAATTTCTTCAAATTCACTTTGAGCACATATTTCCTCCCAACATTCTTAAGCAGTTTCATTAGCTAGATTCCAGGGACACCATGAGACAACAGAAGTTCAAAAAAGTTAATGAACTTGTTCAGGATCACTTAGCTAGAAGGGCAATATTTTTATTCCAAAGATTGTATTTACATCTAATCTTGGAAAACATGCTAGCCATTATCTTGTGTTACTATATGCAAATTTTGGAAAATAAAACACATTTTAACATCTGAAATATAGACTGTTCATCAATTTAGAATAGCTTTCCCAATAATTCACCTGAACTAGTGAGGATTCACAAGGTCAAATATCTAGGCTGTGAGTTAGGTTTACATTAATTTTTTTTTACTTTATCTCATATATGCCTATATGAGATATCCAAATTTAATCCTTTAGTGCTTCCCATGAGTTCTCTTTGAATAATATCTATAGCCTCCTATGCCCGTTTTAGCAGAGGATGTGGCTTCCTGGATGCTAAAGAGATTATTAAGACATAGGTCAACTTCTTCATAATAATCAAAACTTGGATAACTACAAAGTCCAACGCATTTGTAATTTTCTCCTTTAATTGAATGGCTACCCCAACATAGTAAGTTGATATGTTGCCTTTCAATTCCAAGGAGTAACTATTGCCATTATTTAAGATAATGGTTATTAGTGATCATGTATAAATCATCTATACCAGCCATGGGCAAACTATGGCCATGGGCCAGATCCAGCCCGTTCGGCTGTTCTATCCGGCCCGTGGAGCCAAAAGAGCAGAGAGTTCTCTTGCTCTCCCCTATGCTCCTTCACCAGCAGCCCAAGATGTGAGTGCCAGCATGGTCAGGTTGCTTTTGTTCCAGCCCTCCGGTCTAGTTTAATAACCCATTGTGGGCCTCAAGTCAAAAAGTTTGCCCACCTCTGAGTTAAATACATGTTGTTTACCTTATTCAGTGTCTGATAGTTGGGTCCCTTAGGAATCAATGTCAAAACACAGTTACAACTAGTAAAGACTTATTGGGATAGGTACCTGTGAATGATAAGGAGGACAACAGTAAGGAGGGAAGGTCTTCAGATCCTGAGGCAGGTCTCACACATGTGAAAGGAGTAGGGAAAGGCATAAACATTGGGTAGGAAGAGCCTCAGCTTGCAGATAGTCCTGAGAAAAGAAAAGAAAACCCTCATGTTAGGCAAAAATAACCAGGGCCTGAAATGTTCCATCACTGACAAAAGGCAGCCTGGAAAATCTACAAGTCATCAGAAATCCCAAGTGTCTTCAAGTTGAAAGGCACCCCTTCTTGACCAAGTACCTATTTTACAAGATTCTACCCAATTGATTGTTTTCTAAAATATCTAAATTTTAATCTCAAGTGCTGTGCAAAGTCATGAAAACAAACAAACAAAACAAAAAACACCATGTTTTCAGAGCAGGTTCCAAAATAGCAGAAGAGACAGAACCAAGTTTGTATACACCTCACCTCTTATAAAATATAATGAAGTGCCACAGACTGGGTGGCCTGAGCAAGAGAAGTTTATTTTTTCACGTTCTGAAAGGCTATAAATTCAAGGCCAAGGTGCTGTCAGGTTTGGTGTTTGGTGAGGCTTCAGTTCCTGGCCTCTTGAAGGCCATCTTCTCTCTGTGTCCTCCCATGGCCTTTCTTCTGTGCACATGCAAAGACAGAGAGGGGTCTCCTGTGTCTCTTCCTCTTGTGAGAACACCAGTTCTCTGGGATTAGTGTGCTACCCTAAACTACCTGCCTAAAGATCCCATCTCTAAATATAATCATGTTAGGAGCTAGGTTTTCTATATAAATTTGGTTGAGGGTCATTCAACCAAGTTCATAACAGGGGGTACAAACCACTGTTGGCATGGAAAGACAAAAAAAAAAGTCTGAAATATATCCACAGTGTAACCAGTCACATAATTTTGGAATTAAAACAAATAACATTTCCTCAACTTTATAGCTGCAGTATGTCCTCATTGTCATGGTGAATCCTTGAGAAAGGCATAGATCAAAATAAGTCCTTGAGTCACTTATTATGTCAATAAATGCCTCTCCTTTGTTACTGCCCATTAGTGAGGACCACAATGGCTCATTCTTTTAGTAAAAAGATAGCACCAAGTCTATATCACCCATTCAGCAAGTGTGTAGAATTCATGGTGTTGGACACAGAGGAAATATTTCAATCTTATATGACTTATCTAGAGAAGGAAAGCATTAACATCAGGAGTTGAAGTGAAAGCAATCTGCTAAAAAGCACATATACTATCCAGAGGATGATTGCCACTTCTTGTTGTTTTAATCCTTCCTAAGTGTAGGCTTCTTGGATTGCAAACCCATATTCAACTTTTACCAGGAGAGTCTCAGAATATTTTATTAATATACTAGAGACACAAATATGTTTGGAGGTGATAGGAAAACTGGCTAATCTAAAAGAGTAAAGTGATTTTCTCCATTTTTCCAAGCACCAGAGACATTTTCCTAACTTAAGAAGCTGTGATATTATGCAGACTCCTCTTTGTTGCGAATCACACTGTTTTTTTCTGCTCAGAGTAACATGCTTAGATCTCAGTTGTCTGTTGATGAGAAGACATTGACAAACCTTTAATGATAAAAAGAGTGGAAGCACAGGATGAACCCAGGGATGAAGAGACACTCTAACTTGTGACGATGAACTTACTAGCCATTCTTTTTTCCTAGTAAGGAAGTATGGGAAAAGTACATTGTAAAGAGTTGCTTGTGGAGATAATGAAAATGAGCTGTCTTTGAACAAAGCTGACGGCCAATTCACCATTAGTGAGGCATGTGTGGTGTATGATGTAATTGTTTTGGAACCTATTTTACTAGATATGCTACAATTTTCACACACTTAGTCTATGCTCTTGCCTAACATCTATTAACAAAAAAACAATAAATAGCATGTGACTGAACGATGAAGAGGCCAGGTTTAAGAGACAGCTATCTACCCCTATGTGATGGAAAGGTCATGACAATTTCATATAAAGATTCCAATTGTGTCTTAGCTTCATGTCAACACAATGAAACCAAGCCAAGCAAATACGCCCAGTAATAGACATTTTGCTCATGAAGTGCAGGGCTGATCTGACCCATCTACAAAAGTGACTTGATATTGTCCTACACCAGCACTTGTCAGTAAGAGGAGGCAGCAGTTGCCCACTATAGGATGTTGTGTTGGCTTTCTTCCCTTCCCTATCTCTTCTCCCTGTCCCCTCACAGTGCTTCCTATGGATCAGCTCCTAATAAACTGCTTGTACCCAAATTTTTGTCTTGGGTTCCATTTATTTGAGGGTGGGAGGACTCCAACCTCAGACAGAACTCAGGTAATATCTCCATATAGTATTTGTTCCTCTTCATCTTTTCAAAACCATTAAAAATGTTCTCCATATTTTGCACTGGTCTTAGTGAATTCTGAGTCCATTCAAGATGTACAGTTAGAATCACCTGATTGCAGGGATGTTAGGATGTAATTTCAGAGACATCTACCGTCTAGTGCCAGAATACCAAGCAACTTGGAAGGACATGCTCATGTTCCTCTCTCGTGTCCCGGCTCTGAGCCAGAGGCTGTGGGTTGTTATTGAAGAAGATATTTTTTCATCCTGTCACTGACTTTTTATGGGGATTATCTTGGATAAAACATTTCATGTCCTTCATGCTTTATTTTTCAATTCATTGACTTTTGTTATCACTTTGAGTCAACTCTTCCTATAAATAATATTTCTTTGCAAGTTGAAAAATCATACAATAAATAAGAATGCATCGTGACTTCTTGGATTTCTCCCCACAGAATTTCTATCTCCAAACATTTTGGGAATGGCTTTCATATTTCTTCCCTTTATAGTTAACCATGACCAAAAGCGCACTTGTACCTCTATGTAAGACACTTTTTCCCTTTTAAGTTTCAGTCATGCAACCCAGTCATACAAACAAGCTTCAAGATTTATAATCAATTTAACCTTTGTATCCCATTTCTGGCTTTGTTTATGCTAGCTTAAATAATGTCCAAATTAATTCCAAAAAATGGGCATTTGCCTTTATTCTACAGATGACTTCATTTTGCTGTGGACATGTATCTAATGTACTTACAACACATACACAGTTGGAGTTTTATTTTTCTGTTAAGTGTGTAGTTTCCTTCTTTAATAATTATTTTTAGAAATTCATTTTGAAAATCCACTTATTCATCATAGTCTAAAAACACACAAATGGAATATCACAATAGCTTTACACCAATATGTAATTCAAAACTTATCCTTGAGAATATCCTAGCTCTGACACTGAAGAGAAAACTGAAGGAAAATGTCAAGAATCCTTATGTTTAACCTGACTTTCTCCATCCGGTCCCCTCAATTCTTGAGAGCTGTACGTTTTTGCTCAAGTAAGTCTGTATCCCATGCCTCTCAAAGTTCTCTGCCCCCAAATAAGGAACAGAGGCAGTTAAAAGGTGGAAAATTAAGAAAATGCAGAACACATCATTAACTCATAGACTCAGGAAGCTGTGGCAATCTTGACTTCTCCTCACATGAGGCCCACTAGAAATGAAATATATATTTTAATTATTTCCAGTTTAGATATTCCCAGCACACAATACACAGCCTCAACTGTGCACTGCGGAATAAAAGAAAATTGGGCGGTGAGAAAGCAAGAAGAAAGTGGCAGCTAATGCAGAACAGTTGTGAGTCATCGTCACACGGCCCTGAGCAAAAATCTTCCTTTTATTTTGTAGAAAAAGCAACTGATTCCTCCTCCGTGCAGCATGTGTATTCTGATTCTGTTTACTCAGAGCTCTGACAGGTTTACCTGAAGCAGCTTTCAAACCAGCTGCTCCCCTTGCCATCTCTGTGGTTATAATTCTTTTAAGTGGCGGAGATAACTTAAAATGTACACGGCTCTCTAAGATGCAAGGCAGGCAGCAGAAACTGTTGACATATTTAATTTTCTATATAGCATTTTCAGTGACAGAGAATGGCACAGCTACGCACTTTCATTCGGTGCCCCCCGCCCCTCACTTGGCATTCGCCAGGCAACGTAAAGCATGCCAAGTCACTTCCATTCAGCCTGTCTCCAGAGCACTCTGCAAACTGGCCAGTAATGTCATTCCTGACTCAACCACGCCAGAGTCCTTTCAGTGCATGAAGTAAGAGGTCTTCCCAGTTAAACTACTTGGAGGACTCACCCTGAAAAGGGAATCAGTGGAAATCACAATGCAATTTGCAATATCTCTTTCAAACACTTTTCTTGCTAAGCCAGTTTTCCCCCACCCTTAAAAAAAAAAACACAAACTATTTTCCACAAAAGTATTACAACTTGTTATTGTTTTACCAGTTTTATAATTCTCTATTCTAAAATGTTATCATAACAATTGCTTATGTTAAAAAGTATTGACATCTGCGTTGGCAGTAGAGTAGCTGGAGGGAGTTTATAACTGGTCTTGTGCAAGACATGTTTCGTACTTTGAAGAATTCAGGAAGGTTCTCCTTATTTTACGAATGTGTTCATAAGCCCTGCTTTGGCCTGCAGCCAATATGTGATTATTAAATAAACTTATTCTGGCATTATACCGAACTATGCACTAGGGTGAAAAATATCCTAGAAAATTAAACTGTCAGGGAGTAGAAATAAAATGGTCACAAAGCATGTCAAAAGGCTCAGAGAGAAATGGCTTTTAAGATTGATTGAGGTTTAGTACAACCCCTCCCCCTCAGGAGTGGTACTCTCTGGATGTCTGAGTCCTCTCATGGTTCCCCAAATCCCCATTTCCCTTTGTGTGTCTGTGCACATGCTGTTTCAGGTGCCCAGCTCCTTTATTATCTCTTCCCACCATGAAAACTCGCCCGCCAAGACCTGGATCTGAGAGCCCCATCTGCCCAGCCTCCCCGGCTGCCGGAGGGAGAGGCGGGGCCTCCACAGCTGCTGTGCAGCTGAAGCATCATGGGAGGTGCTTATGCCACGGCTTTGTAAGGCTCTGTTCTCGCATCCTTTCCCCAGCAGCCAAGCTCTCCAGGGAATGCACTTGTCTGCAACCTGCTCTCCTTAGTCTCACAAGCCCTCCACAAGGTGCCAGGTTAAGAAACATTTGTTGTTGAGGAACTAAATATAAAGTAAGAGTAGAAATACACACACACACACACACACACACACACACACACACACACAATTTTATTATGTAAATGTTTTTCAATTACACTATAAGAAGAGATTCTTCCAGCATATAACTCTTAATTCACTATGAGAAGCAGCTCACATTTTTAATTTTCTATACAGAAGACCAATCTCTTTCAGAAAAAAATAATTTGCTTTAGAAGTGACTATTTTTCATCAAAGTTATTTTTTTAAAAAAACATGTCTTTTGTTTTCAGATTTCCATGTGGCTGTTTGCTTATACCTTTTTTTTTAAACCTGGCTTACAGCCTCTCTGTTGGCAAAAACATCCATTTGAAAGTGTATGTGTGTGTGTGTGTGTGTGTGTGTGTGTGTGTGTGTGAAGTCATCATCATTTCCCAAGTAATCTGTCCCAGTACAAGATAGATCAATTTCCTAAAATAAGGAGAGGAGAAGAGAGGAAAAGGAGAGAAGGAGGAGGAGGAGGAGGGGAAAAGAGAGGGATAAAAAGAAAGGGAAGGGGGAAGAAGGAAAGACTTAGAAACCTCCTCTGACCCAATGGATAGCTTGCACTAACAGCTAACATTTATTAAGCGCTTGTAAGCCAGGCATTGTTTTAAGCACTTTTCATGTATCGTTTTATGCAATCCTCACCCACACTCTATATGAGGCAGGTCCTACATTGTCCCATTAATCATGAAATAAGGAACTAAAGAGGGTGATCTTCCCAAGGCCACCTAGCTGATACATGGTAGTGTCAGAATTTGAACTTGGGCTCCTAGTTTGACTTGACTTGACTTCTTGGCCAAATTCAATACTGCTAACCTCTGTATCCCATTCCTCTCTACTCGGTCACAATTCTTTCCTGTTTTCCTTCTTTTTCCCCATCTCTTTTATGGCTTTTATCCTGTCTATTCCTCTTAACCCTCCATTTTAGAATTAATGTTTCCAAAGACCTACTTATTTTCCCCCTCTTACTCAGTGCTCCCATCTCAGAATCCAAGACTCAGCTCATCTCATATTTGTCCCTTCTTCAATTGTCACCTATATGTAAATAATGCATAAATACATGTATAGTTCCAATACAGACTTCAAACCTACATCCTAAAGTCCAGATCACATATGTGCAAATGACTATCTGACTGCTCTTGGATGTCACGAAGATACTGTAAACATGTTCATCAACCTATGCATTGCAGATTCCCCAGGACCTGCAACAATGCCTGACACATAGCGAGCAGTATGTTTTGGTTGAATGACTTAATAAATCGGAACACATTTAAAACAAACTTATAATCTTCTATCACCTCAAACTGAGCTTCTTCTAGTGTTTCTGTCCCTGACTGATACCATCTTTGATAACTGTTTTCCTCTATCACCTAAGCACTGACATCTCTTAATTTCATTTCCTAACATGTTTTAAATTGATTCACTTTCTTCACTTAAACAGTCATGTGACTCCACATCCATTCACACCTTTTCTGATCCATTTTCCACATTGTGGTCTGCGTGGTCTTTACAAAAAAATAAATCTGATCATTTGTCAATAGATCTTGAACTCCGCAGACATTTTCTGCTGCTCTTATAACTAGGATTCAAATTACTAACATGACCAGTAGGAACCTGGGTGGCCTGACTCTTGCCTGAGTGTCCAGGTGCTCTTATTACACCAAAGTTTTTAATTCCTGTAGAGGCCATGCTCCTTCCTGCCTCAAAGTCTTTAAAACTGTTGTAGCCTAAAGTCCTGCATATTCCTATATCAATGAGTTGACTAGCATTCCCTCTATTCCAATATCTTAGACTGGTTCCATCCTCCTATTAAAGTTCTGGTGGCCATGTTACATTTCTTTGTGTGATAATTTATTGAATTCCTGTCTTTTCCACTTGACTTTAACCACTGCAAAGGTAGGGGATGTCCTTTTCTGCTTTATTTTATCTTTATTTCATGTCACAGTGCCTGCTCCATAAATAATTATTATAATTATTAAAGAAATGTATTAATAAGAAATTTATAAAGGAAGATTAATACCAATATGTGGGTTGAAAGTTACTAAATCTTGAGAAATATATAAAGAAAATAACACTCATATAAAACATAGAAGATTATTATCTGTAAAGGAAAAGCTTTTAGGTTGGGCTAATTAATCTCTGGAAACAGTTTATTCCAGAAGATCTATACTAATAAAGGGATAATATGCTAATTAGACAAGACATCCTTCCTGACAAAGCTGGGCCCTGGTGAAGCCGCTTGCCTGTGGTCCTGGGTGCCAGCAGCTGTGGCTGTGGCTTGGGAGAGGGTGAAGCTGCCCACCCCCGGTCCCAGGCATCTGTCTCGCCTACCCCCAGTCTTGGTGCCTGCGGCTGCAGCCAGCCCAGATGAAGCCAGCCTGGGTCCCAGGTGCTGTGGCTGTCCAGAGGGAGGGAAACCAGGTGTGGAGCCAAAGCAGAGGCAGTTAGGGGTGATCAGGACAGCAAGGGAGCAGTTAGGGGTGATCAGGCAGGCAGAGGTGGTTAGGGGCAATCAGGCAGGCAGGCAGGCAGGTGAGCAGTTAGGAGCCAGTGACCTCTGATTGCGAGAGACAGTCAGACATCCCATGAGGGGTTGAGGATTGGAGAGGATGTAGGCCAGGTGGAGGGGAAGCCACCCCCTCCCCTTTGCATGACTTTCATGGACTGGGCCTCTAGTACTGTAATAATATGCTAACCTTTGAGGAGAAAAAAAGTTCAGCCAAAGAAGTCTAGTAAAGATTTTATTATATTATTCAAATATAAGGCAACATAAAGCTTTCCTCAAATATGTCAAGCAGAATCATAATGATTGTACGTGCCTGTGCAAAAGGTAAGAAACAGACACCAGACATAATGATCATAAAAGCAGAAAAAAAATACAAAAAATGAAATAAAGTAACATAAATAAAACAACATTTCTAAAACTTGTCTTGTATGCTAGTAAATTTGAAACAAACAGTTACTCTCAAATTGAATCTAAAAACAAATCCAATACACCTGAAACCAAATGCTTATAAAATGTTTCAAGCAATAGTAGGGGGAAAAAGATCAAATATCTAAATGTAAGATTATAAAGCTTTTGGAAGAAAACATAGAAAACGTTTTATAACATTTAATTTGGCAGTGGTTTCTTAGATATGATATCAAACGCACAGGCAACAAACGAGAAATACATGAATTAGACTACATCACAATTAAACTGTGCATAAAAGGGCAAAAGGCACAAAGTATAAGGCAATCCAAAAAATGGGGAACTATACACAAATCACATATATAATAAGGGATGAATATCTAGAATAACTAAAGAACTTCTATATGCCACAAAAACCAAAACAACAACAAACAACCCAGTTGAAAAGTGGGCAAAGGACTTGAATTGACATTTCTCTAAGGGAGATATAATAATGACCAATAAGCATGTGAGAAGAAACTCAGTATCATTAATCATTAGGGAAATGCAAATCAAAACCACAATTAGATACTATCTCAACCCATTAGGATGGCTACTATCAGATAAACAGGAAAGAAAGAGTATTTGTGAGGATGTGGAGACATTGGGACACTTGTGCATTGTTAGTGGGAATGTAAAGTGGTGAAGCTACTATGGAAAATAGTATAGCAGTTCCTCAAAAAAATGAACATAGGATTACCATGTGATCTAACAGTTTCATTTCTGGATATAAACCCAAAAGAAATGAAAGCAGGGAGTCACAAGAAATATTTGTATACCCATGATCTTTTTTTTTCCTCTTTACACTGTCCCTAATAATATATTTCCTTTTGTATTCAAAATAGCCAGAAGGTGAAAGTAACAAAAATATCTGTAAATGGAGGATGTGTACATACAATGCAATTTTATTAATAAGCTTTAAAATATAAGTAATTTCCTATATATGCCACAACATGGATGAACCTTTAGGATGTTATGCTAAGTGAAATAGCCAGTCAAAAAAAGACAAAAACTGTATGACTCCACTTATGTGAAGTATCTAATAATTCAGTTCACAGAGACAGAAAGTAGAATGGTATTTGCCCAGGCTGTGAGGAAGGAGGAAGGGGGTTATGGTTTAACACATACAGAATTCAGTTTTTCAAGATGAAAAACTTCTGGAGATGGATGGTGGTGACAACGTGATTGTACTTAATGCCGCTGAACTGTACCCTGAAAATGGTTAAAATAATAAATTTTGTAGTGTCTTTTGTCACAATTTTTTAAAAGAAGAGGAAAGATATAGCCATGTAAATTGAAAGTAAAAAGGAAAGCAGAGGCCAAGAAATTAGTATCAGACAAACTCAAGGAAAAATGTAATTTAAATTGACAAGAGAGGCCTGATTCATAATCATGATGGTGATAGCCCTCTGTGTGAAGAGAAAACTATTCGAAATTCCTATGCACCAAATAACGTGACATAAAAACATAGAAATAAAAGCTACAGAGTCACAAGGAGAAATAGAGAGAAACAGAACTTTAAGCCAATAATAAGAATCTTAAACACACCTTTTTAGTTCTTGGCAGATCGAGGAGATAAAATATAATAAAGGACAGAGGTTCGAAGTTTTAAAAAATTTAAATTGAGGTCTAGTTTACATATGGTAAAAGGAATATAAATTTTTTCTTATGTATATACCCATGTTACTTCCACTCAGGTCAAGAAACCTACCAGACATTTCTGCCTCCCAGAAGTTCCTTGGTGTCCTTACCAGTCAATCTCCAAGGTAAATATATCCTGACCTCTAGCATCGTAAAAGAGTTTGGCAGCTGTTCTATTTTATATACATAGAATTATACAGTATGCAGTCTTTTGTATTTTTGCTTCATTTGCTCAAAATATTTTTAGATCCAACTATGTTGGTGTGTATAAAAAACTTACTCATTTTCATCATTTCTAGTATATAAATAGAGCACAGACCGTTTTGTGCAAGCCAAACATAGATATTTTGATCATTTCTCTTGGGTGTATATCTAGCAGTGAATGGCTTGTTCTTAAGGTAAGTGTATACTTATCTTTGTCAGAAATTGCCAAACAATATTCTAAAGTATTTGTTCCATTTTAAACTTCCCATACATCAGTCTATGAGAATTTCAATTGTTCCACATCTTTGCAAATACATGTTATTGTCTGCATTTTTAGTTAATGTGATGCTCTCTCAATGTGTTTTAATTTTAATTTTCTTAGTGAGTAATAATATTCAAGCACTGTGGGTTTATTGAAAATTTGAACAATTTTTTTATGATGCATCTGTTGTAGTTTTTTTGCCTTTCTCTTAAAAATTAGGCCATAATTCTAGCATTTTAAGTTTATATTTCTTTATATCTTCTAGAAAAAAGTTATTTGTCAAATATATGAATTGAGAATACTTTTCCCAGTCTGTGGATTGCCTTTCACTTTGATAAAGGTATCTTTCAATGACCAAAAACTTTTGATTTTTATAAAGTCAAATTTTCCAATTTATGTTATATTATAAGTGCACTTTCATCTGTTCCCAAGAAATCCCTGCACATCCCTTGCCCCGATATTTTCCTGTAGACATTTTATGGTTTTAGCCTCACAATTAGGATTATGATTCATTAATATTTTACTTATCATAAACAATTGAGCCAAAAGGTATAGTTGATAGTAATCATATCAAGCCTCTACTTGAAATAAAAAGGAAAAAAGGTTTTTATACATTAATAAAATCCTACAAAATGGCCTTAATTTAGGCCACCCAAAATCCCTTAATCAATCCTGAAAGCATGAATAACAAAACCATATTCCACAATGCAATAAAAGAAGAAATACATTTTTAAAAGTTTACATCTACTTAGAAATCTAAAAATAACCTCTTTAGTTCAAAGAGAAATACCAAAGAAAGCAATCACACAAATTTTAACAATCTCTATGTAAATTCAATTTTGTACTCAGATAAAAGTTCACTTTAACTCTGAAAAATAATTAGAAAGAAAAGGAAAAGAAATAAATGAAGGAAAAGCGAAAGAATTACTAAGGACATCCAAGAAAGATGTGAATTTGAGATGAGAAATGTCATCCCTACACCTTTCTCTCATGTTATGAAATGTAGAGCACTAACTTAAAGTATGTTACCTGAGAGTTCCTTGAAATTAGAGATAGCCACGGACCCTGTTTTGGCTTCTGTAATGGGGTCAGAGCCTGCAAATGCCGTTCTGCCCTACTTTTTCTCTCTTTTTACATTGAGCAAGGACATGATGACCATCTTGTTGCCATGTTGAAAAGGCCATAAGCATCAGAAAATTCAGCTCTGACAGAAATGAATTAAAGAAAGAGTGTCAGCAACCATCTACCTCCTGGCAACTCATTTTGTAAGAGAGAAAAATGTACCCCTGAAGTCAGCTGAAAGCATTCCTACCTGACAAGATTGAGTAATTAGGTAAAAGTGGGGCTGGGGGGGGGTGTTGATTCCATGAAACAGATTAAGTTAACGAATGGATGTAAATACAGGTAGGTATTTATTTTATGACAAAGAAGTTGTATCAAATCACTGGTAGTAAATTGGGACAACTTAGCCAATTGAAGTAAAGAAAACAGTAAAGATGAAGTCTTACTTTGCTTCTTACAACAACATATATAATCTGAAGGATTAACCTGGAATTGAGCCAAGCAAAAATTAGGAAATGTTATTTTCTCCTGAAACAGCCTCCCAACATTTAGAAGGGAATCCTTGCTTTAATGTTCACTTTTAAAGAGTTACAACTTCAGGCCAAGTATATAAAAGTCAATGGGATTATTATATTGGCTTATTGTGCCATAAAAATCAGAGTCACCTTGAAATGTGTGAACCACAAAAACAATTTTGTATTAACCATAAAGATGAAGTGGTATTTCCCTGAAGTAGAACAACAAGAAAACAATTTTTGTTGATGTTATATTTTGTTTTTAAACAGGAATTTATCTTTGGTTTTCTTTTACAGTATTCTTTAATCCTTATAAAGAGATTTGCACAATTTTACCTTTAAAATTATTTTCCAAAAAGCATTGTCCTAATGAGAAATATATTTTTCTTGAATTTCTGTTAACAATTGGTTGTAAAACCATCTGAATCTGATGTCTTTGGGGACAACATAGCAAAAAACCACCATTTCAATTTTTTTCTTTTTTTAATGAAAAGAAACAAAATGTTTGTTTTTTTAAATAATTTTAAAAATGTAATTATAAAAATACTTCTGAAAATTCAATGTCCTATCTCTTACCCAATTGTAAATATTTATAAATAAAGTCAGGATTAGAAATTTAAATTTTCTAATTACTTTTTCCTCTTTGTATTAGTAAAAATCAGCTTTTAGAGAATGCAGAATTTTTATTTTTGCCTTACTATTTTTGTGTCATGAACCTTATAACTTTTAAAAAGGTTTTTTGCATATGTTTGTGTTCTATTATTTGCTTCAAATATTTACATGCTTCCTCTTTATTTCTCTCCCACTGTCTGTTGTTGTATTGCTCATTTAAAATAATACTTGGTCTTATCAATCAACTCTACTTTTTGTTTAGTTGCTGTTTAATATTTTTTCACTTCTTTCCCTTAATTTGGTTTAGATATTTGTGTTATTGTTCCTTTTTCCAACTTTTGGAAGTTTTAAGTGTTTGATAATTTTTTTAAGATTTACTCTTTAATGATTATCATTTTTAGAAACACATCTTATAATTTCTCAAGGCTGTTTTTGCTATTATTTGTGGTATTCTAATTTTATATATTTAGTGGTTGATATTCCTTTCTCAAAACCCCACTCTAACTATAAGGAATGACCTCAGTTTAATCATGAGAAACATTAGGCAAACCCAAATTGAAGGATATTTTATAAAATTGTGATAGTACACTTCAGAACTGTCAATAAAAACTAGGAAAGTCTGAGAAATTGTGACAGTCCACCAGAGATTAAGGATGAATGACAACTAAATACAATGTGACATCTTAAATGGAATCCTGGGACAGAAAAGAGACATTAGAGGAAAATTAATGTAATTCAAATTGAGTATAGAGTTTAGTTAGAGTAACATACAGATGTGGGTTCCTTAGTTGTGATAAATGTACCATGGTAAAGTAAGATTTCAACAAATAGGGGAAACTGGTGAATGTTATTTGGGAGCTCTCTGAATATTTTTACAACACATCTGTCAATCTGAAAACTATTTTAAAATTAGAAGTTTATTTTAATTTTAAGAAGGCTAAACAAAACAAAACAAAAACACTTCCTGTGGCTTGTCCCATCACTCAGTCTATAATGTGCTCATGCCCTTACCATGTCTTTCTGACCATTTATTCCCTCAAGCCTCTTCCTTAACACGTTTTCTTTATTTTTCTACATAGCACTTATCACTTCCATCTAACACACACACACACACACACACACACACACACACACACACACACACACACGACACTATTTCCTTTATTGTCTGTCTCCCTGCATTAGAATATACATTTCATTGGGGCAGAAATCTTTCTGTTTTCTCCACTGATGTATGCCTAATAGCTATAACATATCTGACACAGAGAAAGAACTCAGAGCGCCCTGACTGAGTAAACTTAATCAGAGAGGACCCTTTAGCCTAGCTAAGAGTAGTGGATTAGGCTCAATTTATATCACTATAAATGGAGAGCAGTGGTCAGCTTTGTATTTTGGGAATTGAGCGAACAGGGCTTATGGATGAATTAGGTGTATGATTTTTTGTGAATTTGAGAGAAATGAAGGATGATTCTTATTTGTACTGCAGGTGGTACTATTTAATAAGATAGAAACAACTACAGGGGAGCATTTTGGGGTATAGAACCCGAGCTATGTTTGAGAGATGTTGTATTTCAGATTCCTCTTCCATTCAAATGGAGATGTTTAGTATACATTTGGGGTTTGAGGAGATTGGAGCTAGAAGTAATGCCTCAAGAGTCATCAATATACAGATGATCTTTAAAGCCATGGTATTAGGTAAGATCATGTAAGGATAGAACATAAAAAAGTAGAGGACCAAAGACCTCATCTTAGTACAACCCACAAATTTTATGATATGAGTAAAGTAGGAGTAGACTGAAAAAAAAGAAGAAAAAGAGGATGATAATAAAAACTAGATAGAAGCACCACCAAAGATTTTAAAGAAGAAAGCAGTCAACCATATTGAATGCAGCTACTAGTAAGTCAAGAAGAGGACTGAAATAAGTCCTTGGTTTGGCAAGATACAGATCATTGATGTCCATAATAAAGTTTGTTTCAAGCAAGTGTTAGGGAATAACCTCTAAATGACATGTGTCAGTAAGGAAATGGGGGATGCAGAGTGGAGAGAGTGATTCTAGCGGGGAAGGCTGATAAACGCAACACTTCTGGGGTCTCTATATGCTTGTGTAGAAGAAGCTGGCAGATGGTATGTTTTGTGACAATTTAATGATCAAAAAAATAGAGTCTGTAAAGACAGATGGGTCAAAGTTGTAAGATTTGATGGTAGAAAGCTAAGAGACTATACTCCATATAGTAAGAGAAAAAAACATAGAGAAAAAGAAAATAATTGATTCATTAAAGAAACAGATTATAAATTAAATGACAGATAGCAAATTATTAATTTAGATAATATGCCAAACTGGTTAAATATCTCTAATAATATAAAAGTTTCTCAGTTTGGATTTAAAAACTGCTCTACTCAACATTGCTGTCTATAATAGCAATGCTTTGCACAAAATAACATGGAACTATTAGAAACAAAATGGTGGGTAAAATGTTTTATGTAAGTACAAACTAACAAAAAGGTGGAATTTCAGCAATATCCTAATAATTATACCTTTTATTTGATGTTGAAACAAAGGATCACACCAGTAAAATTACTAACCTTGCTGAATCCCCATCTGCCATGACATTGCAGAATTTACATGGGTTGGGGATGTCAAGGCAGTGGGGTGGAAGGCAGTCCCATCTTTAACTCTTGCCAATGGCAGCCTGTATCCAACTTGATTTGGGATCCCAGAAAACCCTAAACTTGGGCACATAAATCATTCCCTGCTCTGATGAGGTTCTGAGGTTGTAAGATGTATATGGCAATAAGTAGTCAGAGTCAAAATGTGTTGGGGGTAAAATTTACCAAACAGTGCATGTATTGGATATACAGTTATAATATAAAATTATAAAATTTCTACAAAGAATCTTCATGCATTCCTCAAAGTAGAATTTTTATAAACATATGTTTATAAATGCAAACAACACTGACAATAATACAAACATAAATGATTTTTTAAAATTCTAACTCCTTGATAACCCTATATAACAAAGAGGTAATATGCAAATTGACCACCACACCCTCACACAAGATGTGTGAGGTTACAAAATGGCCACCACAAGATGGCTGGAAGGATAGGGCAGTTGGAGGAGACCAGGCCAGTAGGGGAGACCAATTGGGGGTGACCGGGCCTGCAGGGGAAGGAGGGCAGTTGGGTGTGATCAGGCCAGTAGGGGAGGGCAGTTGGGGGCAACCAGTCCTGCAAGGGAGGGCAGTTGGGGGTGATTGGGCTAGCAGGGGAGCAGTTAGGGGTCAATCAAGCTGGCAGGAAGAAGCAGTTAGGGGCAATCAGGCAGGCAGGCAGGTGAGCAATTAGGAGCCAGCATTCCCAGATTGTGAGAGGGCTATCCCACTGCCAGTTTAGACCCGATTCCTGTGGAGTCTAAACAGGCAGTTGGACACCACCTGAGGGGTCCCAGATTGGAAAGGGTGCAGGCTGGGCTGAGGGACAGCTCCCCTTCCCATCCTCTGTGCACGAATTTCATGCATCGGGCCTCTAGTTGAAAAATAAAATATCTGAATTAGTGGAAGGGTCACAAAGAAATTAAACATTATAATCCCCCTCATAAATAATAATGATGTACAACAATAGATCCCAATCCATGCCATGTGGTGAATATTGTACTCAGGAGAGTATATAGCCTTAAATGTTTTATTAAAGAAGGGAGTCAAATAACACAAAAATGGAACCTGAGAATCTAAAAGGGATAAGTAGTCAAATAAAAGGGAAAGGAAAGAATGAACAGATATATGCTGAGGTTCAAGAATTAAAGAACAATAAAACCCATAAGTGAGTTCAAGTGGACATTCTTTAAGAATTTCAGGGAATTAGAAGAACCCCTGGTGCCAATCTAAAGAGCACGTAGACATAGACGTGTCATTGGGAAGGAGAACCCCACTTAACAGAGCTGATGAGATCTCCACAGAATCCAGCATGGCCCTAGGGCATTTCTAAACCCCACAATCTTCCCCTCCTGGCCACAGTCCTGAGACCATCGTGTGTCTAATCTCCCAGAATCTTAGATTCCACTCCAAGAAGGAAGAGGAAGAGCCTGAGCTCTGAGTAGAAAGAATTTTGAATAAGAATGAACAAGTTGCCAAAACTTGTTTGGCTCAGTGGTAGAGCATTGGTCTGCTGACTGAAAGGTCCCGGGTTCGATTCCAGTCAAGGGCATGTACATTGGTTGCGGGCACATCCCCAGTAGGGGGTGTGCAAGAGGCAGCTTGTCGATGTTTCTCTCTCATCGATGTTTATAGCTCTCTATCTCTCTCCCTTCCTCTCTGTAAAACATCAATAAAATATATTTTTTTTAAAAAAAGAAGAATGAACAAGTTTTTATTACAGAATTAGATCGAGAAATTCCTGGATCGGACTGACTTTTAAACCTAAAAATGAATATATCAAATCGTTTCACTTGGCAATAGATAACTAAAGATCCATTAGTGTCATATTCACTAGAGATATGAGACTAAATGTTCGACATCTATATAGGAAATATAATTTACTATTTATGAAAGTGACAATTGTTTGGCCATTATCTGTCTTCCCCAAATGATAATGAGCTAAATGAAGGCAGGATCTGGTTTTGTTCAGAATTGTAGGTGATGTATATGGAACATGGTGGTGCTCAGTAAGCATGGGTTGAAAGTATGAAAGAAAACAGGTGAGAAATAAGGGAGAGATGAAGGTAAAGAGGCACAGATGGGAAGAGGAAGAAAGGAAAGAAGAAAGAGAAGAGAGGGAGAGAGAGACAGTGAAAGTAGGGAAGGAAGCATGGGAGTTGGTTGGTTCTGCAGAATATAATTTGGAAAACATGGATAGTGTTTTTTAAGGTCCTTTGCCCTATAAATATTTATGTTGGAACTCTCACATATGTGTAACACCCAAGGGAATTTGGTGTGGCAATACAGAACTGGAGTTCAGAGTACTGGAATTCTTACTTAAGCATCTGGGCTAATGGGAAGAGTTAAAGCTTTAAACCTTGACAACCACAAATTATGGGTTGTACCTCAATGACATTTATAGTGGTGAGGCCATCACAAGCCAGATCTGTTGCTTCTCCACTCCATATTCTTACCCCCTTTTGCAAATTCACTTATCTCCTTTTAAGCCTATTCATCTCCATTTGTGGGGAAAAAATTCTCTAAATTGTAACCACATGTCACCACTTTATGTGCTTTCCTCGTTCCTTCCCTCTCTCCTGACCTCCTTTTTCCTCTTCTCATTCTGCCTCTCCCCTTCTATTTGAATCAATATCTACAGCAAATCAACTCAGTGGCCATTCCTGCTCTCTTCTCCCTAATTGCACACTTTAATGTTGTCTCTGTCCTTCATAAATATGGGGCTCACAACAAAGGTACTACTCCAGATGTGGTCACCTAGCCCTACAAGAGGGCAGCCATATTTTTGGACTTGAATATTAGGTCTTCACTAAGCCAGGCTAAAAGTACATTAGTATTGGGGAACCTCATCAAATTTTTGGCTCAAGATGTGTTCACAACCAACTGAACCCTCTTAGATGTTTGCTGGGGGGTCAGATCATTCCCATTCGGGGCTGGACGTGACCAATCCCTGTCACAATTATGTTCACATGACCTATTTACCCATTACAGTTCACTTTGTACATTTCAGTCTTTCTTGGACATCAACAAAACCGATAGAAAACTTGCAGTTTATTTCCAAACAATAGCATGCTGTGAGAATTAAATTTGTAGCATGAAAAAAAAGTAGGACTTAAAGAGATGGAATATTGAGCATCGACCTATGAATTATGAAGTCATGGTTCGATTCCTGGTCAGGCCACATGCCCCGGTTGCAGGCTTGATTCCGAGTGGGGTGCATGCAGGAGGCAGCTAATCAATGATTCTTTCATCATTATTGTTTCTATCTCTCTCTCCCTCTCCCTTCCTCTCTGAAATCAATAATATATATATATTTTTAAAGAGTTGGAATATTCTACCCATTTGTTTCCATCATGGATTCCATTAATTTTCTAATGCATCTGTAAAACTTCCAGGCTTTTGAAGTGAAACTGGGGCCACTTCCAGGCAGGACTGGCTATGACCCTTACCCTCTGTGTGACCAGATTACATGATCCATTTACACTGACTATCAATGTGAAGTCATCTTAACCATTCTATTCATTCAGGGAGGGGAAAGTTAGTCTCATTCCTGGGTGAATCTCCTATAGATCCTCCCAGCTCCATACTCTGCTCTCCACGCCGCCCCTGCCTCTCTCCCATCTTCAATTTATTTCTCTCAATTAGCATCTTCCTCTCAGCCTAAAAACTGAAAACCCATTCTATTCTAACCTGGCACCACCCCAGGCTGCTCCACTTCCTCATCCCACTTGCTCTTTCTGGCTTTTGAGTTATGATTGTGCCACAGTTCTGTCTCTTCATCCAAGGGCACCATGTCTATTTCCCCAAGTTCAATTTTCTGATCCCTCCACAGCACTTTAAAAATCCAACCACCAGCCTTGCTTTTTTGCTAGTTGAGTCTTCCTTGAAGCCTCCCTTCTCCCACAACATAACCCCACATGCGTTACTACTGTAATGGCCCATGCTTCCATGTCATTTAAGTTTCTTCAGCATTCAATGAACTTAGGATATATTCATATAATCTAATTCAGTCAAACTTATGAGTTTATATATATATATATATATATATATATATATATATATATATGTTAGGTTGAATCACATAAAATCATTATTTTGTATATAAAAAAATGTACTATAGTTTTGTAAGACATTACCATAGAAAGAAACTGAGTAAAGGGTGTATAGGTATTTTCTGTATTAATTCTCACAGCTGCATATGAATCGTTAATGTTTTCAATAGAAATTTTAATTTAAAATTGTAAAATAATAATTTCAGATTACACAACCTAATAGAACCCCCAAAATATTTAGAAACAAATTATTTTTCCTCTTTGTGGATTTTTCCATGTGCTAATTCAGAGAGCCCAGATTAATGAAACCTAAATAATTTATAAAAATATAAGATTTCCAAAGAGTAATTAAACTTGATCACATAGTTATTAAGTTCACATATTTAGTAGGCATATAGTGTTTATTCCATTGCAAATACTTTTGCCAAAAAGCTGCCCTTAAAGGATTTTTATTTTGTTTACAAATATGTTTTTCTCATGTATTATAATTTTTAATAAAAATAAATCAAAGGTCAATTGTGTGACACTAGACATGGGTTTGGATGAAAGAATCTGATTTGTTTTTATTTACTTATTTTTTTAATTTAAAGATTAGAAAATTGACCATGGATTGGATTAAGTCATAGATTAAATACTGAAGTCATCTTTAAATTATAGAATCTCAGTGTAAATGGATGATATAATCTGGTCACACATACTTTTTCTGCAACTCCACTCCAGAGTATCCCAAACCATCTTTGGACACTTCAACTGTTAGACATTTGTTTTATTCCTCTTAATAAAGTAAGAAGAATAAAAATATTTCTGTCGCTCTGAAACTTTAATTCACTGGTATTAATTCATCGTAGGTCAAAGAGAGTTAAATTTGGGATACATTCTATATCAGACCTATAAATAGTTGTACATGACAATTCTGCCCTTTTTAATCTACCTCTTTCTCAATCCAGTTTTTCCCAAGTTCCCAGTCCTTCCTCATGGCATGACATTCAGGTTCTACTCTTCTTGCTCCCTCTCATGCAATGCATTCCCATTTGGGTTTGTTCCCAGTTAAAGGCAGTATCGGGAATCCCAGGTGTGATCTCAGCAGTCAACTGACCCCTACATTCATCTAAACACCAGATATAACTAACTATGAAGACTGAGATGATCTCATCAGCGATTCTTGTGTTTCGCATCCAAATTACACTGTTAACTCTTCCAACTCTTAACTGCAGGACTAAAATCATCTTCCCTTTCTCTCCTTCACTTTCAGACCAATTTGAGGCCCTTGATAGTAAAAAATAGGCAATAACAAGAGAAAAATGGCTTGGTCCAAATTTGAAAGTCATAAAAAATGTTATGTTCTCACACACTTTAAGGAATGTTGCAAAAACAGGTGGCTAAAGAGAATGCGCTAGAACTGGACCATCCCATTTATCTAATATTTTCACATTCAAACTTCTGATTAGTAGAGAGATAAAAAAATGTCTTTGAACAAAATAATTTAGTCAGTAACCAGCATGATTGGAAGATGATAGAGATCATTCCAGAGTATTTTCCATGGTGGGAGGCAAATGCCAGCCTTTCTCTCAAATAATAGAGCGAGACAAACATTTCTTATTATTTCCAGACAAACAATGAAGCAAATGCTGGAACAAGTTAAGGTTTATAAGGAACTATGTTATAAAGATGAAAGGAAAATAAGCGTTGAGATCTTGGGCTGGGTAGTTCTAGCAGAGCCAGCAATTGCTGGATGCCTGGGGTAATTCCCCACCCCTACCTGCCCGCTGGGCTGTCAGATGTTACTTGGTAAAGTGGAGCTGCGCACAGCTCTGGAGCCTTTCATTCCTGAACTAGGAGTTGGCGTCCAAGGTGATCTGAGGGTTAAACTCCTAGGACAGGACTAGAACCCACACAGCCCTCTCTTCCACCGGTTTACTTTCCACTCTGCTGTTTTCTCCTACAATCTCCAAGAAGCCTTCACCAACCATCTCACCAACCCATCTCTAGAAAGTTTAGATTTACCATTAAGGTAAGTAACATTTGGAAGGCATCAAAATACAAGCCCTGTATAAGGACTGGAATTATTAGAAAATTGTTCATTTTTTTCAGCAGGTGGCACTGTTGCAATGAGGTTGAGTTCCTTCTGGTGAAGTAAGAATGTAAGAATCAGCAAGTCTTAACATTTAATTTAAGAATCAGATTTTTAAAAAATAATAACCACCTTAAGTAAGTGCCAAAAAAATTTTTTTTGCCCATAAATTTTGCCCAAGCCAACTTCACATGTCTTCTGGTTGGATGCAGTGAAGCATGTTACCATATGTGGTATTTTTGCCAAAGCTATGATACGTAATCTGAATATAATCCTGAGAAGCACCAAATAAACCTCAAGAACATTCTACTCAATAAATGACTAGTACTCTTCAAAAATACCAGTCAGCAAATATTTTCAGATTAAATGAAAGTAGAAACGACATAATGACTAAGTACCCTGCATGATCCTGATTAAAACCTGAACTGAAAGAATAAAATTGCTATACAAAACTAACAATTATTGGCTCAATGGGCACCATCTGAATGTGAGTTATGGATGAGTTGATGCTATTGCGTATCAGTGTTGCTCTCCTTATTCTGATAGATGCACTGTGGTTACATAAGAGAATGCTGCTGGGTCTTAGGAAAGGCACCTCAAAGTACCTGAAGGGAAAAGGAGTCATAAAGTCATGTCATCAACTTATTCTCAAATCTTTTGGAAAAAAATATGTTTTTGGATGTTTATATATTCAAATTACATCAAAATTAGAATTACTAAAAAAAAAAGTTATATTTTCCCAACTCCTCCTCCCAACTACAATGACCACTGACAGCCAGCCCTACTGAAAGCAGTCCTCTGGGCAGCCTTTCAGCAAGTTAATGAATTGTTTTAAGTTACTGTTTCCTTTTGTTCTCTCCATCACCTTCCAGGCCAGCCCCTGGGATATCACTTATCTACTTGAAGATTTAACTCTCTATCCATCTCTCTTCCTTTCTGTAATAAGTCAAATATGTATATATATATATATATATATATATATATATATATATGTAAATGATTTTTTTACAGAGAGGAAGGGAGAGAGAGTTAGAAACATTGATGAGAGAGAAACATTGATCAACTGCCTCCTGCACATCCCTTACTGGGGATGTGCCCGTAACTAAGGTACATGCCCTTGACAGGAATCAAACCTGGGACCCTTCAGTCTGCAGGCTTATGCTTTACCCACTGAACCAAACCAGTTAGGGCTACTTAAAGATTTCTCACTCCTTAAATATGTTTTGTAGATTCATTCCCAAGAATCAGTATATGTTCACTTTAATTAAATAAGAGAGCATGGTTAAAAAATAGGAGCAGAATATCTAAAATCATATAATGAATCTTAGAATGTTAAGTGCCAAGGAAATTTGAGAGCTCATCATTTAAATACTGTCTCATCACACCCTCCACACCACCTTTTGGGATAAGAAGAAAAGGAAGACAATAGAGTATAATAACTTACTCAACTTTACAAAGTCAACCAGCTCACAGAACCAGTAGAAATGTCCCCAACTTCTGTCTTGGGCCCAGTGCATTGTTTTTCACACTGGGGACACAGGTCAGGTGTAAAGGACAGAAAGCCACAGAATAACAGCATGCAAATATCGCATACTAACCTAAACACATGCAAAGTTTTCCAACTTACAAACAGGAGCTGAAAGGAAATTCACTCATCAGAGCTGCTTGGGTCTGTATCCTCAGGCGCCTCCAGAGTGGAGGCAGGTTGTTGCCTGCAGTAAGAGTTTTCAGAAATGCCAAGAGCCCCTTTAACAACATCACCAAACAATGGAATGTGAGTTCAGCCAATAGCACAGTCTGCGGAGCCCCTCTGTGCAGAAGCATCTTGTAAAAGTCCCACTTCATTTCCACCACACCAACCACAGCAGCAAGTGCCAGTTAGGATACAAACAAAACCATGATTTTTAGTGATAGAGGCACTTCCCATGTGGTTGTGTGACCAGGAATTAAAGGAAGGGCTTCTTGCAAGACAACTGACTGTGTGTTTGTGTGGAAAATGCCAGTCATCAACACACACGCACACGCACACACACACACACACACACACACACACACACACACACACACCTTAGCTATGTTTCATCTTATTTCATCTTCTCTGGAGTGAGATATTTAAAAGCCTGCAAGTTGCTATGGCCAGGTGGCTCAGTTGGTTGGAGCATCATCCAGAGCACCAAAGCATTATGGGTTTGATTCCCTGTGGGGGCAACATACCTGGGTTGCAAGTTCGATCCCTGGTTAAGGCACGTAAGGGAAGCAACTGATCGTTATTTCTCTCTCACATCACTGTTTCTTTCTCTAAAAAATCAATAAACATATAATTGGATGAGGATTAAAATTCAGTAGATAGATGATAGATAGATAGGTAGATAGATAGATAGATAGATAGATAGATAGATAGATAGATAGATAGATGATAGAGGCCTGGTCACCACAGTGGAAATCCAGAGGAGCTTAACCTGCCAATTTTTAGACAAATATTTTCTTGCTCTGCTGACTTCATGGTGAGTTTTGGCAAATTGAAGAAGCCCACTTGCGGCAAGGGCTCTAGTGCTTTCCAACAGCAAGAAAACTTTCCACTGACCATGGCAGTTCTGCCCTGGGTCCTTCTCCCTGCACCTGCATCCCAGATGGAAAAAGGCAGGATGCTTCACTGCCCTCGAGGTAAACCAGGCAAGGACCATGAGGAGTGCAGCCCTGTAGGGTGAGTGGTCTCCAGTCCTGGATAAGAGAAGGCTGGTGCTCCAGGCATCCCATTCTTTCCCAGAGCCTACCTGCCCCCTAAGTTGGGGTTACCTGAAACACTTGGTCTTTGTGGCTGGCTCACTCACTGAGTTACACCAACTGGCTTCTGAACTGGAGACTCTCACACTTCACCTTATGTGTTTTAACTCTGTGTCTGAAAAGTCCTTTTAAATTTACACACACACACACACACACACACACACACACACACACATCTGTCCTGTCTCTATAGCCCCTCTCTTCACCAACCCCCAATGTCATCTTACATGCTGCCTTCCGGCCATTAGGAAGCATATCTTACAATGCCAAACAAACTCTTTCAGTGTTCTGGCAGCTTTGTTACCATCATAGCCAACATTTTGCTGAAGCGAACGCATAGTTCAGTGTCAGTTCAGCATCAGTGAGGTCTGTTTGTACCATGTCACACCTTCAGGTACAAACCCAAATTCACATTCTAAACAGCAAACCGATGGAGTGTGTTACATGTGTTTGCAAGACCCAAAAGTGGGAGACATTGTGCCTTAGGTCAGGTAACTCACAGACCATCCCAGAAAAAAGGGCCTGGGTGCAGGTGGTTGATTTGGGAAATAATCCCAGGAATCTGGAGTGAGGGGATTGGGAAGCAAAGCAGGGCAGGAGAAAACACCAATAAAGAGGATGTCAATCAGAGCCGCTGCTGTGAAAATGTGGGCTTCAGTCCCACAAGGACAAACACACCTTAGAATAAGTAGAAAATGATTCAGTTGCCCACTAAGAGGTTTCATGAGAGCTGAGGAACTTATCCCCACTCCTCATCTGTCAATAGCTTAGTATTGCTTTGGGAGTGAGGGGAGACATTAACTTGTCTGGCATAACAAAGTGTAATGGGAAACTTGCTGGTGGCCAGAAAGAGAGGTCAATAAAGATAGAAAAACAGAAAATTGCTTTGTCTGGGCTTTGCTTCTCATGGTGACAGGCAACATTCAGAGTTATCTTGACTTTTATGGTGTGAAATACAATCAGCAGAATTTGAAAAGAGCCTTAAACATGTTTAGATACATGGGACCGATAAAGGCCAGGTATTTCTCCATGTGGTTGAAGACACATAGAAGTTAACTCACAGAGATGAACTTGAAGAGGCCTTAAAAGCAGGAAGACTAGAACAGAGTTGGCCTCATGTGACAGGACTAAAGTTCCGATGGAGCCATTGGCATATTTCTGGCTGTTGTCAGAAGGAATGCTGACCAGTAAAGGTACAAGCAGGTATGTGGCTGCCCAGCCAATCAGGGCCAGGGCCAGGCCCTCATCTCCTCCCCCTGATAATTAATTCTAGGTAAGTTTCCTGGATAAGAACACAACCCCTGAGAGAAAAGCAGAGGTAGTAAAGGACTGAATCAATTGAGATTTCCCAGGATTTGGTTGGGATTAAGCTCTTATTTGATGAAATGAGGTACCAGAAAAAGCTAAACTTAGCAATAGAAAAATCAAGTTTCATTTTTTGTTCATACCTGGGTGTGGGCTTAAGAAATTCATTTCTACTGTATCTGATATGGTCTTCTCTTCTTTAGTCCTTAACTTATCAGCTCAAGTACATTTGAGGTGTTGTGTTTTTTTGTTTGTTTGTTTGTTTGTTTGTTTGGGTTTTTTGTTTGTTTGTTTTTGCATTTGAACTTGGTTGGCAATTAGATTGGATTTACCCACTAGAAGAACCTGAAACAAGGATTTGAATGTTAATACTTAATTTGGGAATGGTCCCAGAAACCACACATAAGGGAATATGGAAATGAGACAAGGAAGGGAAGGCAGCAAATGAAATAAAGAGTGTGAATTAAGTATGTTTCCACTGGGTCTCTGGAACATAATCCTGCTGAGGACTTCTGTAATTGAACATGCCTCAGAGCTCAGGAGCAAGGGAATGGGGGCATATCTCCAGATCCCCATTAAGTATTGAAAGCAGCTCCTGCAGGATAGATATGAGCTCCACAGCCTTTTCAGCCTGCCCAAGCATGGGCTAGGGAAAAGCTCTAAGGCA
>OZ004709.1:76123380-76415880 GCA_963924515.1 Vespertilio murinus | reverse complement strand
TCATACTTCTTTGAGAATAAACTCTCCTGCACACCACAGCAAGATAGAAACTTAAGGGGACATTTGAGAAAATGACTTGAGTTTTGTTTCTTAATTTCTCTGTCTTCATCGGTGACAGCCAGAGATACCAGTGTTGGCAGATAACAACAAAGCCCTCTCCCTCAGCATAACCTTCTTCCCAGCTGAAAAGGCCCACTTTGGCTACCACTCAAGAATTTCAACATACTCAGGGATGAGCTGGACAGAAAGGGAAAGAAAACTGAGTAGAGTGCTGGAAAATCATTTCCAGAATAAGTAGAGTTAAATGGAAGTACTTTTTTAAAAAGGTGAAACATGCCTAATATTACAGAACAAACTGAGGATGCCAGAAGCATGCTTGGTGTGCTTGATGGAATGCTTTAATATATACCCTGTTTCCCCGAAAATAAGATAGTGTCTTATATTAATTTTTGCTCCCAAAGATGTGCCAGATCTTATTTTCAGGGGATGTCTTATTTTTCCATGAAGGAGAATATGGTACACATTTATTGTTAAATGAAAATAAAGGAAATTTATTATCTGTATATGGTACGGTAGTACAGTAGTTGTCAACACAAACCAGACAAACTGTGAATCCTACAGTATCAAGAATTTACTCATTTATTTAATTACAATCATGTCATCATCTTCTGGAACATTATCATAACAATCCAATTCCTGAATTTCCTGGTGAATTTCTTGTTACTCCATTTCTTTCAGAATCAGTGGACCAAATCTCTCATGTTTAGCAATAGCACTGTCTTTAAATGAGCACTTCTTGCCAAGGTAGCCTGCTCAAAGTGCATTTGCAATGCAACTGTCAGTGATTTTTCTCCCATGAATTCTTCACCCAACACAACTTCCTGCAGTTTAGGTTTCACAAAGTTTCCACGCTGATTTCTCTCCATTCTATTTTCAATGTAGTCATTAATTTCCATGCTCAAATTGTCTTTGAATGGCTTGTTTATTGCAATATCAAGAGTCTAGAGAGAAGCTGTCATTCCTGAGGGAATCATTATCTGATCTATTTTTCTTTCCTGAAGAAATGTCTTCATGTCTTTAGCGCCGTGAGTGCTGGCTGCATCCCAGACTAGCAGACCTCTTTGGCTCCCTCGCATAACAAGCGGCAGCATTAAATCGACCCACTTCCTTATAACTGCTTGTGTGGCCCAGGCTTTTTCAGTTTCAAGAATAAAAATGCCAAAAACACATTCAATCTTTTCCTTCTTGCCCTTAGAAATGATTAAAGGTGATATTTTATTTTTTTTAAATATATGTTTTATTGATACTTTACAGAGAGGAAGGGAGAGAGATAGAGAGCTAGAAATGTCGATGAGAGAGAAACATCGACCAGCTGCCTCTTGCACACCCCCTACCGGGGATGTGCCCACAACCAATGTACATGCCCTTGACCGGAATTGAACCGGGGACCTTTAAGTCCGCAGACCGATGCTCTAACACTGAGCCAAACCGGTTTTGGCTAAAAGTGAGATTTTAGTGCCATCCATACAAATTGCCAAAATACAGGAAACACGTGCACTTTCATAGGCAGTGGAGGGAATGTACACTAAGGAGGCACCCCCCTGTTCAATTGTTGTTTGAGATAATTGGCCCATAAACACTGCAGTTTCATCCATAGCAATCATGTTGGAAAGATTGTATTTAGAGAAGTCAGCATCATCAATAAAGTACTTGAATGCAAGTGCTGGCTTAATAACTTGAGTATCTTCCAACCTAAACAATGTTTTAGATCTTCTTAAAGACAGTTCACTTGGCTGAAGGAAATTATCCAGCCAGTGTTGTGATGCTTTGAAGTCTTCGGGGGCTATGTCAAACTGTGGTGCCATTGCAAGGGCAAATGCTTGAATCTGAGCCCTATTCACAACCAAAGCCTTTGCTCTCCTGTCAACAACCCATTCACAGATCAGGTCTTCCAGCTCAGAAAATAATGGTTGCTGACCTGATCCACACTTGCACTTTTTAGCATTTCCCTCGTCCACTTGTTCAATGAGGTTACCATACTATGCTCGCCATTTTTGGAACAATCAGATACTCAACATTTTCTCTGCAGAAAGCAGTAAGATTTTGGCCCCAAGAGTCTTCCACGATTCCTTTCTTGTACTCCACGGAGTAGCTTTTTCTTTTTGTGCTCATTTCTATGGGTAAAAAAAAAGGAATTGGGGTATCAAAGTGGTGGGAGGGGGATCACTTAAAATGACACAGGGGGGATCAAAATGGCACAGGAGAATCAGAGGGGGGGATTACCATTTTAGTAACCCCTTTTGTCATTTTGATTGTCCCCTCTGATCCTCCTGTGTCATTTTGATTGCCCCCTCTGATCCTCTTGTGTCATTTTAAGTGATCTCCCTCCCCCCCACCTTGATACCCCAATTCCTAACACCTTCACCAGACATCCCCCCTACCCCTTTATTAGACATTTACCCCCCGGGGCCTGCCTGGGGACTGTCACTGGGCTTGCTGGGGCCTGGATCTGGACTGGACCAGGGTCTGCCACTTACTGAGAACCTTCAGTCATCATGAAGGTGGCCGCAAGCATCAGGTAGTGTCACCAGAGACAGAACAGCACTCACCACCTTCACCGCGTCCCATCCGCTCTAATCCTCCTATTCTTCTACACGCATCTGCGAAAGTCTCCTCTCTCCCGCTCCATGCTCACTGCTCATTCTGACCTCTGTTCTGCCTCCATATAGCAGTGACATCAGGACTCTGCATAACATCACTGGTTGCTAGATGCCAGTTGGGGCGGCCCTAGAGACCAGTTTTTGGTAAATTAATTTTCATTCTGAGACAGAGCCTGGAGCCTTATTTTCAGGGGGATGCCTTATATTTCACTCAGAAGGAAACCTGTAAGTAGGTCTTATTTTCGGAGGATGTTTTATTTTCGGGGAAACAGGGTATATTCCTAAGAGTGGAAGGGAGAGAGAAAAATCAATGATGAGAGAGAATCTTTGATCAGCTGCCTCCTGCATGATCCCTATGGGGACTGAGCCTTACCCAGGCATGTGCCCTGACTGGGAATTGAACTATGACCTCCTGGATCATAGGCTGATGTTCAACCACTGAGCCATGCTGGCCGGGCAAGGAATGCTTTTTATTAGACCTTCATTGCAATTATTAGTGGTCTCAAACAAATTTAGTCAAATAGCTCATATCAATTCCTACTTCTATTATTTTAAAGGTAGAGTCTTAGTCACATATATCTAATTTGTAAAAAATCATTTTTCTTTGAAAAATCAAAGCACTGAGTTTCATACTTGTATTTTTAGTTGAATTACAGGGAAACAAATTTTCATACCATGAGAAACTTCTCAATGCATAACTAGGGTATTTTATTTATCCTTATAAGTTTATTTAGATTAATTAAGCAGAGTAATTTGAAATGTATGGACTTCTGTAAATTTAGGAAATACCCACTATCTAAAGGGTGAAAAATAATTGAAACAGGAGAGATAAAAGACTGCAAAATAGGGCAAAAAAATATTATACTAGAGGTGGTGGAGAAAATTAGTGGGAATTTTCCAGGTGCAGGCACATGGATACATACATACTGTTAACTTACACTCTCTTGTGCCCACCATGTAGATAAATTTGGGAGTTTAATCTTGAACTATTTTTTAATTTCAAAAATATGTCTTAAATGGCCAGTTCATAAAAATGTCAAAATTTAACATAATGATGATTAACACTAACAAAAAATATTTACTGATCTCAATTTCTAAATTAAAATAATGTTGAAGTAATTGGCATAGGGAAATTAAAATTCCAAAACTAAAAGTAAACCTTTAATTTCTAAATTTTCCCTTTAAAGGGGAAAGAAATATTTGGCAATATTAGCTACATTGAATCCCTCTGAAGCAGTGGTTTTTGAACTTTTTAGCTTCTTCCTTGATTTAAATATATAGAGTGTTCAACATAGGAAAGAGATCAATCTGAAGTTGCTATGGCTGCAACAGGATCCCAGACACCAGCATCCATGTCTCACTTCCTGGGGTCCCCGAGGCACCATATCCCCCCACACCCACACAAAAAACAAGCAAACAAACAAACAAAACAAAACAAAACAAAACAAAACAAAAAAACAGCAATAAGCCTTTGGGAAAGAAAGGGGCACATAAGAATCTAGAGTTGATATAATATATTATCTTAGCTATCCAGTTTTTAGGGAAAAAATAGGCATGCAAATAAATATGATAGTGTGTCTCATATAGGAAAAACAATGGGCAATAGAAATTGCCTTTGATGGGGGCCCAGTGGACACAGCAGACACAGTTATAGAGGAGTTATTATCAATAAGTTCAAAGAATGAAAGAAAACCATGTTTAAAAAATTAAGGGAAGATGTGATGATAATAATGATTTACCAAGTGGAAAATATCAATAAAGAGATAAAATCTTAAAAACAAATTGAAATTTTGACATTGGAAAGTATAGTATTTGATATGAAAAATTCACTAGAGGCTGCTCCAGTGTAGATTTGAGCTTCCAAAGGGAAAAAAATAACCATACTTGAGGATAGATCATTAGAGATTATAAAATATAAATAAAAGGAAGAGAAAAGCATAATGAAAAAATGAACAAATCCTCAAAGAGCTGTGGGGAAGCATTAAGAATACCAATATAGAATGCTGTAGAGGAGGAGGAACCAAGATGGCAGCCTAAGTAAGCACCTAAGCTGCCTCCTCACACAACAATTTAAAAAACAACTAAAATCAGAACGGACTTCATCCAAAAACACAGGTAGGTGGCAGAGTGGGAAATCTACAACTAGAAAGAAAGAGAGAAGCTCATGGATTGGACTGGGAGCTGCAAAGTGCTGAGATAGGGAGACTCTCACGTGCACAGAGAGGAAGTGCAGGTGAATGCCTGGCTGGTGGGAGGGGAGGAATTCCTGATTGCACTCAACCCTTTCTGACTGTACTGAACCCCAACCCCAGCCGAACCCCATGGACCCAGGCTCCTATGGGTGGAGTCTGGACTTTAGAGAAAGGCACCCAGAGACTCAGAGACTGGGAGACCAGGGGAGCCAGGAGCCACAGCGGGCAGGGTTTACAGTCACGCGTGAATAAGTACTCGCAGAGGTCTGACCACAGAGGTTGCCGCAGCCTCTCCATAGTGGAAGGAGTCAGAAGCTCCAGACTACAGAGACCCAACCCAATTCCGGTGAGCCCCTGGGGCACCCATGCTCTTGTGTGGGGAATCTGATATGGTCAGGCGGAAACTCTGGGGAGCCACAGAAGGCAGAGGTCAGGCAGAAACTCAGGCAAGTGCACAAGAGCAGAGCTGATGAGAAGCCAAGACTGTCAGCTCAGCCCTGAGACTCTACCCTATCCAAGCAAAGAGGCTTCTGCAATTTTGAAAGTCTGATCCTATAAGACTGTCTCCAATACAGAAGGTATCCCAGAGTAGACACAGCTGATACCCATATCCAACTGGCCCGAAGGTCAATTCCTCCCAGTGATACCAACAACAATAAAGACTTAGCTACAACAAGGCTGTACACACAGTACTCAAAGGGGAGCACCAAGAGTGTCTACCTCAGGTAACTGAGGATGCTGACCCACAGGCCATATAGGACACCAAACACACAAAGCCATCCTACCAACTCTGGGAAGCAGCAAAAATGCCGAGACAAGGAAATTGATCTCAAATGAAAGAGATGGAGAATATAGAGTTCAAAACACAGTCTTAAGGTTATGCAAGATTATCCTAGAAAAGGCCTATAAATATCATAAGCCCCAACTAAAAATTAAACATAAGCTGACTAAATTGGAAAATATTATGCAGAGATCCAACAGCAGAATGGAGGAACACAAGAATCAGGTCAAAGAGCCAAAAGTCACTCCTCTGGAGAAGCAAGAAGAAAAGAGAATCCAGAAAGTTGAAAGTGTAAGGAGCCTCTGGGACAACTTCAAGCATACCAACATCAAAATTATGGAGGTGCTAGAAAAAGAGAGAGTGCAAAATACTGAAAACATACTTAAAGAAATAATATCAGAAAACTTCCCCCACCTGGTGAAAGAATTAATCTTGCAAGTACAGGAAGCATACAGAACCCCAAACAAGAGGAATCCAAAGAGGAACACTCCAAGACACATCATGATTAAAATGCCAAGAGCAAAAGACAAGAAGAGGATCTTACAAGCAGCAAGAGAAAAGCAGTTGGTTACCTATAAGGGAGAACCCATATGACTATCAGCTGACTTCTCAACAGAAACTATGCAAGCCTGAAGGGTGTGGCAAGAAATATTCAAAGTGATGAATAGTAAGAACCTACAACCAAAATTACTGTATCCAGCAAAATTATCATTCAGAATTGAAGGACAGATAAAGAGCTTCACAGATAAGAAAAACTCAAAGGAGTTCATCACCACCAAACCAGTATTATATGAAATGCTGAAAGGTATTATTTAAGAAGAGGAAAAAGATCAAATGAATTAAAAATCTGAGGAACAGAATAAACTGGTGAATATAATAGAATCAGAGACAAAGAAAGGAATTGGATTGACAATTATCAGGAGGAAAGGGGTGTGGGGGTGCAGAAAGAGACTGGATTAAAATCATATAACCTATGGTTGAGGAAAATGGCAGGGGGAGGGAGGAGGTAAAGACAGAGGGGAGGGGAGTGGATGGAAGGGAGCTATGATGGGGAAAAAGGAGAAACAATTGTAATACCGTATTTGCCGGCGTATAAGACGATTTTTTGGCCCTGAAAAATGTGCCTCCAAGTGGGGGGTAGTCTTATACGGCGAGTATATAACAAACTCTGTATTTTTAGTGGAAATGTTAGGGGGTCGTCTTATACGCCCAGTCGTCTTATACGCCGGCAAATACGTATTTTTCAGGGCCAAAAAATCGTCTTATACGCCAGCAAATACGGTAATCTGAGCAATTTATTTTTATTTTTTTTTAAAGAATACCAATATACATGTGATGGGAGTATCAGAAGAGGAACTGAAAAAATAATGGATGAAAATTTCCCACATATGATAAAAAAGATAATATATATAACCAAAAACTTCAACAAAATCCAATAAACATAGAGATTCATACTTAGATATATAAGTTGTAAGACAAAGGTAAAGAGAAAATGGTAAAAGCTTAGGAGAAAAATTAAACATATCTTCACATACAATGGAAGCCAAAAAATAAAATTAACAAGTGACTTTCATCAGGAATAATGGAAGGCAGAATATAGTGACACAGCATGCTCTAAGTGCTGGAGAAAGTTTGGCCATCGAAAAATCCTATACTTAGCAAAACTATCTTTCAGAAATGAAGACAAATGGAAATGAACTGGAATGACAGCAAGGGGATCGCTAATGACCTGCTCCCAAGGAAACTGGTGAAAGTGACTTCAATACAACAATCTCAAGCCTTTAGAAATGGTCTTGAGGGCAAATGAAATGCCTATTAAAGAAAACCTATGAAAATTCAGCAAGAATAGTGAGAGTCTGTGGTAGATGATAAAGACTACATTATCTCCCCAGCCCTCTCTGTTTAGCAGGGCAGGACTGACTCCCTCTTCCCCCAGCTCCCAGCCAGAAGGCTTTCTACCCAAAATGAGCAGGACTTTACTTTCCATGCTGCCCCAGATGTTTGTTTCTAAGGATAAGCCCCAGGCAAGTGCAATAATAACGTGGGGGCTCCCTTATCTGCCCCGTTACCATTTGTGGAATGAAGGCTGTATCTTGGGCACAGCATGTTAGGAATACAGAGACCTCAATAACCTTTGCTCTGGATCATGCAGTGGCAGTTCCACACCAGGAGAGGAAAGACAAGAAGACCTCAAGCTGCTGTCTTCCCTTGCCAAGTGCTCACCTCCTGGAGTGAGGGTATGACTCAGAGACAATTTTTCTTTCCATTTTTCCTAGGTCCAGTTCCAGAGCACCAGCTCAGAACTTGCCTGGGGAAAGAAGCAGGCTATAAAAGAGATAGCTCCTAATCTCTTCCCAAAGGAAATGACTTCATTTGCAACAGAGCATGAAGTTCAGACCTAGGGACATTCTCAAGAATAGTGAAGGGTGTGGTGAAAGGCAACTGAGATAGCATTCTTAGGTGTAGTGTAGCTCAGTTGGTTTGCTAGAAAGAAATAAGAAAGCTGGGACGAGCCCTCCTGGGGTCAAAGCAAATATCACACAAGGACATAAGAAAGTATTTGGTTGCCACATTTGGTTTACAAAGCAATCTATGCCTAAAGGCACTATTGAAAATAAGAGATAAATCAGCCAGAATTAGAGAAATGTAACAACCTAATGTGATCAAGGAAAGATGGGAAGATCACCCTATTAATATCACTACATGCCCCAAACTGCACCCCTGAGAAGCACCATTGAAGCCTTTATACTGTAGTGGGTAAATAGACTTCATTAAAATCATCCAGCCAACCACTGAAAGATAAACAAGCAAATTACAATAAAAAGCCTGGAGTAAGGAGAAGTCTCCTGACCAGAGTGGCTACCGTATTTTATTGAAATGGCCCAGTTTTCAACAACAAAAATTATTAGGCATGCAAAGAAACAAGAAAGGATGATTCATATACCAGAAAGGGGGGAAAAGGGAAAAAAAAAAGCAGGTAACATAAACTGCCTGTGAGAATGGCCATACGTGAAATTTAAGAAAAAAAGAACTTTTTAATAGCTGTCATAAATATGTTGAAAGAACTAAAAGAAAGCATGATAAAAGAAATAAAGGGGGGTATGATGATAATATCACATCAGAAAAAAATCATTAAAGAGAAGTTATTCTAAAAGAGAACCAAATGAAAATTTTAGAGTTTAAAAGTATACAAACTGAAATTTTTAAATTCACTAGAGTTTCTCCCTACTAGATTTGAACTGGCAAGAGAAAAAAAAATTAGCAAACTTGAAGATAAAGTAATGGAGATTTTGAAAGCTGAAGAACAGAGTGAGAAGAGAATGAAGAAAAATGAACAGAGCCTGAGAGAAATGTGGGACACCTTGTGTGCCAACATTGGTGTACCTGATGGTATACCAGAATTTTGGACTGGAAATGTGTGGTGTTCTCCTGGGCATGATGGTTCCCAGGCTCTTGTCCATCGGAGTTAAAGAAATTACAGATGGAAGATGGTATAGCAAAAGTGGGAATTTATAGAAGAACAAGTACAGACTTCCACATGGGAAGGGGGAAAGTCCCACTGAGTTCCTTTTTGCAAGGTTTATAAAGGCTGCAGTTTTTTGTGCCTTGATATCCCCTCTGATTGGTCACTATTCCCCTTTGATTTGGTCACTATAGTAACTCCTGAGCTCAAGGGTCGAACCTCACTGGGGACTTGTGAGGCCCTCCTCCCTCATTGTTCTTCTATTCCCTCTGGATTTTCTTCTTCCTTCCCTTTATTCTGTAAATGCATACCTTTTGCTACTCCCAGCTCTCTTATTTTATGGAAATGTAACTTCTGCTGCTCCCAGCTCCCTTGTCTTATGGAAATGTATCCATTTGCAACTCTGTAGCCCTGTGTTTTTTCTATGGATCCCTTAATTCCTAAAATTTCTAAACCTCTTTCACCCCTACAATTTCTTTTCAATTGAAAGCATTGAACAGAAAATATTCCCATAAAACTAATGTAATAAAGCTTTCAAAATGTACTGGAAAAAAGTAATGTACACATTTAGCATTTGCAGAGATCCACAAACAGGTATATCATAGTAAAAATGATAAAGACAAAGAGAAAACCTTAAATAGAGCAAAAGAAAACTTCATCACTTACTTTGGAACCCAAATCACAATAACAGCTACCTTCTCCACAGTAACAATTGACAACAGAAGGCAATAGAATAATATATTTAAAGTGCTAAAACACTATCAACCAAGAATTCTATATTAAGTAAAGTTGTTTTCCAAAAATAAGGGTGAAATAAAGACTTTACTTGATTTAAAGAAAACTAATGTAATCTGTTGCTCTCAGAAGTGCCTTAAGGACATACAGAACGAAGTCCTTCAGGCTGCAAACAAGAGACCCCAGACACTAATTTATATTCACAATCAAATAAACAAAACAATAACAAAAACAGAAAAAGGAAACAAAGCACACCAGTAAATGTAATTTTATGTGAAACAGTGCAAATGAATATTTTTCTTATTTTTTTTGACATGCGATTTTAAAAGCAATTTTATAAAACAGTATGCATATAATGTAGTTTTGGACTTATCACATGTAGAAACATATTATATGTGTGATTCACTTGCCAATAACAGCACAAAGGAGTTGAGGGAGAGGAAAATTGTACTGCACATAAATAAATGACTACATATGATAAAGTAATAACTATAGCAATGCATTGTTGAGTTTTCAACATTAATAGATACACATAACATCACAAAAAGGATGAAATGGAATTTATGTAGTAATAATGTTCTTATATATAGCTAATTATGCAAATATAAATCTGAAGGTGATTTGTATAAGTTAAGAGTATATAATAAGCCTAGAGTATTCACTAAAAATGAAGTAAAGATTATAGTGAAAACATAATTAGAGAAACTAAAATTGTACATTAGAGAATATTCACCTACTGAAAAATAAATAAATGAAGTAAGAATATAAGAACAAAAAATCATAAGCCATCTAAAACTAAAATTGTAGATGTAAATCCAGCTATATTAATAATACAATTAAATGTAAATGGATTAATAGTCCATTCAAAAGTTAATGATTGTCGAACTGGTTAAAAATTTATGATATAACTACATGCTCTCTACAAGAGACACATTTTAGATTCAAAGATAAAAGTAGGTTAAGTAAAATGTAAAATGGTATAAAAATATGTGTAGACAAAATAAAAGAACTGTTTGCATGTAGCTAATAAGATTAATTATTACATATATTTTACACCACCCTTTTACCTGGGCAAGAGAGATCACATGTTAGAGGCCCCAAATATCACAAATAAACCAAAATGAATAAATATGTGAGTACCTCTGTCACAACATGACCCATCCATCCATTCTGAAATCAACACAGTTCTGGCCCCACACGAATGTGTCTCTACATTCCTTGCCTTATATCCCCAAACAAAGGGTGACTATACATAGAGGCCATTCAGGTTTGTGAGCTGTGCCACTGCCAACACCAGAGACAGACTTGGCTTCAGAGCATATGGAAATTTTAATCAGTGGAAGCACATAGGCAAAATAAGTAAGTAAAAACAAGTTAATTTTATCTCAGAAAGCACGAAGAAAAGAACTGGATAACAAAGTACTATTTCCAAGTGATGCCAGTTATCTAGCTTCTCTCTTCTCATCTGTGTTCTAATTTGTGTTTACAAAGTGTTCATAAATTCTATGGCATTTTTGCAACATTTGTATGTTTTGTGAAGGAATATATATAATATTAACAATTTAACCTGGGTGGTGTGGCTCAGTTGATTGAGCATTGTCCTATATACCAAAAGGTTGCTGGTTCAATTCCCCGGTCAGGGCACATGCTAGGGTTACAGGTTCAGTTTTTGATAGGGGGAGTGCAGGAGGCAGCTGATCAATGTTTCGCTCTCACATCCATGTTTCTCTCTCTTATTCTCTTTCTCTTCCTCTCTCCCTCTCTAAAAATCAATTTTAAAAATTTTACAATATTGACAATTCATATTACTTTTAAATATTTGTGTAAAATGTATATGCATAAACAGATATGTACAAAACATGTATGTTTACATACATTTTCCCACAGTTTTACTTTCCATGGTTTCAGTTGCCCATGGTTAACCACCATCAAAAAATATTAATTAAAAATTTCAGAAATAATTTGTAAGTTTTAAATTGCATTCTCTTCTGCATAACATGATGAAATTTCAAGCTATCCCACTCCACCACACCAAGGATGTGAGTCATCTCTTTGTCAGTGTATCTACACTGTATACCCTACTTCCCCATTGTCACTTAGCAGCCTTTGCAGTATAGTAATCAGATCAATTACTGTGGTATCACAGTGCTGTCTTCAAGTAGTCCTATAGTAGTCTAATGCTACATCAGAATGCCTACATTACTCACCCTCACTTCATCTCATCATATAGTCATTGTCATAAGAAAAGTACAGTACAATAAGACATTTTGAGAGAGACATTTATATAACTTTTATTATAGCATATTATAATTGCTCTATTTTATTATTAGATTGCCCCTAACCCCTCTGCCTTCCTGCCTGATTGTCCCTAACCTCTCTGCAAGCCTGATCACCACTAACTGCCTCTGCTTACCTGCCTGATCATCCCTAGCTGCCCTTCCCTGCTTGCCTGATCTTGCCCCCAACTGCTATCTCTGCCTCAGTGCTCACTACAATGGCTTTGTCCAAAAGTAAGTCGGACATCTGGAAGATAGCAAGTCAACCCTGTCTAATTAGCATATTACACTTTTATTAGTATAGATAGATTATATCGGATAGGATTGCTTAAATGGGGGAGAAAAACATTTTTCAGCAGGTGGAAATGCTCTTGGCAGACAAAAATACATAACCCCTCTATCTGGACTGTTAGCCAGCCATATGCACTGTGCTACCAAACTGGTCATTAAACAATTTAACCGCTTTCTTACACCTTACACCAAACAGCTGTTGCCCTTAAAACCCCTCCTCAGCCCCCACCATAGGTTCTGCCTTTGCAGTTCACCCAGATTTGGTTCTAATTGGTCGGTTTCTATGACAGTCAGTGTCAAAAGCTCTGCCTCCTAGGTAGCCATTGGTTCCTCACAGTTCACCCAGATTTGGTTCTGATTGGTAGGTTTTTATGCCAGTCAGCATCTCCAAGCCTATCTCCAGGCCTGAACAGAGAGGCATTGCTGATCAGCAGCCCCCATAGAGAACTGGAGAGAGAGAGAGAGACAAGAGCTGATCAACAGCTGCCATGGAGGCTATGGATCAGACCCTGCTTCTCGGTCCAGGCCTCTCTCCAGCACCCTCAGCAGTCAGTAATAGGTTGCTGCACCTGCAGCTGCAGCAGTCAGTGCTGAGTCATCACAGCAACCCAGCACTGACTGCAGTACTGACTTCCAGTCAGTCAAGCCTTCAGTTGTTATAAACGCTGGGTTTTTATATATTAGGGTATCTATATGCAGCAGTTTATATAAGATTCAGTATTATCCATTGCTTCAAGTGTCCACTAGGGGCCTTGGAAGGTATCCCCTGTGGATAAGGTGAAGGGGACGATGGTATATGTGTATGGACACTTAGTAACTGAATGAATATTGAATGTGTCTATTATAGAAATTGAAAAGAATACAGTTAGGTTGGACATAGGTTACATATGTGACCTGCTTTTTGCTTAATATGGTAGCATACATGCTATCTTTTACAATATAATATATAATTAATCCCCTGTTTGGGGACATCTATATTGTTTCTAATTTTGCACCTATCATCAGAGTCGAGATAAACAGCATTACTACTAAAGTTTTGCAAACATACATGGGAAATTTTTATAGAAATTACTTGCTAAGCAAAAAGAATGCAGAAGTTTTAACATTAAGTTATGCTAGAGTGATTAATAATTAATTTAATGAGTTTAATAAACATTTGAGTAATAGTGAATTACAGTCATGTGTATACTGTTCCAGTTTTTCATATAACCAAATTTAATTCATCATAGGGAAAATTATGAATGTCAGAAAATCAAATTCTATCTTAGAAAATAAAAGTGGGCAATCCTAATAAACTGAATCTTTTAAAAGAGATGCCCCACACAACTTAGAATATATCACATGTGCACATATTATTTTATTTATACTTAATTACGTATGAATGATTATGATAATACATGTTTTTATAATGACACTAGAGGCCAGAGCATGAAACTGAGGCACAGAGAGGGGGGAGGGGGAGGTCCCTCATCCTGGCCTGCACCCTCTCCCAATCCAGGACTCCTCTAGGGTGTCTGACTACTGGTTTAGGCCTGATCCAGCAGGAATCCTGATCACACAGAAATCCCTGTGGAATCAGAGCTAAACCTGCAGTCAGACATCCCTTTTATAATCTGGGACTGCTGGCTCCTATCTGCTCGCCTGCCTGCCTGATTATCCCTAAATGCCTCTGCCTGCCTGCCTGATCACCCCTAACCGCCTCTGCTTTGGCCCCAGCCCACTGTGGTGACCACCTCTGCTTAGGCCCCACCACTGTGGCTTCATGTGTAAGGTTGTCTGAAAAAAAGGAATGGAATGGCATCCAGAAGGTTGTTTGGCTGTCCATTTTAATTAGCATATTATGCTTTTATTATTATAGATGCTACATTTTTTTCTTAATCGGGAACTTAAATTATCAGACTCTTATTTATCAGAAAATCTCTAAACCATAATCACCATTTTATACCTCCAGATGATATCCTAGCAGAGAGAAAACTGGATCCAGCCCTGGTGCCCATCTGTTCTACTTAAGAATCTCACTACTAAACTCTCCCCTTTATCTGGGTGTGGTGGGGCTCTTCCACTCAAAGTTATTTGTTCTGCAAAACTATTGGGAGCTACATAGGGTGATATAATCTACTTTTTTTGGCTGTGTTCACTGACGGTTGCTTCTTAGCATCAAAGTAAAAAGTGTGGGATTTGGTCTCAAGCCCACACAGCCCTGTCACTTCTTGGCTGTGTAACTTTCTGAGTCACTTAATTTCTCATAGCCTTAGCTGTAAAATAAGAAAAAGTAAGACTATCTATCTCACTAAATAGTTAAATTGTAAATTGCACATGATACACTATAAGCACTTAATAAATAATAGCCCCATTTGAAAACTAAATAAAATAAGACATTCTAAAGATGACAGAAGAATTTGTTAAATATGACTAAATCTGAAACCACATTCAGAACAAATGAGAACTATATTTTTTTTCTTTTGTATCCTAGAAACTAGTCAACCTTTGTGTTTGGTTCTCAGCCCATAGCTTCATGGAATTGGTAATGGATGTGTGTGTGTGTGTGTGTGTGTGTGTGTGTGTGTGTGCGTGTGTGTGTATGTGTGTGTGTGTGTGTTGTTGGGCCAAAAGTTAATGCTTTTAGGCAATACAGCAACTAAGCTTCACTCTATAGTTTTGTTTTGGTTGATCATAACTAATCTGGAGATAAGTAAAATGTTTTTTTGTCTTTTGGCAGCTGAATAAAGAAGTATGAAAATTTTTCCTCAAATGTGGTGTTTGTCCTGCTCCTATGAAGAATTTCCAGGTGAAATGACAGGTCTCTGATGAAATGATATATAAGATAAGAGTCTAAACAGCAAAAGCTTTAATATTAAAAACCCAGTGCTTGCCTGCCTGCTTTAATGAGACAGAGCAATAGTGCTGCAGAAGATAATCAAGGTAGGCCTAGCTCCAAATGCTTTAAATGCAAAAGATGTCCAAAAGCTTGTCCAGCTCACAGGGGTGGGGCATGGGGAAGAGGGAAGATTTGACCTCCAGGAAGATTTCTAGGATTTCTGTCAGTCAGTTGGGTGGAGACTAAATTAAATCTACCTAAACGTGAGAAATTTTTAGCTGCTAACATTTCCTGTCCCTTGTTGTTATGCCCCTTTCTTTTATCTTGTGTCCACCTTGAAGTGAAGCCTATTTTTTTTTTATCATTAGTATGGTCCATAGGAGAGAAAAAAAAATATTTTCCCAAATATTTAGTGGCATTGTGGCGTACGTATTCTAGCAATTTTGTGAGTTAGATGGTGGTAGATACTGGAAGACAATGCAGACTAACCTCCACCAGGCATTACTGTCTACAAATTTTACAGTTTTTTTACATTTAGGTCTATGCTCCATTTTGAGTGAATTTTAATGGAGGGTGTAATATTTGTGTCTAGATTTCATTTTTTACATATGAATGTTGAGTTGTTTCAGCACCAATAACTGAAAAAACTCTCTTTGCTTTATTATAGTCCCTTTGCTTCTTTGTCAAAGATAACTTGACTGTATTTATGTAGATCTACTTTTGTTCTATTCCATTGATCCTTCTATTGTTGTCCATTGATCTATTTATCTATTCTTTTACCAATATCACACTGTCTTTTACTGTAGCTTTGAATTTTAAAATCCACTTGTTCATTGCTGCTATATAGGACAGTTTTTAGATTGTGTATATTCAACTGGTGTCCTGAAAACTACCTATTATCACTTATGAATTCTAGGAATTTTTTATTGGTTCTTTCAGGTGTTTTACATGAACAATCATACCATTGTTGAACAAAGACTGATTAATTTCTTCCTTCAAATCTGTATACCTTTTATTTTATTTTATTTTATTTTATTATTGCACTAGCTGGGACATCCAGTATGGTGCTGAAAAGAAGTGGTGAGGGAGGCATTCTTGCTTTGTTTCTACAATTAGTGGGAAAGCTTAAAGTTTCTCAACATTAAATATGATGTTAGCTGTAAGGTTTTTTTTTTTTTTGTTTTGCGTTTAGATGTTTCTTATAGAGTTGAGAAAGTTTCCTTCTATTTCTACTTTACTTAGAGTTTTTATCATTTAAGTATATTGGATTTTATCAAACACTTTTTTTCTGTATCTATTGATATAATCATGTGATGTGTCTTTTTTTAGATTGTTGATGTAATGGATTAAATTAATTAATTAATTTTATTTTTATATAAATATATTTTATTGAGTTTTTACAGAGAGGAAGAGAGAGGGATAGAAAGCTAGAAACATCCATGAGAGAGAAACATTGATCAGCTGCCTCTTGCACACCCCCTACTGGGGATGTGCCCGCAACCAAGGTACATGCCCTTGATGGGAATCTAACCTGGGACCTTCATATTTTAGGTATGAAAAGTTGGTAGTTTTGTATGACAATTTTGCATTGTTGGATTACATTTGCTGATGTCTTGCTAGTTACTTTGCATCTATGTGGGTTTTTTAGCCCCTTGTAATGCCTTTGTCTGGTTTTGTTATTAGGATAATAGTTAGGAACTATTTCCTTTGCTTCTATTCTCTGAATGAGTTTCTAGAGAATGAATATGATTTCTTCCTTAAAAGTTGGTAGAATTCACCAATGAATCCATTTGAACTTCACACTTATGTTTTGGAAGGTTATTAATTATAAATGTAATTTTAAAAAATAAATATATTTCTATTCAGATATTCTTTTTCTTCTTGTGTGAATTTTGACAAATTGTTTCTTTCAAGTAATTTGTCCCTTTTATATAGACTATCAAATTTGTGGCCATACAGTTGTTTATAGCATTTATTATCCTTTTGATGTCCATAGGATCTGTTGTGATATTGCCGCTTTCATTTCTATGTTAGTAATTTGTGTCCTTTCCCCTTTTTGTTAGTTAATCTGGCTAGAGGCTGATCGACTTTATTGATCTTTTAAAAATATTTTATTTTTAAATTATTAATTTTGTCTTTTGATCTTGTTTTCAATTTCAAATATTATTTGTGTTTTAACTAATTCTTATCCTTTTCTTCTCAACTTTGGATTTAATTTGTTCCTCATTTTTTCAGTTTTTAAGGTGAAATCATAGATTGGTTTTAGATCTTTCTTCTTATCTATTACATTCATTCAATACTATAAATTTTCCTATAATCACTGCTTTCATTGCATACCACAAATTTTGATATATTGTGTTTTCATTTTCATTAATTTAAAATATTTAAAAATCACTCTTGATATTTCTTCTTTGACTCATGTGTTATTTATAAATGTGTTATTTCACACACACACACACACACATATATATATATATATATATATATATATATATATATATATATTTTCCATTTATCTTTCCGTTATTATTTCCTAATTTAATTCCATTCTGATATTTTATAATTTCTATTATAGTATATTAGTTTTATAATTCCATAATGTGATTTATCCTATTGAGTGTTCCATATGAGCTTGAGAAGGATATTTGTCTGCTATTGTTTAATGTAGTCTATAGATGTCAATTATATCTAGTTGATTGATGGTGATGTTTAGTTCAACCATGGTTTTACTAATATCTTGTTTGATGCATCTGTCCATTTCTAATTGAGAGTTGTTGAATTCTTCAACTATGATAGAAGATTCATCTATTTCTCCCACAGTTCTATTAATTTTTACATTATTCAGTTTGACTCTGTTGCTAGGCACATATACATTAAGAGGTGTTAGGTTTTCTTAGGGAACTGACTCACTTGTCATTATATGATGCCCTTCTTTATCCCTGATAACATTCCTTGCTTTGAAGTCTGCTCTGTCTGAATTTAATTAAGCTACTCTTATTTTCTTTTGATTAGTATCAGCATGGTATATTTTTTCACCCATTTACTTTTAATCTTACATATATGTTTATACTTAAAGTGGGTTTCTTGTAGACAAAATTTAGTTGGGTCTTGTATTTTATTCACTCTGACAATCTCTGTCATTTAATTGGTGCATTTAGACTATTGCCATTCAAAGTGATTATTGATATAGTTGAATTAATATCTACCATATTCATTGCTGTATTCTATTTGTTGTCCTTGTTCTTGTTTTTTGTCTTTTTTCTGACTTTTGTGATTTTAATTGAGCATTTTACATGATTCTATTTTTGTCTCCTATTTAAATATATAATTTATACTTTTTTAGTTGTTGCTTTAGAGTTTATAATATACCTATATAATTAATTCAAGTCCACTTTGAAGTAATACTATACTACTTCACAGGTAGTATAGGTACCCTGTAATAATAATAAAAAAATTCTAAACTTCTATCATTGCTGTTATTCATTTTACTTATATATATAAGCACACATAAGAATATATACATCAGCTGAAACTGGTTTGGCTCAGTGGATAGAGTGTCAGCATGCGGACTCAAGGGTCCTAGGTTTGATTCTGGTCAAGTGCATATACCTTGGTTGTGGGCACATCCCCAGTGGAGTGTGTGCAGGAGGCAACTGATTGATGTTTCTCTCTCATCAATGTTTCTATCCCTCTCCTTCTCTCTCTGTAAAAAATCAATGAAATATATTTTTAAAAAATAATATATACATCATACACATGTATCTTATTTTATTTATACATATCGTATGCATATATATAATACATGCAAAAGCATATATAATTGGATACATTGCTTGTATTATTGTTTTGAACAAACTTTTCTCTGTTAGATCAAGAATAACAAAAATAACCGAAACCGGTTTGGCTCAGTGGATAGAGCTTCAGCCTGCGGACTGAAAGGTCCTGGATTCAATTCCGGTCAAGGGCATGTACCTTGGTTGCGGGCACATCCCCAGTAGGGAATGTGTAACAGGCAGCTGATCAATGATTCTCACTCATCGATGTTTCTAACTCTCTATCTCTCTCTCTCTTCCTCGATGTAAAAAAAAATCAACAATATATATATAAAGAATAACAAAAATAAAATTTTTAAATTTTACCTTTACTTAATTCCCTTTTTAAAAATAACATTATTTTTATTTTTATTTTATTTTATTTTATTTTTTTACAGAGAGAAAGAGAGAAGGATAGAGAGTTGGAAACATTGATGAGAGAGAAACGTCGATCAGCTGCCTCCTGCACACCCCTTACTGGGGATGTGCCTGCAACTAAGGTACATGCCCTTGACCAGAATAAAACCTGGGACCTTTCAGTCTGCAGGGTGATGCTCTATCCACTGAGCCAAACCAGTTTTGGCTAATTCCTTTTTTTTTTTAATGCTCTTTTTTCCTTGATATCCAAGTTTCTATCTTTTCTCTATAGAACTCTTTTTAACTTTTCTTGCAAGGCAAGTCTACTGGAAACACATTCCTTTAATTTTTGCTTTTCTGAGGAAGTCTTTATTTCTCCTTCACATACAGGACAATTTTTCAGGATACAGAATTCTAGGTTGGTGGGTTTTTCTTTCAACCCTTTAAATTTACTGTACTCTCTTTTTGCTTGGTTGGTTTCTGAATAGCAGTTGGTTGTAATACTTATCTTTGTCATTCTGTAAGTAAGGTATATTTTTCTCTCTGGCATCTTTTAGGATTTTTTTAAATTTCTGTAATTTGAAAATTGTATGCCTAGGTATAGTATTTTTATTTTATTTTTTATTTTTAGCATTTATTCTGCTAGATGTTCTCTGAGCTACCTGGATCTGTGATTTAGTGTCTGGCATTAAGTTCGAGTAAATTCTTCAGTCATCATTGTTTTGAATATTTCTTTTATTAGTTCCTGTTTTTCTTCTTTGTCTGGTATTCCTATTACATGTACATTATACCTTTTATAGTTGTCCAGTCTTTAGATGTTTTGTTCTTTCATTCTCAATCTTTTTTTCACTTTGCTTTTTAGTTTTCAAAGTTTCAACTTATATATCCTGACGCTCAGAGACTCTTTTCTCCCTCGTGTCCAGTCATCAATAAACCTATAAAAGGCTTTATTTGTTTGTTTGTTTATTTATTTATTTATTTATTTGGCTTTCCAGTTCTCTGGTTACATTGCCCAACTTCTTTTTTTTTCTTTTTTTCTTTTTTTTTTCTTTTTTGCTGTCAACTTTACCTATTAGAGCCCTTAGCATATTAAACATAGGTTTTTAAAATTCCTAGTCTGATCATTTCAACATTCTTTCCATGTCTGGTTCTGATGCTTTCTCTGTCTCTTTATATTTTGTTTCTTGCCTTTTGATATGCCTTGCAATTTTTCTTGATAGCTAGACATGATATTCTGAGTAAAAGGAACTATGCTATAAGTAGGCTAGGCTTTTAGTGATGTGGTGGTGAGGTATGGGGGCTGAAAAAGCTTCATATAGTCTTATGATTAGGTCCCAGTCTTTTAGTAAAACTATGCCTTGGGATATGGACTTTCACAGGTATTTCTGTTCTCCTCTCCTTCTTAAATTGGACAGGATGTTCTAAGTGGACTGCAGTTAGGTATTTCCCTTCTCCAGGCCAGATAGGCTTTGATAGTACTCCAACAGGTAAAGCTCTGATTAATTAGTTTCCCCTGAGGGCAGGCCTTGTTAAGACAGAATGTGCTGGCATAATCCAAAGTGGTCCCTTTTCCAGTCCACCTGCCAGAATCACAAGAGGACTTTTTTCTTATATTTACTGTGGGATCCTAGTTGAGCTCCTGGAGGTAAATATCACAATATTGTGCCTCTATAACTTGGTCCCCTGGAGTTTATAACTCTTAAGATTATAAACCCTTCAATGGGCCTTCAGCAATTCTTTAATTCCTATTTAGATTTTCCTATCCTGGCGCTGGTTCCCATAGTGTTTCCATTTATGAATCTCTGTTCTGTTAAGCTGTGACTCCCTATAGTTTCCTTTCTGTCTCTCCAAATTTGGGGACAGTGGCTTGCCTTGTGCTTCCCTCTGTTATGAATCATTGAAGAGTGGTTGATTTTTAAATTTTGCTTAGCTTTGTATGTGTTTACTAGAGGGCCAGTGCATAAATTTGTGCCCTGGTGGGGTCCAGCCTGCCCACCTCGATGGAAGCCATTGCAGCTGAGCCAGCAGCAGGGACGCGCCTCGGGCAGTTGGCCAGTGAGCCCCACCCCCAATCAGGTTGGTTGGCTGCTGCAGTTCCATCATTCTGTTCACTTGGATTTTATATATATAGATAAGATAGAGTGGTGACTCCCAAGGCAAGTGATAAATTATAATTTACAAGAGGCCTGGTGCATAACATTTATGCACTGGGGCGGTGCAGGGGAGAATCTTTCAGCCCAGCCTACACACTCTTACAGTCCTGGACCCCTTAGGGGATGTCTGCCTGCCAGCTTAGGCCCACTCCTCACTAAGCTGGCAGTCAGACATCCCCTGAGGGGTTCTTAGCGCTGTTGTGGATGCAGGAGAGGCTCCTGCAACTGATGCTGCACTTGCCAGCCATGATCCTGGCTTTTGGATGAGCAGTGCTCCCCCCATATCCATTTCAGTTCATCAGGATAGGATTTTTCTTGGGATGAAGGAAATATTCCATTCATATACTGATTTCATAAAACAAGTTTGATTGCATAAACAAAACTGTGTATAATTCAATAATACTTTAAGAATAATCACCTGAATAATAATAATATTTTTAAAATATTATACAATATACTTTCTTTGGGTGATAATATTTTTATTGACCCTTACAGAAAATGATTCTACAATACTTTGTCAGCTTGCAGATAGTACCAAGGTAATAATACTCAGTCCTTACAAAGGGGTAGAGATATCTGCTTGTATAAACTAACACACACAGAAAAACAGACTGGAGAATTGTTCATATAGATGAATGAGGTCATGTTGAAATATGAAACTAGTCTTTCTGTTCAGTCTGTTTATCTTTACATGATGCAAATCAGAAAAGAATATAAATTGAGGCTTTCTCCCCAACCTCCACCCCTAGAGAGCCAGTTATTCAACACTTACCAGCATACTAGTGGAAGTACAGATAAAAAAATTTAATGCCTCAATCCAAAATTTTAGTCCTATTTTCTCATTCTCAGTTTGTTTCTCCAAGTCATCCCCAGGGATTAAGACTTCAAAGTTCTCACTATATAATCCCCTTTCAGTACTTCACCGATGTGTCATTCATCTTTTATTGTCCGTAAACTCTCATGGAAATTCTAGTAAGTTGTTTTCTTCTCAGAGGTCTTCTTCCTTCCCTTCTTCAGGTTCATGGGAAACAGCTCCTACTAAAACACCATTGGACTGTTCTTTCTCTTTTGATGATCCTCCATGTTTAGAGCCTTTTCTGACCTTTATTTTCTGTTCCCTATTCTCACACCAATTCTGTGCTTGATTCTCACCATGAGCTTGTTGGGCCAAATAGAGTACACATTCTCTTTACTTTCCCTGGGGTCTCCACTTACTCCAGTGTCATGCTGGCAAATGTTTAACAACTGGCCCTGGGGAGGGGAAGCCATGAACTTAGTATTTGCCAATTGTCATGTACATACTTCAACTATTGCTGGTTTTCCACTAAAGGAAGAATTGGGAAGAGACATACAGTGGCATACCACTACATCATTTTTCTATCATAAAGATACCATCAGTATAAATATCCTCAAGATCATCAAAAATAGTAAAATTTAATAAAATAATTAGGAATGGTAGGTTTTGAGTATTTATTACCTTTTAAAATAGGTTTTAATTTCTATTTAATCATTAGTTATATAACTTAATTTTTAATAATGATGCATTTAACTATAAGGTCATGAAATTCCTGAAAATATTAGTAATACTATTCTGTGAGCTGGCAAATCTGACGCAGCATATCACTACACCACCTTCTCTTCTGTGCTCTCATCTAGTTTTGCTACATTTTTCAGTCAGCCTCCTTTTCCCTGGTCCATTCTCTCAATTTTTTTAAGAGTAATTATTTTTCCATTAAAAATAATTATCTTTTTATAAGTAGTTATAACCCAGTTTTCCATAAGGTATTCAATTAAAGACATAATTCCTCATATTGTACATCATGAAAATTATTCAAAAATAAATTACTGTCCAAAATCATTTCAGAAAAGAGAATCCAGGTATTCAGATGTCCTCACTACTGCTTTCTCAACTGGAGTTTGGAATCTCAAAGTGAGAACATTGTTTGTTTTTTAATATATTTTATTGATTTCAGAGAGGAAGGGAGAAAGAGAGATAGAAACATCAATGATGATGAGAGAGAATCATTGATCAGTTGCTTCCTGTATGCTCCTTACTTGGGATGGAGCCCACAACCCGGGAATGTGCCCCTGGCCGGAATCAAACCTGGAACCCTTCAATCCACATACCGATGCTCTAGCAATTGAGCCAAACCAGCTAGGGTGTGAGATCATTGTTTTAATTATCTGTTGCTCCACAACAAAATTCCCTAAAACTTAGCAGCCTGGAACGATATTTATTATCTCACATGGTTTCTGAGGACCAGAATCCTGGGAGTGGTTTAGCTGGTAGTTCTGAGTCAGAGACTCTCAGGAGATTGCAGTGTAGCTGTCACCCAGGCCTGAAATCATCTTAAGGCTTGTCTGGAACTTAAGAATCCACTTCTGAGCTCACTTCTTTTGGAAGAAGAAATGAGAGGAAGAGAGAGAGAGAGAGAGAGAGAGAGAGAGAGAGAGAGAGAGAGAGAGAGGAAGCAAATCCTTTATAGCCTTCTTTATCTCAGAAATGACATACCATCTTTTCTGCTATATTCATTAGTCACACAGATCAACATTATGATGTATTCCAAGAGGCAGAGATTACTGGAGACTGTCTCAGAGACTAGCTACCACAAACACATACAAGCATGGGGACAGTGAAATAAACTTGTCCCAGCACATTACAATTGCCACACCTTGTCAATAGTTGAAGAAATGTGCAGCAAGGACGAACCCTGTATTCCATCTCTTCATTTTACTAAGAAATAAAGGTACTTCCCTCTAAAGTGTCCCGTCCATCTGCAGTCACATAGAAGGAAGGAGAGACAAGAAAAGTCTCTTATCACCATTCCTTTCTCATTGAACTTCCAATAAGTCAATGCGATCCCATAATATTTTCACACTGACCAGTGTAATGTTTTCCTATTAAACAGACGCTAAAGCAGTGCAAAGGAACCTCCTGAGACCAAGCCAGTGTTTGGGTTTCCATTCCCACTCAGTCATCCTGGCTGGGAGGCTAGACAGCACATATTGTTACAAACAATAAGTAGTGATTTAAATTTTAAGCATGCTTCCTTTTCTTAGCTATGGAAGAGACCCATCTAAGGAGAAACTCAAAGCATGTCAGGAGGGACATGAACATTTTGCTTTCTGATAGACAAGTTTATGATGCTTCAAATGCTTTCAGTTTGTAATACGTTAAAAATGAATGTGTTCATCTGATTTTTAAAAAATCTTTCTTCTTTGCAGTATAATTTCCTTGCCTTTGGAAGGAAAAAATATCCCTGTGAGCTTTATGAAAATATTGATTAGGAATGTCTAAATATATAATTCTGGGACCCTTTTCTTTCAAATTCAACAATATGCAGTTAATCAAAAAATAATTATACTTCCTGACAAATTACTTTTTCTATTAGTGCCATGCTTTTTTAAAAAAGACTCTTTTAGGACAGTGCCTAATTAAAACAATATATGAAACCTTGCTGGGTGCTCTGGCATAGCCATTTCACTGAAGTGGTGACATTTCTGTTCAGCTATCATAAATGGGGGGGAGGGGGCATGTAGAGTCAATGTGTTTTTCTGATTTTAGTGCAGTCTGAAATTAATTTTGGGTTAAAAAAAACAAAGAAAACAAAACAAAACTCCAAAGAAGGCCAAGGCCAAATGTAGGTATCTCGGGCCAAAGAGAAGCTACGCTAGAAGGGGTCCTCATTTTTAGGGTAATCACTGGGAGCAAATATATGTCTTGAGTTGTTCTGGAAACGAAGGTACCTTCACAGAGAAATGTCTAAGGATTCAGAGAAAATATGGATTTGTTTGAGAGCAAATATTCACAGACATTTTTTACAAAGAAGACTCCTGCTCTATCATTCCCTCATATGATCACTTAAACACTAATATTTCCCCCCAAGTAGGCCTGCATTAGTTTAGTTCTTGTATTTGGGTTGCAGGGTGCACTGACTTGAACTCTTAACTTACTGATGTGTGACTCCTCAATTCATGGCCTCAGGCAAGGCCTATCTTAGACTAGATTCACCACCAGAAATTCTTTGGAACTGTCCCAGAAGAGGCTAAAAGTCACAAGATGGTCTGGCTAGTGGCAGTGTTCGTTTAAGGACCTGCTAGAGCTCCAACTAACCAGAGGATTTCTCAGTGAGTGACACAGAGTCAGTGTTTTTGTCTTTTCAAGCTGCTATAACAAAATACCAAAGAGTGGGTGGCTTATAAACAACAGAAAATTATTTACTGTTCTGGAGGCTGGGAAGTTCAAGATCGAGTGTCAGCAATGGGCATATTCTAGTGAGGGCCCTTTTCCTGGTTCCCAGCTATCACCTTCTTGCTTTGCCCTCAAATCATGGAAGGGGTTATTCCATAAGGTGCTATTCCAACTCATGAGGGCTCCATGGCCATGGCTTCCCCACTTCTCAGAAAGACCCCGCATCCCAATACCATCATATCAGGCATTTTGATTCCAACCTAAGAATTTTGGGAGACTCAAACATTCAGACTGTGGCAGTCAGGGAAATTTTTGAAGGGAAGATGTAGCAGAAGGAGTTCTGGGGGCATGAGGGGAAATGATGTCTTCATTTTATCTCCGTGTATCATTTCTACATATTTATTGTGTTTAAGTCAGAGTGATGAGTGTCAAATCAACATGTACATTTTTATTATTTATTTGTTTATTTGATTTATTTAGCATTTTTTTAAATCCTCACCTGAGGCTATGTTTTTATTGAGTTTTTTAAAGAGAGAGTGAGAGAGAGAGAGAGAGAGAGAGAGAGAGAGAGAGAGAGAGAGAGACATTTATCAGTTGCCTCCTCTATGCACCCACAACCTACATATGTGCCCTGACTGGAATCAAACCCACAACCTTCTGGATACAGGATGACTCTCCAACCAACTGAGCCACCCGACAGGGTCAGTGTAAATATTTAAGTACATGATCTGTGAATTCAAACCTTTTTTAAGAGTTGTATTTAATGAAGTTCAGTTTTATGTGTACTTCAGGTTGAAACTCCTAATTAATGAGTGCCTGCTCATTAGTTTTCATTAATATGGTGTTATATGAAGATCAGTCTTAATGTTTTTTTGGGGGAAATAGTAGCACAATGTAGAGTACAGATTAAATTTTGGCCAATTTAGCAAAAAATATTTTTGTGTAAGTGAACTTTAAAGCTGAATAGATGAATTGGTCAATATATTTCTTTGGTTGAAGAGTTCTCTTAAAAGGACTATACCCATATTATAGGACTAGCTGGGAGAACCAAATAACACAAAAAAGCCTCTTACAATGGAAGATGGTTATGCTATAAGTAGTTTAAGATGAGCTTTCTTTTGAGTGTCTGTTTTGTTATCTGGCATTAAATTGTTTTTATTCAATAACTTAGGTTCTGTTTCCTATTATTGAATTGTTACTGTTTTCATTTAAAATGAACTTGACGGTAAAAAGAAATAGTAAGAAGTTTTTGTTGCTGTTAGTTTCCTTTTGTAAATAAATATTTACCCAAAGCATAAAATTTCTCTTTGAACTACAGAGGTTTCAAATGGGAGAATTGTCCAAAGTCGCAGCACATTCTGTAGTCTGGCTGCACACTCACATCTATAATAATAAAAGTGTAATGTGTTAATTAGACTGAATGGCCAAACGACATTCCAGATAAACTTCCAAAGGAAGCTGCGTGGCAGGGCCAAGACAGAGGTGGCTGCCACAGCAGGAGGGGGCCAAGGTAGAGGCAGTTAAAGGGCAATCAGGCAGGCAAGTAGGCGAGCGATTAGGTGCCAGTGGTCCCAGATTGTGAGAGGGATATCCAACTGCCTTTAGGCCTGATCCCACAGGGATTCCTGCAGGATCAGGATCCCCACGGGATTGGTCCTAAACCAGCAGTCAGACATTCCCCTATGGGTCCTGGATTACAAGAGGGGGCAGACTGGGCTGAAAGACCTCACCCTGCACCCATGCTCAAATTTCATGCACCGGGCTTCTCTTATGTACCTAATTAGTGATTGTTTAACTTTCTAAAATATAATGGAATTAATTTTAAATAAAAATCTTTGATGGAACTCAAATGAAAAAAAACAGTAGAAAAAAAAGATAAAGTAAGCATAATCTGCTCTTTAAAAAATGATGTAAAAGCCTTGGAACATCACCTGTCAGATTCCTCATCTCTAACTTCCAGAAACTCCTAAGGTATCACTTTTGCATAAGGAAATACAGTGTTTTCTGAATTAGGAGTGTTCCAAACTGGCTACACATTAAAATTCCTTGGACAATTAAAAAAAATACAGACTCAATAAGTTAAAACCATAGAACAATGTTTGAACAAATAGAGACTATCAATAAAGAGAGAGAAATTATAAAAAGAAACCAGGGATTCTGAAAATTAAAAGTACAATAATAGAAATGAAAAACTCTCTAGACTAGAGGATTTCAGTATAAGATTTGAGCCAGCAGGAGACAGAATCAGTAAACTTTAAGATAGATTAATTGAAATTATCCAGTATAAGATAAGAAACGAGAATAAAAACAAAAGAAGGAGTCTTAGAGACATTATCGAGTAAGTACACTAGGTCAGACATGATGTAAATCACAGGAAACAATAGAAAAGGGGTAGAAGAAAGAATATTTAAAGAAAAACATATAAAAAGTCTCAAATTTTATGAAAAAAAGACAAATCTACACATTCAAAAAACTTAATGAACCCCAAAAATAGTAAGTGCAAAGAGATCCACATCAAGAGTGATTATAACACATTTTCAAAAGCTAAGGACAAAGATAGATTCTTGAAAGTAATAAGATAAAAGCAATTCATCACATAAAAGGTATCTTCAATCAGATAATCAGCAGATTTTTCATTAGATGTTATGAAGACCAGAAAGGAGTGTGATGGCCTTTTTAAAGTGCAAAAAGGGGGAAAATGTCAACCTAGAATTCTATATCTGGCAAAACTATACTGTAAAACCAAGATTATTAAAAAAAAAAAAAAAAAAAGGTTGAAGGAGTTTTTTGCTAGGAGAGCAACCCTCCAAGCAATGCTAAAGGAAGTCCTTTAGACTGGTGTGAAAAGATAATTGGCAGTAACTTGAAAGAAACCTAATAAAAGTAACTATATAGGTAAATATAAAAGCCAATATTATTGTACTTTTGGTTGATATGTCCTTTTTTATATGCAACATGATTTAAAATATCAAGGTATAAAAACTAATTATAAATCTATGTTAAATAGGCATGCAATGCATATGACATACTTTGTGATGACAACATTAAGGTAGGGAATGGAGCTCTACAGGAGCAGGGTTTGTATATGCTATTGAACATAAGTTGTTTTCAATTTAATCTAAAGTATTAGAATTTTAGAATTTCAATTTTAAGCCCATTGTAAGCAGTGCGGAAAGGGAATCAAACAGGATACTACAAAAATAAATTAAACACAAAAGAAAGCAATAATGGACATAATAAGAATGAGTAAAGAAAGTATAACATGTGGAAAACAAATAGCAAAATGACAGAAATAAGTTCTTCCTTACTAGTAATTACATGTAAATAACATAAACTGTCTATGAAAAAGACAAAGACTCACAGAATAAATTTTCAAAAATGTAGCCAACAATATACTATTTTCAAGAGACTCACTTTAAATCCAAAGATGGCTATAGTAACATCAGACAAATAAAACTTTAAGTCAAAATGTTACAAGTGACAAAAATTATAACACATAGTAATAAAATGATCAATCAAGAATATGTGAGAATTAACATATATGTACCAAAAACAGGGCTTAATAAAAAAAGCAAACATTGACAGAATTGAAGGGAGTAATAAACAGTTCTGCAAATAATAACTTGAGACTTTAATACTGCACTTTATATAATGGATAGAACATCTAATCAGAAGATCAATGACAAAGAGAGTTTAAACAATACTATACACCACCAAGACCTCAAAGACATATGTAGAATATACCAACAAAAGAAGAATATGCATTCTTCTCAAATGCACATAAAATATTCTCCAGAACACAATAAATGTAAAATTATTGAAATCATAAAAAAATATTTTTGAAAAGTACTGGCTGGTGTGTTGTCCCGTACAATGGGTTCAAAACCTGGTCAGGACATGTACCTGGATTGAGGGTATTGTCACAGATTGAGGAGCTCGTTGAACTCTCTCTCTCTCTCTCTCTCTCTCTCTCTCTCTCTCTCTCTCTCTTTCTCTTTCTGTTCTTCTCTCTTTCAAGTTAACTAAAGCATCTCCCTTGATGAGGATTTAAAAAAATAAAGAATATTTTCTGAACATAATGGAATATAGCTAGAAATCCATAAAAGAAAGAAAGCTGAAAAACTCACAAATATATAGAAATTAAACATCATAATATTAATTAGCCAATTAGTTAAAGAATAAATTACAAGGACAATTAGATTTTTTTTTTAGCTATGACAGAAAAACTATGGTTCATGAAAAACAAATTGGTAAACTGTATTTAATCAAAATTAAACTTTTGTTTTTGAACATGCAGTGCTTTATTCATAAAAGAATGAAAGAATAAAATGAAAAGCTACAGACTGAGAAAATATATAGTGCAAAGTATATATTCTGACTGATAAAAGAGTTATACCACTTCAAAACTCAATAACTTAAAAAATATTTTTTTTTTTTTTTTTTTCTTGGAGCCCCACCCTGAGTGGGTACAGCTGTGAAACAACCTCATAAAATTTATTTATTTATTTTTTTTATTATTTTTTTATTTTTTTATTAAGGTATTATCTGTGTACATAGCTTATCATTGCCCCCCCCCCCCCATAGATGCCCTCCCTCCCCAGAGTTTTGTGTCCATTGGTTGTTCCCATATGCAAGCATACCAGTCCTTCGGTTGATCTCTTATCTCCCCCAGATCTCCCTACCCTCCCCCCCCCCCCCGCTGTCATTTGGCAGTCTGCCTGTTGTTTTACTGTCACCATATCTATCTTTCTGTTCATTCGTTTACAATGTTCTTTAATATCCATAAATGAGTGAGGTCATGTAGTGTTTCTCTTTCATTGACTGGCTTATTTCGCTCAGCATGATGCTCTCCAATTCCATCCAGGTTACTGCAAATGATGAGAATTCCTTCCTTTTTATGGCAGCATAGTATTCCATGGTGTAGATGTACCATAGTTTTCTGATCCATTCATCTGCTGACGGGCACCTAGGCTGTTTCCAAGTCCTAGCTATTGTAAATTGTGCTGCTATGAACATAGGGGTGCATATATCCTTTCTGATTGGTCTTTCTAGTTTCTTGGGGTATATTCCTAGTAGTGGGATTGCTGGGTCAAATGGGAGTTCCGTTTTCAGTTTTTTGAGGAAGCTCCATACTATTCTCCACAGTGGTTGCACCACCCTGCAATCCCACCAGCAGTGCAGGAGGGTTCCTTTTTCTCCACAACCTCGCCAACATTTGTTGTTTGTTGTTTTGTTGATGTTGGCCATTCTGACAGGTGTGAGATGGTACCGCATTGTTGTTTTGACCTGCATCTCTCGGATAATTAGTGACTTGGAGCATGTTTTCATGTGCCTCTTGGCCTTCCTTCTGTCTTCTTTTGGGAGGATTCTATTTAGGTCCATTGCCCATTTTTTAATTGGCTCATTCATTTTCCTTTTATTGAGTTGTATAAGCTGTCTGTAGATGTTGGAGATTAAACCTTTATCAGTGATATCGTTTGCAAATATGTTCTCCCATACAGTGGGTTTTCTTGTTGTTTTGTTGATGGTTTCTTTTGATGTAAAAAAGCTTTTTATTTTGATGTAGTCCCATTTGTTTATTTTCTCCTTAGCTTCCATTGCCCTAGGGTTAGTATCAGTGAAGAAGTTCTTTAGGCATATGTCTGAGATTTTGCTGCCTGCGGATGCCTCTAGTATTTTTATGGTTTCCCGTCTTATGTTTAAGTCCTGTATCCATTTTGAGTTTATTTTTGTGTATGGTGTAAGTTGGTGATCTAGTTTCATTCTTTTGCATGTCTCTGTCCAATTTTCCCAACACCATTTATTGAAAAGACTGTCTTGGCTCCATTGTATGTTCGTGCCTCCTTTGTCAAATATTAATTGAGCATATTGATTTGGGTTGATGTCTGGATTCTCTAATCTATTCCATTGATCAATATGTCTGTTCTTGTGCCAGTACCAGGCTGTTTTGAGAACAGTTGCTTTGTAATACAGCTTGAAATCTGGTATTGAGATTCCTCCTACTTTACTCTTATTTCTCAAGATTGCTGAGGCTATTCGGGGTCTTTTATTGTTCCAAATGAATTTTTGGAGAGTTCTTTCTAGGTCTGTGAAGTATGTCCATGGTATTTTCATGGGGAGTGCATTGAACTTGTATATTGCTTTGGGAAGTATGGACATTTTGATGATGTTGATTCTACCAATCCATGAACATGGTATGTTCTTCCATCTGTTTACATCTTTCTCTATTTCTTTTTTCAGTGTCATGTAGTTTGCTGCATATAGGTCTTTTACCTCCTTGGTTAAGTTTATTCCTAGGTATCTTAATTTTTTTGGTGCGATGGTAAACGGGATTGCTTTTTTAGTCTCTGTTTCTGTAAGTTCACTATTGGTGTAGAGAAATGCCATTGATTTCTTGGCATTGATTTTGTATCCTGCTACATTGCCAAATTCGTTTATTAAGTCTATTAGCTTTTTGATGGAGTCTTTTGGGTTTTTTATGTACAATATCATGTCATCTGCAAATAGTGACAGCTTTACTTCTTCTTTTCCAATTTTGATGCCTTTTATTTCCTCTTCTTGTCTAATTGCCATGGCGAGTGCTTCCAGTACTATGTCAAAGAGGAGTGGTGAGAGTGGGCATCCCTGTCTTGTTCCTGTTCTTAGAGGGAATGGTTTTAGTTTTTGCCCATTGAGCATGATGTTGGCTGTGGGTTTATCATATATAGCTTTTATTATGTTGAGGTATGATCCTTGTACTCCCACCTTGTTGAGAGTTTTTATCAGGAAAGGGTGTTGGATTTTATCAAATGCCTTTTCTGCATCGATAGATATGACTATATGATTTTTATCTCTCAATTTGTTTATGTGATGTATCACGTTTATTGATTTGCGAATATTGTACCATCCTTGCATTCCTGGTATAAAACCTACTTGGTCATGGTGTATGATCTTCCTGATGTACTGCTGGAGCCGATTTGCTAGAATTTTGTTGAGGATTTTGGCATCTATGTTCATGAGGGATATTGGCCTGTAATTCTCTTTCATTGAGTTGTCTTTATCTGGTTTTGGTATTAGGGTGATGCTGGCTTCATAAAAGGAGTTTGGCAGTGTTCCTTCCTCTTGAATTTTTTGGAAAAGTCTGAGGAGGATAGGTTTTAGTTCTTCCTTGAATGTTTGGTAAAACTCTCCTGTGAAGCCATCTGGCCCTGGGCTTTTGTTTGCTGGAAGCTTTTTGATGACTGCTTCAATTTCTTCCCAAGTTATTGGTCTATTGAGATTTTTAGATTCTTCCTGATTGAGTTTTGGAAGGTTGTATTTTTCTAGGAATATGTCCATTTCCTCCAGGTTGTCCAGTTTGTTGGAATAGAGTTGTTCATAGTATTTTGTAACAATCCTTTGTATTTCGGCTGGGTCTGTTGTTATTTCACCTCTTTCATTTCTGATTTTGTTTATTTGGGTTCTCTCTCTTTGTTTCTTGGTTAGCCTGGCTAGAGGCTCATCAATCTTGTTTATCCTTTCAAAGAACCAGCTCTTGGTTTTGTTGATCTTATGTATTGTGTCTTTGGTCTCTATGTTGTTAATCTCTGCTCTGATTTTTATTATTTCCTTCCTTCTGCTTACAGTGGGCCTTTCTTGCTGTTCTTTTTCTAACTGTTTGAGTTGTAGGGTTAGATAATTTGTTACCATTCTTTCTTGTTTTTTGCAATAGGCTTGTAGGGATATGAACTTCCCTCTCAAAACAGCTTTTGTTGTATCCCATAGATTTTGGATTGTTGTGTTTTCATTGTCATTAGTTGCCATGATGCTTTTGATTTCTTCCTTGATTTCTCTGGTAACCCAGTCTTTGTTCAATAGCATGCTATTTAGTCTCCATGTGTTTAATTTCTTTGGCTTATTATTATTGTAGTTGATTTCCAATTTTATGGCACTATGATCTGAGAAAATGCTTGATAAGATTTCTATCTTCTTGAATTTGAAGAGACTTTGCCTATGTCCCAACATGTGGTCTATCTTTGAGAATGACCCGTGTGCACTTGAGAAGAATGTATATTCTGTGGCTTTGGGATGAAATGTTCTGAAGATGTCGATTAATTCCATCTGGTCTAGTACGTCATTTAGGATTGACGTTTCTTTACTGATTTTTTGTTTAGATGATTTGTCCAAAGGTGACAGTGGAGTATTAAAATCTCCTACTATGATTGCATTGCTATTAATCTCTCCCTTAATGTCCTCCAGCAGTTTCTTTATGTATTTGGGTGCTCCTGTATTGGGTGCATATATGTTTACCAGGGTTATTTCTTCTTGTTGGATTGCTCCCTTTAGTATAATGAAGTGGCCTTCAATATCTCTTTTTATGTCCTTCACTTTGAGATCTAATTTGTCAGATATAAGTATTGCTACCCCAGCCTTTTTTTCATTTCCGTTTGCCTGGAAAATCTTTTTCCATCCCTTCACCCTCAGCCTGTGTGCATCTTTTTTCCTGAAGTGTGTTTCTTGTAGACAGCAGATATAAGGGTCTTGCTTTCTTATCCATTCTGTTACCCTATGTCTTTTGATTGGAGCATTTAAACCATTTACATTTAAAGTTATTATTGATAAGTAGGTATTTGATGCCATTTTTATTCTATACCCCTGTGTTCCTTCTTTGCTTCCTATTTCTTCATTTTTACAGTAAACCCTTTAGCATTTCTTGCATTGCTGGTTTGGTGGAGATAAATTCCTTTAGTCTTTTTTTGTCTGTGAAGCTTTTGATTTCATTTTCAATCTTGATTGATAGCCTTGCTGGGTACAGTATTCTTGGATTCAGACCCTTCCTTTGCATGACTTTGTATATTTCATGCCATTCCCTTCTGGCCTGATGAGTTTCTGTGGAGAAATCAGTTGCTAGTCTGATGGGGGTTCCTTTATATGTAACCTTCTGTCTCTCTCTAGCTGCTTTTAAGATTCTTGCTTTGTCATTGTTGTTTTGCACTTTAATTATAATGTGCCTAGCTGTTGGTCTTTGGGGATTCATTTTGCTTGGGACTCTACGAGCTTCTTGTATTTGTATGGTTTTTTTCTTCTCTATCTCAGGAAAGTTTTCTGTCATTATATCTTGAAACAGTTTTTCTATGCCTTCCTCTGTTTCCTTTCCTTCTGGAACCCCTATTATCCTAATATTGTTTTGCTTTGTAATGTCCCAAAGTTCCCGTAGGCTCTCTTCCTGCTTTTTAATTTTTTTTTCTAAAAGCTGCTCTAATTGGGTATTTTTTTCCATCTTGTCTTCTAGCTCACTGATCCGGTCCTCTGCTTCATCTAGCCTACTTTTGATACTTTCTATTGAGTTCTTTACAGTAGCTATGTCATTTTTCATTTCTTCTTGGTTCTTCTTCATTTCCTCTTGGGTCTTACTCATATTGTCAAATTTGTCTTCCATTCTTTTTAGCCATCCCATGATCATTACTCTGAATTCTTGCTCTGGTAGGTTGCTTGCCTCTAAATCGTTTACTTCATTTTCTGGTGATGGCTGATTTTCTTTCATAGGCGGGTTGTTTCTTAGCCTCCCCATGATCTATCTTTTTAGGACGCCTGTTTATGTAGTTCTCTCTCTCCTGCTTAGATTTAAAGGTACAAAATACAACACAACCAGGTACAACACACAAGGCACTGAACAGAAAAGCGTTTGCAATATTAATATCCTCCAATAAAGGTGACTAGAACCCAGCTAACAAAATCATGCAATCAAATAAACAGAATAAGCAAACCAATCTTACAAAAAAGCATAAAACTTTGATATAGTTAGCATTTAGCATACAACTACAAAGGGGTAGAGAGAAGGATTTTTTTTTTTTTAAGGACAGTGACAAGGTAGGTGCAAATGGACTTGGAGTAGGGGGTTGGGGGTTAGATATACACTGGAAGGGTGAAATTTAGGAGGGGATAAATAGAAAAAAAATAGGGAAAATCTAGAGCAGTAAAGAGTTAAGATAAGCAGGGCACCAAAGGGAAAGGGTTAGGAAGAGAGTGATGGCATAAAGGTAGGGTTGAGTTAGAAAAGAGCGTTGGAGAAGGAAAGGTATAAATAGTCTTTTGAATAGTAATCCCAAAGGGAAAAAAAGAGAAAAGAAAGAAAAAGAAGAAAAAGAGAAATTAAAAAAAAAAAGAAAAAGAAATATAAAAAGGATTATAATATGTCACTTAAAAAGTAGTAATAAAAATAAACAAAAGAAAATAAGATAAAAAACATAAAAAAGGTAAAATAGTAGTAGTAATAATGTTGATTACCTATAAAAAATGAATTAATTAAAAAGGTAAAATCAAGTGAAGGCAGATGAAAAAATTTCTTGAGTAAACTTTGCAATTAAAGTAGGTAAAAAACCAAAATTAAACAGTTAAAAAGTAAAAATTGAAAATTAAACAAAATTTGCTGTAATGAAGGTCATTCAGTTTCTGTGTTGTTCTGTCTGGCACGCCTGTTCCCCGTCTGGGCGGTAGTTGCAGATCCCTGTGTTTCACTGTTCCTCTGTGTTGATTACAAGTCCTGATTTTAGGCCGATCTAGAGACCATATGTGCTTTAGCCTCTGGGTGGCAGTGTTTCTGGATGACTTCCAGGACTCTAAAGCCTTTCTATCTTTTTCCCCCCTCTCTCTGTGTCTCTGGTCTATGGAGGGCTGGGGGTGGGGCGGTCCCGAGCTGGCTGCACTCCCCTGTATCTCTGTGGACACTTCTTGGATTCAGATCCAGATGTGCTGCTCCCCAGATATCCCCCCTCCTAGGAGCCCAGTCCACAGACAGGCAAGCCTCCAATCGCAAACCCTGGGGCTTCCTGCAAATCCAGGCCCAGTCCTTCAGCCTCTGTGCTCCTGGCGCTGCGCGCGAGCTGTTGCGCGAGAACTGGTGCGCGGGGGGTTGTTGCGCCGAGTGGAACTCAGTCAGAACTACCGGGCCGAGGGGAACTCACCCACCGGATCGCTGGGAAATCTGAGCTCCTCTGAGATCAAGGGTTCGCGCCGATTATGTTCAATTGGTGTTCCTTGGGGCTGGGGATAATCAGGCCTCCGACTCGAACCTCCTCCCTTCCAAGATGGCGAGATCTCCCCGTGCGCGCCGGCAAGTATCTCCGGTAAGGGACCCAGCCGCGGGTGGTCAGCTGTCGGGGGCTCCCTGATCAGCAGACCCCAAATTTCCTCTGGTGTTCGTCCGTCTCCTGGCTTGTTGACCAGCACTCCTAGCGTGATCCTCCGCTGCTCTCTCTCTCTTCCTCGGGACAAGACTCAGAAACCGCCCATCTGCTCTTCCGCCATTTTCTCTCTTCCTTAAAAAATATTTTAACAAGTGGACAAAACAGACATTTCAAAAAGAAGATATATCAATGGTAAATAATCTAATTAAAAGATTACCAGCATATTAGTCAGTAGGGAAACACAAATTAAAATCACAGTGATGAATTACTATGCATCTATAAGAATGACTAAAATTTAAAAAAAGTGAGCACAACAAGTGTTGTCGAGGATATGGAGCACTGTGACTCTCATACATATAGACTGCTGGTAGGGATGTAAAGTGGTATGATCACTTGGAAAACAGTTTGACAGTTTCTTGAAAAGTTAAATATACACCTTCCATTTAATCCAGTAAAAAATGAAACAATAGATCCATACAAGACTTGTACATATCCTGGCTGCTGTGGCTCAGTTGTTGAGTGGTGACTCATGAACTGGAGGTCATGGTTCTGTTCCTAGTCAGGACACATGCCCAGGTTACAGGCTTGATCCCCAGTGAGGGGCATGCAAGAAGCAACTGATTGATAACTCTCTCTCATCATTGATGTTTCTAACTCTCTTTCTCTTCCTTCCTCTCTTTGAAATCAATGAAAACATATTAAAAACACACACACACAAAAGACATACATAAATGTTTAGAGTCATTTAATTTGTAATAGCTAAAAACGGGAAACAAATAAAATGTCATCAATGTGGTAAGTACAGAAACAAAATATTACTCAGGAATAAAATTTTGAGTTATGCAAGAATATGGATGAATTTCAGAGTAATTACAGTAAGTGAAAGAAACCAAACAAAAATAGATTTTATCCCATATGTTTTTATTTATATAAAATTCTACAAAGTTTAAATTGTTCTACAAATCTATAGTGCCAAATAGCAGATAGTTGGTTGCCTCTTGCAGAATGCTGGGGACAGTAGCAAGAAGGGGGGATGGGAGGGATTATATAGATGCACAAGAAAACTTTTGAGGGTTGTAGTTTTGTTCATTATCTAGATTGTGATTGTGGATTCACATGACAAAGCATATTAAATTATACACTGTAAAATAAGTACAGTTTATCATACATCTACTATATCTCAATGGAACTCTTGAAAGCATGTCAGAAAGCAGAATGACTATATTCATTACTCATCAGTTTCTGTTCATCTCTTTCTTGCTATCTCTTCTGTTTCCTAGTCATGCCTTGAGAGAAACAGATTTAAGACGTCTAATTCCTCAAGTTGATAATTTAACTTTAGTTCTATAAATTTAAGTTCAAATAGAATTTCTAACAATAATTTGACATATCTAAGTCTCTAGAGTTGGTTGGCGACACAGATGCAGCTGTGACAAGATCAAACAGTTTGCCAGTTTCTTGAAAAGTTAAATATACACCTTCCATTTAATCCAGTAAAAATGCCTACGATTGTATCCTCAAGGCATTCCTAAAAAATGCATAATTTGGGGTCTCAGTATGACCTGCTAAGCCAGAATCTCCAGGAATGGATGGGTATCTACATATTTATAAATCCCTAATATGCAAATAGACTGAATGGTAGAACAACTGAAGAACCAACAACCAATTGCTATGATATGTGCTGACCACCAGAGGGTGAACTCGAAACATGGTGGACTTTGGCAGAAGGTGGCAGAGTGTGGAACATGATGAGCATCAGCTGCAGTGGGATGGTGGGGCAGGTGAGCGGGGCCGCCAGACCAAGGCAGAGCACCAGTCACTGTCATTAGGGTGAGCCTCTGGTGGTTACTGAAAATTTTTTGCTCCTGTGCACCATGGTCCTGGCAGGTCCTCACACATACTGCCAGTGCTGGCCCAGCTCACACCCTCGGCACCTGGTCACTGGCCCTGATTGTTCGGTGCTATCAGAGAATGCAAATGGCAGCTGCTGGCCCCAATTGCCTCTCAGGGATTCTCCACCTCCCTGTGCTCCTGAGGGATGATCGGGGTTGACAGCTGCCTCTCACACTTGCTGCCAGTGACAGCTCTGCTTACACCCACAGCTGGCACCGGAGCCACCACCTGCCCTGAGTAGGTCCCGATCGCTGGGTGCCATCAGTGGGTGTGAGTGGTGGCTGCCACCCCTGATAGCCCCAGAGGGCTTCTCCGCCTCCCCTGCTCCTGAGGTACAATTGGGGCAGCAGCTGCTTTTGCACCATTGATGGTGCTGGCCCCAATGGCTCCATGCCATCAGCAGGTGCGAGCAGGGCCTGCACCATCAGAGCATGGAAGCAGTGGCAGTGAGAGCAGGGCTGCCGGCAGACAGGGAACTGGGGCCATGGAGGGAGGAGGTAGGCAGGGGCCCAGAGGGTGGGCCTAGACCTGCCCCTGTGCCCACTGCAGCCTCGCAGCCCATAGTTCCTTTCAAGATGCACAAATTCATGCACTGGGCCCCTAGTTTTTTCAATAAACATCACAGGAGATTCTTAGTTACTCTAAAACCTGAGAGCCACTAGACTCCCTTTGCCTTTTATTGTGATTAATTATGATACAGACACCTTCCTATCCTTGAAACCATCATCAACAAAAATTTTTTGGAAAGGACCAGATGATTATTTTAGGCTTTGTTGTCTACACAGTCTCTGTTACAACTACCCAACCATGCCACAGTAGCAAGAAAGCAGCTATGCATAACATATAAACAAATATTGTTGGCTGTGTCCAGTAAAACTTTATTTGTAAAATAGGTGGAGCTGTCAGCCATTTGCCCGCAGGTATAGTTTGTGGACTCCTAGTCTACACAGTCAATTATCCAAGAGCCAACATCGGTGAGTAGGGTCTTTTATTTCCTTTAGGAAAGAATAAGCATGGGTTTTCTGAGGTTTAGATTTCAAACAGTAAATCTGTTAAATCAGCAACAAACAATTTTGAATACAGACTCCTGGGTCCCCCTCTCCTATATTGAGTCAGAATCTTAGGGATCAAAGCTCTAAACATTATTAGGCCTACCAGTAACCCAGGAATGGGGACAATGGAACAATTCTTACTAATTCCCTAACTACAGGCAGTCAATATTAATAAACAGCTCTGATTCATTGTTCATCACCCTTATGTTGCATAATTTGCAGGAATTTTATATCTCTGTGTCATAAAATTTAAACAACAAGCTACGCCTTCAAGGTCAGTTAGTACAAACTTGAAAGAACTGAGTCAGGCCATCAATAAAATGTGGCAAAATGAAATCCAGGTGGACAATCTGTCACGTTCAAAAGTCTGAAATGAAATATGATCACCAAATGATACAGAAAATTTCAGCAGCTAAAATCCAGCTCCATTACTTTAAAAAAGTTGCTGCACTAGGATAACATCTGTTATAAATGCCAGGGATGAAGTCGCTATTAAACTGTATAAAATGTCCTTTAAGTAAAAACATCACACTTCTTTTCCTGCTATGGTCAGGAGCCAAGGCATTTGCATATCATTGCAAAATGCGTGCTATCTAGAGTGTATACATGACAGGCTTTGATGAAGCGAAAGCCAAGATCAAGGGTAACTACAAGGAGAGATCTATCTTGTCTTCTTTCACCCACATACATAATTCCCTGTGTAGGAACAGCAACTACACATGCATATCAAAAGCTGCATATCTGCTCAAGTTCTTAAGAGTTAAAATATATAGTTCCCTCATCTATGAAGCAAGCAGGCAGCACTAAATGATCTCTAGGGTTCTTTCCAGATTGAAAATCCTAATGTCCTATAATTCTGTTGCCCCAGCCTTTGATATGGAATACTCAATGAGAAATAAGATCAAATCTGGCTAGACAGCCAAGATATAAGGTGAGGAATCAGTCTTCCTACTTTTAATGTACTAACTGAGCTAATTTGTCAACTTGCCCTGGCAAATCCCCTTTGTATCTGGCATCAATAAGGGGCCAGGGAGACAGGAGACACTGGAAAATAGAGCAATGTGTGTCCACAATCATAAAGACTGTTGAGCACAGTTTTCGAGGATGCTAAGTTTAAAATCAGCCTAGAATTTTTAAGAAAAATACACATGAGGAGATGGCTTTTTCCACATTTGAACTTTGGGAACTTGGAAATCAACCCAAGAGCTCAAAATATGCCATGAAGAGGAAAAAGTGAGCTGAGGTTTGAGGGGTCCTGAGCAAAGCGGGGGTGGGGGGTGGGGGCGTGAAGGGTTGGTAATTGACTTCATTTCCCTCCTTCTAATGCTTTCTCAACATCTAACACAGGGATTCCTCCTCCTTAAACAAATAGTAACAGCAAAATAAACAAATGCTGGAAAACCCACCAAACAGTCTGTAATGGCTCTGGCCTGCTGCAGTTACCACAACTTAATGATGCCGTTAACTGGCCCCTGCCCCATTGTGCTGGCTCTGAGGCTTCACATCTTACCCAGCATGCGGCTCCCTGGAGCCAACAGCATTGGGAGGTCTACTTTGGCTGGAGAGATAGCATCCTTGATGCAGAAAATGCCTGAGGAGCACTTCAGTTCCCTTCCCTGTGCCACTGAAAATGGAGCCCCGCATCAGTACCACCGGGGAGGACATTAAAAATGCAGACTCTTGAGCTCCAATCCAGAGCTACTCAACAGACTCCCAGGTGATTCCCATACACATTGCAGTTTGAGAAGCCCTGGCCTAAGCTTCCCTTTTCCTTTTGAAAAGGAAGCAACAACCTAACTTTAGGTACTTACGGCCATTGTCTTTCTGGAATATCATGAGATGTGGCCTAGAAAAGGAGCCTTGCAACTTTTTCCTGGATTTTTCTCTGCACAGGCAGGTTAATTTGAGATAGCCCTTTATTGTTTATTTCCGACCTAGCCGTACAAAAACAGGTACAGAGGCACTGGTGGGAGGATGTAAAAACAAGGGACTCCTTCTTCCCCCAGGATACCTGGGCCCTGGGAATGACGGACTAGGTCAGGGCACAGCGCATCACACTATTTCTGCTACCAGTGTCCAATCTGCCCCAGGCCTGACCCTTCACAGTGTGGAGAGCCCAGCAGATCCCAAGGGCCCAAAGTGGAGCCAGGTTCAGTGCAGGGCAGCCCCAGGGGATGAACCTGGCCTACTTGTTCCTGGAGAACTGTTTCCATCCCTTGGCTTCTTTATCTCAGCACCTTGAGCAGAAGGACACTGGATTTCACACTGCCACTTCTAGCATCTTTCCACCATATCCTAAACTCTTGCTACTTAGAGTGTAGTCCTAGGATGGCTTGGAGTTTGTTGGGCACCCAGAAGCTGAGGTCCACCCGGACCCATGGACTCTGTATGTGAATTTTGAACATTCTCAGGTGATTGAGAGTTTGAACTGCCATGTCCTAAAAAGCCTGTTGGAAATGTGCTCAGATGAACCCTGTCTCATTTCCCCTAGCTGCTCCATAACTCAGAGCTGGTTATGGGAAAACATTGGTACATAAGTGTGTTTTGTGATTGCTTGTTGCTCAAATTTCCATTTCTCTCAAAGTATTTGGAGGAGTATTTTATTTATTTTTTGTTTTGTTTGTTTTGGCCTCTTTTTAGTCTTGGAGCCTCAGGTTAAGTCGATGTTCATAATGTAGGCTATACAGGTTTAATTGCAGAACACTTTTTTTTTTTTTACCAAATATCAGCCTAAATAACATATGAAACATTGTATGTAACTTGATAGTCTCTAGTAATACATCTAATTTGGTACAAATCAGGTTGTACTTTTGGAAGTTCTGGAGTCAAAAGCAAAATGCTAAAGAGAGTTAAAATGGAAACCTCACTTCTGTGGTTAGTCATACCCAGATAGCAGCATATTCAATGCCTGCTGAATTCTGAAACCTGAAACAGTGGAGAATGAATGCGCCTGAGCCTTAGAAGCAATTCATAAGGCTGCAATGGCTTGCCTTTTACTATTACTATAAATATTTGCATGTGGACGTCAGCCTTCCAACAATATGACTTCTCACTTAAGGACAAGAGTCATGGTCTAAAGTACTTGGCCTTCCCTCTACCAAGAAGTGCTCAATATTCAGCAGAGTAATAGCTATGCTGGAGACAATGGTGGTCATGCTCACCACCATGCAGGTTTGTTGTTTCCAAGACTGGTGAAACTCATCTAGGCTGTAGATTTTCTTCCTTGCAGTTATTTTGTTTTCCAAAAGAATTATTTAGAGAAAACTGTGAGGATAAAGATATACCAAAAAGGCTTCTGGGTCTTTCAGGAATGGTTTGTCTACCACCAAAAGGTTCTTCCCATTTAGGAAAGAGAGAGAGCCTGAGAACCTAAAACTTATTTGGCCTAATATAATTCCATCAACCATCATTTGAGAAGAGGATCCAGTTCCTCCAAAAATAGAAAAACAGTTCTTCAACCTGTAGCAAACTCTGAATTTTTCCTTCTCTATCTCCTTTATCTTTAAATACTATGTTTCTCTGCAAACATTAGTCATATTTATATTATTGACTTGGAAAACAAATTGATACCAAGAGGGAAGAGGTTATACGGTGTTAGCTACAAAGTAAAGCCAGAAGAGAAGGGATTAGAGGTGGAAGTTATGAAGTTTCAATGCCTAAGAGGTTAGGCAATGCATCATAATAGAACATGAGTGATGTGGAGGAGAAAAATAAGTCAACGGAAAAGAGAAAGAACTCTGAACCTTAGCTGCAGATAGACATGTTAATTCCATGATCCACCATTCCATCTCATCAATAAAAATAAAACTCTTGAGCACTGAAACCAATTCTAAACAAGTGTGTCAAAATAAACTCAACAGGTGCCTCTGCTTTCTCTTCCAGCTTCAAGACTAGCCACCAGTCATAATAAACTACTGGTGTTCATGGACTCACCTCTTTGAACTGCTGCTGAGTCTGAAAAAAAAAATATTTATCTTGTCTGACCCAACTTTTACTCATGCCAGAGGCCATTACTCTCAACAGGGACTCTTTACTGATACTCCCAACCTGCAAGATTGCACCTCTCTCACTCTACCCTGTGCTCATTCCTATTGGAACTCATAAAATTGCCTATTTACTTGCATCTTCCCATCTAGACCAGATGGAAAGGCATATATTAAATTACATATGTGTCTCACACATTGCTAGCATATGTTAGGCACCCAACACACATATATGGAATTAATTAATTAATTCTCTATAATGGTCACTAATTAAATCTTTGAATACCATTAGATTGTCATAAAGTGCTTCTTGTGTGGAAAAATATTTGCTAAATTACTGTTATACATTTTTCTTTACACACAATTCCTATTCTTCCTCAAAAGTAAAGGAAGGGGATAGGAAACCTTTTTATAACAAGATCTTCCTGTTCCCACTCATGAAAAGGTCATTTATGTTGTTTATGGGATGTAGGTGGTATGTGCAGGCACTTGGAGTGAGAAAGAAAAACCCAGACTCAATAACTTCTCTCTCCATTCCATTTCCAAAAACGTCTTCAGATATTTCCTTTTATACCTTTCTTTTCAAATTTAAGTGTGATTTCCTAAATGCTGCCACAATTAATCTTTTGTCTCACACCTGTCATTGGGCTCTGGACATAATCTTCAAATCTTCTCTTTGCTGCACACCCAGAGGACCTGTTAGGAAAAGCAGAATGTCATAACAGAAGTGGAAAAGCACTCTTTGTGCTAAACTGATCCTCTTTCCTTCCCCTAAGCTCTCACAATCCTCACTCCTGTCTTTCCCAGCCCTGTCTGCTCTTTTCTGTGGTGGAAAAAGTACTGAACTAGAATTGCCTCAATTCTAGAACTATCACCTGATTGATGAACAAATTATTATAAAACTGTACAACCTTCAGATGGAAAATTTTGCTTAACTGCAGAATAATTTATCAGGGTCTTGGATTTATAGCATCTAATATTTACTCTATTCTATTGCTGACCTCTATCTCCACTATTTCTGCAGAAATTAGACTTTATATTTTGAAGTAATAGCTGTCTTAAAGAAAAATATTACTATAATGACAGTACAGTCTTCCCAAATAGAACTTGAAGATCAATTGGTGAACTTAGAAGATCTTAAAAGAAATTTAAAGATCACTTATATCAAATCTCTCTTTTTATAAGTGGGTAAAATGAAGCCCACAGAGATTTGGTGAATTGCCTAAGAGGAAAAACTAGAGTCCCTCAGTTTCCAGCCTAATCTCACATTCACTACAGAAATGTGACCAACGAGTGGTCCACAGACCAGCAACCTCATTATAACCTAAGAACTTATTAGAAATGCAGCCTCGTCACACCAACCAGCTCTATTGCAATAGAACCGCTGGGTGTTGGTCACAGCAGTCTGTTATCACAAGCTTTCTAAGGGTGCAGAGCACCTTAAGTTTGAGAATCACTGCAAATGCACTACACACCATCCAAAGGTTACTCAAAACTAATCCTAAGAAACCTGAAACACCAATCAGAAAGATTGCACCCCTATGTTCATAGCAGTGCATTAAGGATGCACCCCTATGTTCATAGCAGTGATATTTACAACAGCTAAGATCTGAAATCAGCCAAAATGCCCATCAGTAGATGAGTGGATAAAAAAAAAAAAACTGTGGTACATTTACACAATGGATACTATGCAGCTGCAAAAGAAGGATCTATTATCCTTTGAGTCAGCATGAATGGACCTGGAGATTATTATGCTACATGAAATAAGCCAGTTGGGGAAAGCCAAATATTACATGATCTCAACTATACGTAGAATCTAATGAATAAAATAGGTCCAGAGGCATGAATGCATGGAACAGACTGACAGATCTCAGAGGGGAAGGGAGTTGAGGAACATGAAGAGAGATAACCTAAGAACTTATATGTATATATGCATAGCCCATGGATATAGACAATAGTTTGGTGAAGGCCTGGGGTGGAGTGGAGCAAAGGGAGGTGGGTAATGGGGGTCATCTGTAGTGCTGTCAACTGCACTGTAGTGCTGGCAATTTTGTTTTCTCTTAACAGGCAGAAGACACCATGATTGACCAGGACTAGTTTGCTGTAAATTAGGGAGTCTCACCAGTGTTATATCATTAAAATAAGTGAAAGAATGGGGCTCCCAAAGGAAATAATAGGAAAATGGCTACCATGCTCCTCCTCACAGAAATAGTACCAAGGAGCTTAACAGTCAATGACACACTAATCAAATATAGATGAGTGGTGAATCAACTTTTGTTATTAAATGTATTTCCATCACAGGACCCATCTGTATGATAAACAGAATAGCTAAGGTGTGACATTGGTGGATGGGATAAGGGCAGGGGGTGGAGTTCTTTTCCAAGAAGGAAGCTAACACTCAGAGAGCTTTAGTAACAGTATTAATGGTAACAGAAGAAGACTTGATCCCAGGGCCCCAAGAAAGACCCTAATTCAATGACCCTTCACCTAACCATATTGGTTTTACAAAAGAAACAAAGGTAATCAGGCTATCAAGGTAAAGCCATCATTAATGCACATAAGTATTCTGATGACCATAGAAATTAGAAAGGAAGTTGGTCACAGTAGAAACATTTTTATTCATACAATGGGGGACCAGAGGTGGACACGTGCCCCATACTACACTTTCTTCCTCCAAGTACATTTCCTAACAAAAGTTCAAGCATGGTTCAATTGGGGGTGGAGGCCTAAAATATGGAACTTTTATGGATCTGTTGCTGCATCTTATATCAAATTCTTGACCATTCTCACAATTTTAGATCTGATTTATGATGACGTAGGAAATTGCATATAGACCTATCACTGCTAAAATATGTGACCATGTGAAAATGAAGGTGGAGAAAGAACCTGAATTCACTCAAGGAGGTCATTTAAAATTTGAAGGAGTAAAATAGATAAAATGTGGAGGAGACCAGCAGCAAAATGAAACCCAGCAATGGAGGTCCTGAGTGGCAAACCAGGGGCAGAGAAGCAGCAGCTGCTCACAGCTGGAAAATTCAGCGAGGGCTCATTTCAGTGGCCAGTTTTTGAACATGTCAGCTTAATTATGATGCATCACAGTTGACAGCAATGCATATGGAACCAATTACAGCGCATGTTAAAATCAATTATTGCATATTTCAACTATCCTAAACACTGTAGCAAGCGATCTGTGCATTGCTGCAGATTTCAACTCCACTAATCATTTTTACTATCATGGTTCAACAAGAAATGAAATATATATATATATATATATATATATATATATATATATATATATATATATTTCATAACTAACATATAATGCAAAACCCTGAAACAGTGGCAGCAGATAGCAAAGCTCAGACAAAAGTTTAGCCTTACATTATACATTTTTTTAAGAGAAATAACCCCCCCAAAAAAAAATTTCTTTGCTACCTCCAAAGTAGGTTTTGGTCAATTTAATTCACTTTAGCCTTCTAACCAGCAGTAAAGTCCATATTTCAGCTACAGCATGCTGGCTACTTTGTTTACCCCATTTTTGTGGCCTTCTTTCCTCTTCAGATTTCTGGCTACATTTTTTTTCTTCAGAATTTCAAAGCTTATTCATTTTCTGCTTACTTTTTTACACACCAGCACTTATTGGAAAAAGGAGGTCTGAAACAGTGACAACAACAGCAAGAAGAAGAAGAAGAAGAAGAAGAAGAAGAAGAAGAAGAAGAAGAAGAAGAAGAAGGAGGAGGAGGAGGAGGAGGAGGAGGAGGAGGAGGAGGAGGAGGAGGAGGAGGAGGAAGAGGAGGAGGAGGAGGAAGAAGAAGAAGAAGAAGAAGAAGAAGAAGAAGAAGAAGAAGAAGAAGAAGAAGAAGAAGAGAATGTGTGTGAACTTGGCTCTCATTAGAAATTTACACATTTTCTGGTTGTATTAGAATAGCAGTGGCCCCTATGCCTTGGTTAGCTCTAAACAAGGTTTATTATGAAGAAGGGTTATATTCTACTATGTCTTGGTTAGCTCCAAACTAGGTTTATTATGAAGAAGAGTTATATTCTACAAACATGAATTTCTACTTCCTACCTCCTGTGCACAGCAGAAAGGAGTGTAGAAAACCAGTGTCTCTGGCCAGCTTGAGGGCTTGGAGACTCACACTGGTCCCTTGTGGTAGGAATTTGTCTACGCAAATCCTCCTACTCTGGGATGAGGGGCCAGAGCTCTGAGGTGACTGAGCATTCCAAGAAAAGCCACATGCCCAACAAAACTTGGCTCTAGGAGCAGGTGGGTGTGTATCCTGGGAAAGGGATCAGTGGCGTCTGAGTCAAGAAGAGCCGAGTGGTCCAAGGCAGGGCAGAGGAAAACAGCCCATGTGGTTTAGTCAAGAGAGTGTTGGGCTGGATGTCGGGAACCCTGATTTTGCTCAGCAGCTTGCCCAGCTGGAGCAAGGCACTCAATGCCTCATTGTCCTCCAAACATGGCACAGAGGGAAGCAGACCAAAGACAGAACCAGGCCTCTAACTCTGCTGCTGAGACTATAGGAAGGAGAGCTGCTCCTTGTTAAAGTTTTGAGGAGCAGGGTGGGAACCCATTTTCTTTGTTCTGTGGATGCAAGGTAGACCCCACATCTTGCCAGCTGTCTTTAGTTCAATCATGCATGCATGTATTCATTCAAGAAGTAAATATTTTGAACTAGTCCAAAAGATACCCACCTCCCCCAACAGAGCCAATATATTTCTAAGGAAGACAAGCACATCAATAATTACATAGACACTGAGGAAAGAAAAATAACCCATAGAGCCCTTAGGTTGTGATCTGTACAAAGGAAAAGAATATGGGTTACATGTAACATCTATCTGAGACCAACCACAAAGAGAATGTGGAAGAAAGTGAAAATAAAAGGAATCCAACACGAAACCTTTCCAAAAATTCAATTGACCTGTAAGTCTACATGATAGTTCCAATGCCTTTAAGACTGCCTTGTGCTCCTATGAGTGGAGACCTGAGTCATGTGGGAAGTGACCATTTGTGAGTTGGAGGACAAGGACCAGAAATAGATTGGGAGGAAGGAGTGTCAGGGTCAGGGTCCCAGTAGGAGATAGAATTCATCTGTGTGGTTCAAACATAGAGGTTCTGATGAAGGAGCATTGTGGGCAAAATGTCCAGAGACCAAGCATAGTGGGAAGTTCTTACTCGCCTAGGAGACCTAGAGCCAAGGAAGAGGGGCTGGCAGGTGAAGCTCTAAATCTGATGGAAGGACATATCTGCTGCCAGAACTATGGCCCCAGTTTGGGGAGAGAATGGAAGCAAAATACCCTGCTCTCTGATCTCTTTCAAGGGAGCCTGAGTATGAGCAGAGAGCAGCTCAGAGAAAAGCAAAGAAAAAAAAGCAATATTTGTTTGACACATTAAAATAAACAGAGAAGGCTGGAAATGACCAGCTAAAGGTTCCAGCAGGCCTGGACCATGTGCAATGAGGGCTCTGAGGCCACATGGACCATTATCTCAACATATCTGCAACAAGACCTGGTATTCAAATTGGGAAGCTCTAGATTAGAATTTGCCAAAGTAAAACATGTGCAAACAGGGGTTGGGAAGAAAGAAAAATCCAAGGTGAGGAGATGTTATAAGAAAGATACAGAAAATGGAAATCCCTGGCATGTTTGGGACAGTCCTTGAAGGCCTTGTTAAGAAGTACTTAATTCTAAAACAATGAAAATAAGTCAGAGGTTTTTAAGCAGGGCACACTCGGTTCACCTCACTGTCTAAAAGCACACACATGTGCTTTTGATTCCAATGGGTTCTGTTAATCAAATCTCATCAGCAAAACAAGCAGTAGTTCCATGTAGTAGTTGAGAGCATGGGGTCTGATGTCTGAACACTGACTTACAGCCCTAGATATACCACTCCCTCATTGTTTACCTTGGGCAAGTCATAGACTGTGCCTCAGTTTTGTCATCTGTAAAATGAGGATAGAAATAACATTGAGTTTATTAGATTACTTTGAGGAGTAAATGAGCTCATATTGGAAAAGATCTTACTCATAACTCATTTTCATAATAGCCACATGTCAGGAATAATAGTTACATATTCAACAGGGATAATATAATTAACACTTACAAACTTCCTTCAAAGAACATTGAAAAGATACACTTGGGCAGCACCTATAAGGCACCTTGAGCTACAATAAATTATGATGGGTAAATATAACCTCCAAATTCTTGGAGGGGGGGCCAACATACAAGGAATTATTGCTGAGCCTGTGTTTCAGCATAATCAAAATTATCCATTAAGAGGACCGAAACAAGATGGCGGCCTAGGTAGTCTCCTAAGCTTCCACCTCCTCAACAATCTGGAAAAAAACAACAGCTAAAATCAAAAGGGATCGCACCAGACCCACAGGAAAGCTGGCGAAATGGGAAGGCTACAACTAGACACAAAGCAGGACGCCACTGCCATGTGGAGTTTAAAACTACGGCGAAACCAGGCCTGTCGGAGCCACTGCCACCGGGAATGAGGGAAGCCAGACCTCACTCCGCCCCTGGGCCCAGAGAGTGGGCCAGCCCTGCCGGCAGCTGTGGGAGCCAGGGAGCTGATGTGGGACCTCCACCGTGCCTTCAGCTCCTGCCTGGACAAGAAGCCTGTGAGCGCGACTTCCCTGCCTGCAACCATCCCGGCCCGCAGCTGTCCCAGCCTGCCCACCGTGCTAGCGAGGAGCTAGTGCAGAGCCTCCAATTCAAGACCCCAGCGCCCCAGAGGGGCCGTGTGCCCTGGGTGAACGGTGCGTCCCAGGGGGCCGTATGCCTCAGGTGAGCCTTATGTTCCAGGGGGCCATGTGGCCCGGGTGAGCCTTATGTCCCAGGGGAAGCAGTGGGACCCGGGGGTAGGGGCAGTGTGAACCAGAGGAGGAGCAGACTCTATTCATGTGATTCTGAGATAGTCACCATAAAACAAGCTGATTGTCAAATGACAGCGGGGAGGGGAAGGAGACCTGAGGGGAGATAAGAGAACAACCGAAGGACTGGTATGCATGAATATAAGTACAACCAAAGAACACAGAACTCTGGGGAGTGAGGGCATGAATAGAGGGGGGGGGGGGCAATGGTAAGCTATGTACACATATAATACCTTAATTTTTAAAAAAGGAAAAAAAATATCCAGTAAAAGGGCAGAATAAAGACGTCTGAGGGGTTTCTGCATGCATTCAGACCAGGAGCACTAGGCACCTGAAACCAGTCCTTAGGCTGCCCCACCATTAAGAATCACCAGCAGCTCTTTCATCGTGTTGCTGACACACACTTTTTCCAACAAATATCCTTTTCATCCAATATGACTCACTTAGAATAAAGAGCAAGTGCAAATGCCAATGTGTGGTCTGATCCCTCAAACAAAATGCATCAAATATACCATAGTGTTTTTATGACCCTCTGCCAAAAATGCAAAATCTCTCTTTCTCCATTTTCTTGGTGACATCCGTAGCACTCTGGTTGGCATTCATTCTTCTAAAATGCCTCACGTAAAGGTTGGGAGGCAGGAGGTAATGGAGAGCGAAGAGGTGAGGGAGAGGTGCCCTGCAGTTTATCAAACTGTGAGTACTGATACCTCATTAATTCTTAATACTTCCTCTCTTCAAGGCAAGGCAGCTGTTTTCCTCTGGTAATCTTGATGACAATGACGTAAGCCCTGCCACTCACCACAGGTGTTAATGGCAAATTGATGTTGAGGTTTCTGGATGGAGCAACCATTACAAGTTCGAAGAACAAACATTGAGTGAGGATCCAATGCCAATGTTTCCTAAGGATTTTACTTAGAAGCTTGGCTGCCTGGGCTCCCTGGGAAGCTGGAGGAAGAGGGGCATGGCTGACCTGTCAGGTTTCCTGAGCCTTTTGCTCCCTCTCAGGACCACATCCCACACATGCTCAATAGTCCTCTCTCTTCCTCACACTCTGGTGTCAACGTCACCCCTATGCAAGCTGTCCAAAATTTGACAGAGAAGAAGAGGAGCCACAAGATACCAGGATGTGTCAGAGAAGTCCCCACAGCATGGCAAGAATACGAAGGCATCATTAGGGGCAGAGGGCTCCAGAACAGTTGTTCTCAAAATGCGATTCTTCAGTCCACTCAGGAACTTGTTAGAAATGCACAATCTTGGGCTCTATCCCAGACCTGAAGACACTCTGGGATAGGGGACCAGTGATTTTTGCTTCAACAAACCCACCTGCTCAAAACGTTACCACCAGATACAATGAGAAAAGTTACACACATAAAAATGTGGTCCCGGTAAACAAGGGTAACAAATTATCCACACTGGGTTGCTCAGACTAGGAGAGAAGGGGCTGAGAATCAAAACTGCAGTAGAAACTTGTGGCAGAATGATGATCAGCTGCCACCACCGTCTTTCAGAGAAAGAGAAGAGAAAACTAACTCTGCTCCCTTGTCTGGCAAAAACCCAAAGGGCACAAAGTGTATAACTCAGCCAGTAATATAAGCAGAAAGATGTAATGATAAAAAAAATAGGGCTCCCATATTGCCTAAGGAGGAAAGAGAAATGAAAAGGGACACACTCTGTTCTGGAGGAGAGAAGAGAGCCACGTTGGCAGATCGGTGAGGCCAGAGGGAGCAGGGCTGTGGAGATGTTGGGCAGCAACCCTGGGAGCACCATCGTTGGAAGAGTGGGGCGCCCCTCAGCAGCTTGGCAGACAACGGGGCCATGTAGGATGGTGACAGATGACACTGGATTCCATCACTCTAGTGGGAGAATTGAAATAAGAGCTAAAACCCCAGCTGCCATCGTGTGCAGGAGAAGCCACCAAAGCCAGTTTATTACAATTTTTGCTTTCTGCCTAAGGAGGTGTTTGAACATCATGTTAACAAATTTTAGCATCTAGGGGTTTCAGACACACCTAGAATTTTATAGTCTAATGTTCAATCACGAATTCAAAAAGGGAATTGGCATAAGAACAAGAGGTTTGCAATTTATTTAATGGAGCTCTATATTATATGTTTAAAAATAGTCTATAGTAGCCCAGTGCCTGCACTCACACTTCCAGGGTTTTGACTCTTGCTTCTCTCATGAACTCTTGGCTCAGCCAGACCAACTGCTCTCACCGTTGTATTCCCCAATTTTAACACTCATTCCTGTCTCTGTGCCTTTGCCTATAATGCTTCCCAGGCTGGATGCCTTTCCTCACCCCACATGTCTGGTTCCTGGTTACTTGCTCTCTTACTCTTCTACATCTTTAATATCCAATCTCTTTGTCCCAGACATTAATTAGTCTTGTGTCTGTGTGGTGCTCACAATGTTCTACTCTGTGCTGTTCACTTGTACTTGCACATAAATGACCTCATTGGGCCCATGCAAACCACAAGGGACTCAGGTTTGCACCCAAAGTTAGTCACTCTTTATGTAACAATTTATTTAAATTTCAATTCAATTCCCATATTTTCTTAAAGTGAATTGCTGAAATTATATATATAAATTGACTTTTTTAAAAAGACTTTTCTAAGTATCTGCCAGATTAGGAATTTATATCTATGTTTCGGGAAATCTGAGCAACTACAGGCATGCCTAGAGCCCAGCAGGGCTCTGCTCTTGTTTAGGCTGCAAAGTAAACTGGGGGGTACATGTAAGGACATGGGAGAAGGGATAAGAATTGGGTCTACTCATGAAGAATATTACCTATATATATAAAAGCCTAAGTGACTATTCAACCATTTGACTGTTCGACTGGTAGCTATGATAGGCACTGACCACCATGGGGCAGATGCTCAATGCACAGGCATGGAAACATAGAACAGACTGATGAATCTCAGAGAGAAAGGGAAGTGGGGAGGGTGGGAAGAAGTTAACCAAAGATCTGATATGCATGCTAAAGGCCCAGTACATAGATTCATGACCCTATGGGGTCCCTCAACCTGGCCTGTGGGGACTGGGCCAAATCCATGCACTGGGCCTCCAACATCCCCCCACAAGGGGTCCCAGATTGTGAGAGGGTGCAGGCCAAATGGAGGGACCTCACCAGTGCACAAATCCATGCACTGGGCCTCTAGTCCTGTATAATAAAAGTCCAATATGCTAAGTGTATGACTGTTCATTGATTGTTTGACCAGTCACCATGATGCACACTGACCACCAGAGGACAGACGCTCTGACTGATAGGTTAGCTTGCTGCCGGGGTCTGGCCAATCAGGACTAGGTGAGGTGGGATGGATACACCCTGGAGCTTCTCATGGTCCTTTCTTGGCCCCAATTGTGCATTGGTGAGGTCACTCGGCTTGGCCTGTGCCCTCTCTGGGACCCCTTGAAGGATGTTGGAAAGCCAGTTTCTGCCTGATTCCCACAGGCCAGGCCGAGGGACCCCACTGGTGCACAGATTCATGCACTGGGCCTCTAGTATATTATAAAATTACATTAATTTGCTCTACTCTTATTAATCAAGACATTGAATCTGTTGCTATAACAATAATAAAATAAAATCCTATAAATGGTGATTTAAGATAAAAGACTGATTCTCTCTTGCATAAAGGTTCACATTGGAATTCAGAACTTATGTGATGGTTCAATAGCATCAAGGATCCAACCTCCTTAGTCCTTGTTGCACAGGTTGAATCTGTGGCCTAAGATATGCTGCATCAGCTCCCACTAACATGTGCAGAACCCAAGGGACAGAGGATAATAAGGACATAAGTCAGAGGTGGATCTTACTACTGTCATTCACATACACGACTAGAATTGGCTCATAGGCCAAGCCCCACATCAAGGTTGGCTGGAAGCCTAATCCTTTCGATGAAGGGCCACAGTGACTAAAAGGCAGAGAAACTATACTAAATGGAAAGGAGAGAAGGATATAAGATAATTGGTATCTTCATTATAGTGGCTACTCTAATTTCATAACTTAGGAATTCTTAAACCATGAAAGATATTTGGATATATGTACAAAAGTATTTCCTCAAAAGATACTAAATGCATATTTACCATTTTGTGTCATCTGTGTCACTCTAGACATCATTGTCATGGTTACTTTGATTATGCCCTACCCTAACCCTCAATTTCTGTATGCAAATTAAGTTTGTGCAATGTTAGACTTTACCTTATGTCTTTAAATTTAAGGGATGTTTTATTACAAATGTGACACAAGTTCATTGTAAAATAATTCAAAAATCTAAATAAGCAGAGAGAAGGAGAAGAAAGAAAAGAAAGCAAGAAAATTTTTCTGTGATTCTCTCCCACAGTGACAATGACTATAGATTATTTGAGGTATGTAATTTATTCATTAATACACTGGTTGTTATTTTTTACAAAAATAATATTAAAAGCTTGGCTGGAGTAGCTCAGTTGGCTGATTGTTGTCCTGTGCACTGAGAGGTTGATGGTCCATTCCAAGTCAGGCAAATACATGGATTGTGGGCTCAATCCCTGGTTGGGCCCATATAGAAGGCAACTGATAGATTTTTCTTTCTCGCATTACTGCTTCTCTCTCTCTCTCTCTCTCTCTCTCTCTCTCTCTCTCTCTCTCTCTTCTCTCCATTCTCTGAGTATATCCTTGAGTGAGAATCAAAAATCAAAAATTGCAAAACAGATAAGATATGACTGTAACTTACCCCTCTCACCTCCACTTAACAGTATAAATTTCATTCCATTTGAATAGATATCAGCATTTCTGCAAGAGCATTGCTAATATCTATTAAAATATACCATTGTACAGATTTTTTTCACTTAATCTACTATTGTTGAACATGAAAGTTTTAACATAAAAACTAAACTTTATTTACATCCATGATTATTTCTTACAGACAAAGTATTGGAAGTGGAGTAGAGACATCAGAAATAAATAGAAAAAATATATAATTTACATTTATGTTTTGAAATTTTATATTCTTTTGGCATTCAGTGTATAAGAATAGAATGAGAGGACTGGAATAACTTTTATCAATATGATCATATTTTAAAAAATGGTTTTTCAGGGGTTAGAATATAGCTTTATGTGGGATTCATTCCATTCTAGAAAAAGGATTTTAAAAGACATTCCACTGCACCTATTTGGCCCTACGTAAAAATTATCAAAAATATGTGAATTACAAAAAAAGAGAGAGAAAGGTTTGCACTGGTGCCCCAAACAAGGCAGACAGCTCTATTGTGGCTGATGTTTTCTCTTCTCCTATAATCAAGCTTCAAAGGCCCTAACAGACAATGGCTAAGTTGTCCCAGATGGCAGCACACACATGGGGAAGGAACCAGCAGCTCAAGAAGCTATGCAAATGGGACTAGGAAGCATTTCCTAAATGTCCATCCAGGAGGCAGGGCAGGCCTGAGACAGAGGCTGTAGACACGTGGAAGGTGCTAGAAAGCTGATAGTAAACCAACCGAGCAACCCTGCCTATCTGAGCACCAGTCCTGCCACCAGCATGTGCAGGTTGCCTCCCACCTGCAGCAGCATCTCGTATTCATTAGCCCACTGGAGCCTGGTGCTGTGAGGATGCAATGTGAAATAAATTAAACAGATGGAGCCCTGCTTTTCAAGAATTTATGTTGTTGGGTTTTTTTTGGTTTTCTTTTTTCACGGTCATATTGGGCCCCAATAAGGTTTGAGTGGAGTCTTCCCCATAGGCTGCATCATAGCCAGGTAACCTAATATTTATGAAATGCCCCCTGCCCTGTGTCTAGCTGGGAGACAGATCGCTGAGAGCATTAGAGATGTATTTTGCTCAAAAGCAAATCCTGATATATAAGATGTGAGCATTCTGACTTTACAGAAGAATTTCTCAGAGAATGCTGTTTAATGCTGACCTGTCTATGTAAGGAACAATTTACAAAGCTCTATCCATACTTAACTTAATTCTTGAGATCTCACTATCGTGTACAAATACAACCAATGTTGGAGTCAGATAGTTTATATCATACCACTATGACACTGTGCCTTGCAGTTGACAGAGACTCTCATAACCGTGATCCTACAACTGCCTCCAGTGAGGTAAGGTAGCAGTCTGTCCTCATCAATACACAAATGGAGAAACTTGAAACTCAGATCAGAGAGGTTAGGTCACTTATAGAGGATCCCACTGCTGGCACCCACATGTTCTGACATCCTCATACTTTCTTCTCCTTCTGAGTTTTTAACCATTCAAAACCAAAATGACTGTGTGCCCATATTTGCTTGACTTTGGTTCTGTTTAAGCTCTCCCCACCCCCAGAATAAATGTATTAATGGTGTCCTCTTTTATTATCTAAAGTGACACAGTTAGGATGAGAAATCATGGAACAGTGCTTTATATACTGTGTTTCAGAGACTCTAAGATTCTTCAAAATTCTTTCTGGGAGGTGGGCTTAGTATTAGGGGTAAAGACCAAGCAGGCCTGAGAATACCTGACTGCACTCCAAAACAAGTCTCAATAAATTTAAGAAGATTGAAATTATATCAAGCATCTTCTCTGACTATAATGCTATGAAACCAGAAATAAATCACAAGAAAAAAACCTGGAAAACACTCAAACACATGGAAGCTAATAAAATGTTACAAAACAACCAATGGGTTAACAAGAAGATCATAAAGGAAGCCAAAGGCTTCCTGGAAGAAATGGAAAATAAGATACAACAACTGCAATTCTATGGGGCACAGTGAAAGCAGTCCTGACAAAGAAATCGTAGCATTACAGGCCTACCTCAAGAAGCAAGAAAAATCTCAAATAAACAATCTAACCTAACACCTAAAACAACAACTAATAAAACCCATATTAAGTAGAAGAAAGGAAATAATAAAGATTAGAGCAGAAATAAATGACACAGAGACTAAAAGAAATAATATTAAAGATCAATGAGACCAAGAGCTGGTTCTTTGAAAAGATAAAGGAAAATCAATAAACCTTTAAACTGACCCATCACGGAAAGAGAGAGAGAGAGAGAGAGAGAGAGAGAGAGAGAGAGAGAGAGAGAGAGAGATGATCCAAATAAATAAAATCAGAAATGAAAGAGGAAAAGTAACCTCTGACACTAGAGAAATACAAAAGATTGTAAGAAAATACTATGAACAAATATATGCCAGAAAATTGGAAAAACTAAGCAAAAGGGACAAATTCTTAGAAATACAATCTACCAAAACAGAATCAGGAAGAATCAGAAAACTTGAATAGAGCAATTACAACAAATTAAATTGAAACAGTAATAAAAATTTTTCTGCAAACAAAAGTCCTTGATTGGATGGCTTCACAGGTGAATTTTATCAAACATTCAAAAAAAGAATAATACCTATCCTTATCAACTATTTTTAAAAATCCAAGAGGAGGGAAAACTTTCAAGCTCATTTTTATGAAGCTAGTATTATTTAATTCCAAAACCAGAAAAAAAGATACTGCAAAGAAAGACAATCATAGGCCAATATCATGGATGAACATAGATGCTAAAATCCTTGACAAAACATTAGCAAATGAGATCCAAAAATACATCAAAAAAGTCATACACCATGATTAAGTGGGATGCAAGGTTGGTACAATATTTGCAGATCAATAAATATGATATATGACTGTAGAGGGCCAGATGGGAAGATACCTGGACATTCTTTAGATTGTTGCTGACTGGGCCCGGGATATTGGCAGAATCATGTCAGTTACACTCCCGCCCTGGGAGTGCAGAGATGTTCTGGAGGAAGGAGTGGGTGGGACCTAGGCCCTCCCAGGCTCCTTTGTTTTCCTGTGAAACCCCGTTGATGGATTGGAGAATAAATAGATGTGCTTGTGTGGCTCCGGAGAGGAGGTCAGTGGCCCTCCAAGATCCCACCTTAAAATCTATCTCTGTGTCTTCTCTCTTTATTACTAATATTTCTCAATCCCTGGCCACCTCCAGTTAGAACTGGTTCGTTCATTTCTCTTTCCGTGCAGGACACGGAAAAGGGAGATCCCACCACATCAGGGCCCCGCACATTACATAAATAAAATTGTGGAGAAGCACAGGACTTGTTTGGAAAGTCCATAAGAAGGATTCTCCAAAAGGTCAGGGGCCTTTTAGGGAGACCTTGCCAAAGTCAGCAGCCCCTGTCTTGGCTTTTTCAAACAAATCCAAGCCCCCAGTGGTTTTGCTGGAATTTATTTAGTCTTTAAGACCTGACCTTGTAGAAGCATATGCTTTCTCAAGTATACTAACCCTGCTGATTGTATCTAGAGGTTTATTTTAGTTCAAGCTGTTGTTACAATAAAAGCCTAAGTGGGCAGGTAGTTGTGGCTGTTTTGATGTCTCCTGCCAAGCAGCATCTTAGCCTCTCTTTAACAGAACCATGTGACAGAGTGATCCATTCCTCTATTGTTCAGGGTATGCTGGTCAATCCCAGCACAAAATGAAGAATAAAAATCACAAGATCTTATCAATAGGTGAAGAAAAAGCATTTGATAAAATCCAGCACCCACCTGTGAAAAGAACTCCCAGAAAACAGGGAATAGAGTGATATACCTCAACATAATAAAGGCCATATATGACAAACTCACAGCCAACATCATACTCATTGAGCAAAAACTAAAAATTTCCCATAAAATCAGGAAAAAGTCAAGGATGTCAGTTTTAACCACTCTTATTTGGCAAAGTATTGAAAGTTCTAGCCACAGCAATCAGACAAGAAAATAAAACAGATGCATTCAAATTGGAAAGGAAAAAGTAAACTGTCATTATTTGCAGGTGACATGACCTTAAAGACTCCATCAAAAAATCACAAGAACTGAATTCAGTAAAGTAGCAATATACAAAATTAATAAATATTCAGAAATCAGTGACATTTTATATACCAAAACTATTGAAAAGATAAATATGAAAACAATTCCATTTACTATTGCAGAAAAATAAATAAATGAGGTACTTAGGAATATATATATTTTTAAATCCTCACCTGAGGATATTTTTGACATTGATTTCTAGAGACAGTGGAAGGGAGGGAGAAGAGAGAAACATTGACTTGAGAGAGACACATCCTGCACATGCCCCTATTGGAACTGGAGAACCTGTCACCAAGGTAACATGCCCTTGACCAGGAATCAAACACTGGACCCTTCAGTCTGCAGGCCAATGCTCTAACCACTGAGTACAACCGGCCAGAGCCCTAGAATAAATTTAACCAAGAAGTTAAAGATCTATAGACAGAAAATTATAGGATACTGAAGAAAAAATTTAGGAATATATAAATACTAGAGACCCAGTGCATGAATTCATGCATGGGTGGGGGTCCTCGGCCTGACCAGCAATCAGGGCCAATGGAGGTGGAAGGGACTGCAGGAGGTTGGCTGTCCAGGGGGAGGGACTGTGGGAGGTTGGCTGGCCAAGGGAGGTTGGCTATGGGAGCTCACTGACCACCATGGGGCACCTTCCGCATTGAGCATCTGCTCTCTGGTGGTCAGTGCACATAATAACAAGCAGTTGACAGCTTGTTCGGTTGTTTGGTAGCTTAGGCTTTTAGATAGATAGATTAGATAGATGATAGATAGATAGATAGATAGATAGATAGATAGATAGATAGATAGATAGATAGATAGAAGTTGAAACATTATACCATGGTCATGGATTAGAAAAATTAATATCATTAAAATATCCACAGTATCCAAAGCAATCTATAGATTCAATGCAATCCCAATTAAAATACCACCAGAATACTCACAAATCAAGAACAAATATTCCAAAAATAATATGGAACCACAAAGGCCTTGAATAACCTCAGTAATCTTGAAAAAGAAGAACAAAGTCAGAGGTATCACACGACCTAATGTCAAACTATACTACAAGACCACTGTAATCAAAACAGCCTGGTAATCACATAAAAACAGGCATCCAGATCAGAAGAGAACCCAAAAATAAAGCCACCCATTTATGGTCAATTAATATTTGACAAAAAAAGACAAGAAAATACAAGGGAGTAAAGGAAATTTCTTCAATAAATGTTTTTGGGAAAATTGGACAAGTTTATGCAAAATAAATTAAACTAGGCTGTCAGCATACACCATACACAAGCATAAACTCAAAATGGATAAAAGACTTAAATGCAAATCACAAAACCATAAAAACCCTAGGCAATATAATTTCAGACACCTCTCATAGCAATGTTTTTGCTGATATATCCCTTTGGCAAGGAAAACAAAAGAAAAAATAAACAAATGGGACTACATCAATCTAAAAAGCTTTTGCACAGCAAAAGAAACTATCAACAAAATAAAAAGGCAACCCAATGCATGGGAGAATTTATTCTCCAATTATACATGTAATAAGGGATTAATTTAATTTCCAAAATACATAAAGAACTTATACAATTCAACAAAAAGAAGACATATAACCCAATTTTAAAATGGGCAAAAATCAGAATATACATGCGGATGGATAATAAACATATGAAAAAAAGTTCAATATTACTAATCACTAGAAAGATGCAGATTAATACTACAGTGAGATATCACCTCACACCTATCAGAATGGCTATTATCAATAAATCAACAAACAACAAGTGTTGGTGAGGATATGGAGAAAAGGAAGCTTTGTACATTGTTGGTGGCATGTAGGTTGGAGCAGCCACTGGGGAAAACACTATGATGTGTATTCAAAAAATTAAAAAATGGAACTGGCTTTTAACCCAGTAAAACTCAGCAATTTAACTTCTGGGAATATACCTGAAGAAAACTGAAACATTCATTTGAAAGACTATATGCACCACTATGTTCATTGCAATGTTATTTACAATAGTCCAATGTCCATCAGTAGGTGATTTTATAAAAAAGCTGTTGTATATTTACAGAATGAAATACTACTTGCCATAATATATATATATATATATATATATATATATATATATATATATATATATCATATATATCATATATATATATCACCTTCTATGAAAATATGGATGGACCTAGAAATTATTATGTTAAGTAAAACATGCCAGTTAGAGAAAGATAAATACCATGTGATCTCACTTATATATGGAATCTAATCAACAAAATAATTTTAAAAAATAAAATTCAAACAGAAGCATAGATACATAAAACACACTGACAGCTGTCAAAGAGAGGAGGGTTGGGGACTGGATTAAAAAAGGTAAGTGGATTAAGCAAAAAATAATATATGATGCTTTAGATACAGACAACAGTGTAGTGAACAATCTATTTAAAAATAGAATATCTTAACAGATATCTCATTTAAGAAGACATACATATGGCAAAAAAGCATATATGAAAATGTTCAACATATATGTCATTAGGAATTGCAAATTAATAAAACAGCAATGACTACCATTAGAATGACTAAATTGTGGAGTTAAAAAAAAACAAACACAAAAACTGACAATACCAAATGCAAGCAAGGATGTGGGGTGACAGGCTGTCTCATTCACTGTCAATGGAAATACAACATAATACAGCTACTTTGGAAGACAGTTTATTATAAAACTAAACATACTCTCACCATACTGTTCAGCACTCATGCTCCCTGGTATTTATCCAGACGGATTGAAAATGTATACCCATACAGAAACCTGATGAATGTTTATAGCAGTTTTTTCATTATTGTCAAAATCCTGAAGCAACCAATATGTCCTTCAAAAGGTGAATGAATAAAGTAAGTTTTATTATACCATGATAATGGAATATTATTTCGTGATTTAAAAGTGAGCTATAAAGCCAACAAAAGATGATAAGAAATTAAAATGAATATTGCTAAACAAAAGAGCCAGTAAGAAGAGGCTATGTACTATATGATTCCAACTCTATGAAATCAATGGGCAAAAGTATGGGAGCTGTGAAAAACTCAGTGGTTTCCATGGGTTGGGAGGAACAGGGAAGGGGTGAACAGTGGAGCACTGGGGACTTTCAGGGCAGGGAAACTCTTTGGTGTGATACTGTAATGGTGGATACACGTTATTATACATTTGTCAAAACTCATAAGACCAAGAAAGAATCCTAATATAAATTATGAAAGTTAATTAATAATAATGTGTCAATATTGGCTTATCAATTATGTCACTTTCCTTTGACCTAAAATTGTTCTAAAAAAATTAAGATCTAGCCTTAAAGGTGTGGCTCAGTGGTTGAATGTCGACCTATGAACCAAGAGGTCACAGTTCAATTCCTGGTCAGGGCACATGCCAGGTTATAGGTTTGATCCCTGGTGGGGGTGGGGGTGAGTGCAGAGGCAGCCAATCAATGATTATCTCTCATCATTGGTGTTTCTATCTCTCTCTTCCTCTCCCTTCCTCTATGACATCAATAAAAATATATTTTTAAAAATTAAGGTCTATTATTAAAAGAAAAAAATATTTAAGCCAAGGCAGTGCCATCAGCCTCATCACATGTATGTTCCACCCAGTTCCTTCCTCCCCACCATCCCAGTGTCTTCCAGTTCCCTGGAGCTCCCCTTTGGGCTTTTCTGAGGACAGGCTGGGACTTTAGTTGCTGGGCTCTGACGTGCACTTCTGCATCTGTGCCTCACCCAGGGGCAAGTGGAAGAAGGATCAGAGATTAAGAATAAGGGTCAGTTGCCTCCAGTTCGGTGCCTTACACTCCGGTCTTCTAGGCTTTACTCGCAGGCTCCTCAGACAGCGGCCCGTGGGTGTGTCCAGGCTTCACAGCCACATCCCGAGAGATGGGGTGGCATGAGATTACGCCATGTCACCTGGGACCAGAACCATTCATTGTTTACCTAGACACTCCATTGCATAAATATTCAAAGCCAGTGCATAAATATTCTATTAAGATTGGACTGTGGTCCTCAAAAATGCCAAGGTCAATTCCACAAAAAAGTCTTAGGACTTGTCCAAACATCAAGAAAATTAAAGAGACAGAGCACAGTTCTGCAGGACATTATAGGATAACTGATGGGATTTATATGTGGTCTGTGGGTTGAATAATAGTATTGTATCTATGTAAATTAGTTTATTTAGGTAACTGTGTTATGGTTATGAAAAGGAATATTCTTTTGTTAGGAAATATACTCTGAAATATTTATTGCACAAAAGAGTTTGCTATCTACAACCTTTCAAATGGTTCAAATATAGACATAAACACACACACTATCTCTCTCATACTATCATACATAGATATCTTCCCTCTCTCACAGTCACACACTTTCTCTGTCTTAATCAGCTTAAGCATAACAAAACCGTACAAAAGGAAAGATTTGGATTTTATACACTTGCATTAAAATATGGTTCTGAGTCCTGGGCAGCTCACTTACCTGCCTTGGTCCCCAGTTCCTCTTTCTGTAAAATGGGGTAATAATAGAATGTATTTTATAGGGTTGATTGCTGAGAGGATACAATGCTCTGTTGAACCTTAAACACCTGGCAAAGTACCCAGGATATTAGTAAAGTTTCTCCAGAAAAACAGCATCAATAGTACAGATATAGGTTAAATAGATAGATGATAGATAGATAGATAGATAGATAGATAGATAGATGATAGAAAGATAGATAGATGATAGATAGATAGATAGATAGATAGATAGATAGATAGATAGATAGATAGATAGATAGATTTATCATAGGAATTGGCTCCAGGGGTTACGGAGGCTGGGCATTTCCACAGTCTAAATATTAAAGAATATTTCTTTATTCCTGTGAGCTGGAGACCCAAGGGAGACAGTGATATAATTCAGCCCAATTCCAAAGATCTGAGAACGAGGGCAGCCACTGTTGTAGCTCCCAGTCTGAGGTCAAAGGTCTGAGAACCAAGGGATGTTGGTGTAGGCCCAGGAGTCTGAAGGACTGAGGACAAGGAGCTCCAATATCTGAGGGCCTGAAAAGATGGGCATCCCAACTCAAGAAAAGAGAGGATTCCATCCTTCCTTTGCCTTTTTGTTCCATTCCCCAAAGACTGGGTGATGCCACCTGCATTGGTAAGGGCAGATCTCTTTACTCCATCTGCTGAATTTCATCTTAATCTCTTCCAAAATGCCTCTCACAGACACACCCAGAAATAATGTCCTACCAGCTCCCTGGGCATCCCTTAGCTCAGTCAAGTTGACACATAAAATTAACACCTGTAAATACATCATAGTACTGACCTTGAGAGCACGAATGTCTCACTTTACAGCAGATGTGCGGGTTTAACACTGCACTAGCACTCACTTGACACACAAACAAAAAGCAAACAAACTGGACACCCAGAAACTTTCTCCTTCAATGCAGAGCAAAACTGTATTAAAGGCAGTCTCTTGTGAGGGACAAGGCTGCTTTTAAAGTCCTATCGGGGCACATCCAAGCAGCCTGTGCAGGTCCTGTGACAGCACTGATTGACAGAAAGATATGATAAGCCACAAAGGCAATGTCAGTGTTTCCAGTAGCCACATTAGAAAATAAAAGGAAACTGATTAAATTAATTTATTATATATATAACCCAGAATGTTATCATTTCAACATGCAATCAACCCTCAATTATTAATTAATACATTCTTACATCTTGTTTTCATAATAATTCTCTGAAATCTAATAACATCTCTTGTACTTACAGTGCATCTCAATTAATGTGATAAAGTTTCAGTTTCAGTTTCAGTACCAGAAACACCCAATCTGTATTGAGACTGCATAAAATGTATCCTTGAAAAGGTGAATTCACATATCCAAGTTCTTCTAAAGTTACTTAAATGTTTTCCAATGAGCCGAAACTGGTTTGGCTCAGTGACTAGAGTGTCGACCTGTGGACTGAAAGGTCCCAGGTTCGATTCTGGTCAAGGGCATATACCTTGGTTGCGGGCACATCCCCAGTGGGGGGTGTGGAGGAGGCAGCTGATTAATGTTTCTCTCTTATCAATGTTTCTAACTCTCTATCCTTCTCCCTTCCTCTCTGTAAACACACACACACACACACACACACACACACACACACACACACACTAAAATATATTTTTAAAAAGTTTTCCAGCCAAAACCGGTTTGGCTCAGTGGTAGAGAGTCGGTCTGCGGACTGAAAGGTCCCAGGTTCGATTCCGGTCAAGGGCATGTACATTGGTTGCTGGCACGTCTCCGGTAGGGGGTGTGCAAGAGGCAGCTGGTCGATGTTTCTCTCTCATCGACGTTTCTAGCTCTCTATCTCTCTCCCTTCCTCTCTGTAAAAAATCAATAAAATATATATTAAAAAATAAAAATAAAAAATAAATAAAAAGTTTTCCAGTGACTGAACTGACCATCCATTCTTAAATTTAAATTTAAGAGGAGAGGGAGTGGGGGAAGGGAGTCTGTAGGAGGGAAAGGGGGACATCTATAATACTCAACAATAAATACAAATAATTAAATTAAACAAATTTAGTTCTTTAGTCACACTAGCCACCTGTGGCTAGTAGCTAATACATTTTTTTTCTCATGTCTTTGACATGAATACCTCAGGGGACTTTAAAAATCTTCTAGGTGGATTTCATTGAAATTCCTCATTGAAGTGGTTTTAAGGATACATGTATGATTTTTTAAAAAGTCAAATATCTCTTATTTCTGACTGATGGACAGCTACCCATACTGGAAATGGGTCTAGCCTAAGACAAAAATCACCAAATATTTATTTATTCAATCAATAACTTTTTCAATGATTATTATACATTAATGTGACATTTACTAAGATCCATTATATCCTCAGCATTGCACTTCATAGAGGATAGTGGAGGTGTGTATGTCAAAATGAGACGGAAGTTGTGTAGAAGCTAAAATAGTACATCCTTTAGGTTGACTGTGATGAGCGTATAAGACACCAATCTGAAGGATCATAATTTCATAAGGTACCTACATTCAGGAACTTCTAGAAGGAAAACCTCCCTCCCAAAGGTATTGCCATTCCTCACCCTGACCCCTGACCTAAGCCAATAACAAACAAAAGCCAACCAGCTTTCTACCTTCAGAATGAGCCAGAAAGCACTCCAGTGGCTCGACTCAGGGAGTGTGCAGAAATGACTGTCTAGCCTGAAGGGAAAGCATCTATTTGACCAATATACTCAAGGGAAAGTAGGGCAGGTTCACAAACCTGGCCCATGCATCACTTGGGCGTGTGTGTGTGCACACACACACACATTCCACACACTTATATACATACACATACTCCCCACTTCAGAGGGAAGGAGCAAAAAGTCTCTGTAATCTGTGAAATGGAGTGGAGAAGGATAGGAAGCTTGCTGGTGTATTCAGCATCATGTGGCTGTGGTCATGTGGCATTCGCTTATTTCTCATTCATTCATCATTCATTCATTCAACAACTATTCACTAAGAAAACAGCAAGTGCAAGAAAGTGCTAACAATATTCCTATGAAAAAGGCAATCGTGCCCTCCTGAAATTTGAAATCTACTCAGAGCAAATAAATAGCAGGGCACATTAGACATCACCTAGAAACTCGGGTATAAATAGAGGAAACTTTGCAGAGAGCTGGAAAGCATTGCACATGGGAGGGAACCAGACTCTGTTGAATACTGTCAGGCTACCACAAGCTTCTCCCTTGTATGAAGTATTTTGGAGTGACACAGGCTACCCTGAGTAGGAGGCAGGAGTTTGGCTGGAATTCATCACAGTTAAAAATCAAGGGTCCTGGGGAAACAAAACGGCAGAAGACTAGATGGATGGGTTCTCAGCCTTATCCAGAAGCAGAAAGAGAGAGCAGCTGAGGGTCGTGCTAGGAGTGTTTATTAGCAAGCTAAGAGACAGGAGAACTCCAGGAGAAAGTGGGGGGTCTACTTATCAGAGTGCCCCTGATAGGGAAGCACCCACGGTGGGGCTGGGTCCCCTCCTGGAGCTACGTACGAGCTTGGACAGGGAAATCTCGCCATCTTTAAAGGAAGAGTGGATCTTGTCAGAGGCCTGAATACCCACAACTGCAGTGACTGCAGAGCAATTGTGAGCCCCAGAACGCTGGTCCCAGGCAACTCGAACACTTGGACTCAAAAGAGCACTCCACCTCAGGACGAAAAAATCAGATTTCACGAAGATAGGGTGAGTCCCCGCATGGCAGAAGACAGAAGCCCACATGCATTGGGTGTACAGAAACTGGAGTACTGGAGCGGTATTTACAAGAAGCCCTGGGCTGGTGTCACCTGTGACTGTGGACGGGACTCCTAACAGGGGAGATATCTAAAGAAAAACATGTTTTGATCTGACGCAAGGCATATCCAGAGAATTAAAGGGGAGTGTAGTTGGCTCAGACTTGCCCCCGCCCCAGATAAACACACAGTTCAGTATCACAGAGAGGGGGGACAAAATTTAGAGAGGCTTTAGAGCCCTGGAAGTCAACCCAGAAACACTGCCACCCAGAGGCTAAATCACAAATTGACCTTAGTATAATAAAAAATCAAAGCAAGGCCTGCTTAAAAATCAGGACCGGATTACAACACTGAGGAGCAGTGAAATGCAGGGAACTGCAATACTGTCTGGACTGGTAAACAGGTGTGCCAAACAGAACGATAGAGGAAGTGAATGACCTTCACTACTACAAATTTTATTTAATTTTTTTATTTTAATTTTTTAATTTTTGTTTTTTATTTTCATTATTTGCAACATTTACTCAAGAAACTATTTTTTTCTCACTTGATTTTACCTTTTTTAATTAATACGTTTTTATTTGTAATCAGCATTATTATTACTACTATTTTACATTTTTTATCTTATTTACTTTTGTTTATTTTTATTATTTTTTTAAGTGTCATATTATTTGCTCTTTATTTTACTTCGGGATAAATGTTCTACAGTCTATTTTTACCTTTCCTTTACCAATGCTTTATTCTATCTCAACTCTACTTTTATGCCATCACTCTCTTCCTAAACTTTCCTTCTTTGGTGTCCTGTTTATCTTAACCCTCTCCTGCTCTAGATTTTCCCTATTCTTTCTGTTTACCACCTCCTAAAATTTCACCCTACTTTTGTATATCTAATTTCCAACCCCCTGCTCCAAGCCCATACACACCTCCCTTTCCACTGTCAAAAAAAAAAAAAAAACCCCACAAAAATAGTCTTTCTCTTATCCCCTTGAAGTTGTATGTTGAATGTTAACTATATCGAAGTTTTATGCTTTTTGTGAGGTTGTTTTGCTTATTCTATTTGTTTGATTATATGTTTTTGTTAGCTGTATTTTAGTTAGTTATTACTTCAGCTTTCCCTTTCCTAGCTTGATATTAGTTGGTGTTGTAAGCTGTATTAATCTCCAGATTCTTGTTGCTGGCATTCCCTGTGATTAAGGGTTGTTCTATTGGAGTTTCCTTCATATATATATATATAGTTAGTTAGTTAGTTAGTTAGTTCCTCATTTCTCTCTTAGAACCATTCTAATTTCTCTCTTCCTTTTTTTTCTCTCCTTCTCAAAGTTTCATTTTGCCACTTCTTTTTAAAATTTTTTCTTTCTATTTTTTCTCTTCTATCTCTCCTACCCTCTAATTTGCCTTTCTCTAATGGTAACCTTTATTGGAGGTTATTAATATTGCAAACACATTTCTGTTCAGTACCTTGTGTGTTGTACCTGGTTGTGTGGTACTTTATGCCTTTAAATGAATGCAGGAGAGAGAAAACTACATAACCAGACATCCTGAAAAGAGAGATCATGGGGGAGACAAAGAAATTGCCCACATATGAAAGAAAAGCAGGCATCACCAGAAAAGGAAGTAAATGAGTTGGAGGCAAACAACCTACCAAGCAAGAATTCAGAGTAATGATCATAAGATGGCTAAAAAGAATGGAAAACAAATTTGACAATATGAGTAAGAACCAAGAGGAAATGACCAAGAACCAAGAAGAAATGAAAAATGACATCACTACTGTAAAGAACTAAATAGAAAGCATCAAGAGTAAACTAGAAGAAGCAGAAGACTGCATCAGTGAGCTAGGAGACAAGATGGAAAAAAAATACCCAATTAGAACAGCTTCTGGGGGGGGAAAATTAAAAAGCAGGAGGAGAGCCTAAGGGAAATTTGGGACAATACAAAACAAAATAATAGTAGAATAATAGGAGTTCCAGAAGGAAAGGAAAGCATAGAAAGGAAGGCATAGAAAAAAATGATCGAAGAAATGATGACAAAAACTTTCCTGAGATAGAGAAGAAAAAACCCACACAAATAAAGAAGCTCGCAGAGTCCCAAGCAAAATGAATCCGAAAAGACTGACACCAAGGCACATTATAATTAAATTGGCAAACACCAACGACAAAACCAGAATCTTAAAAGCAGTCAGAGAGAGACAGAAAGTTACATATAAAGTTACATATAAAGTTACATACTCATCAGACTAGCAAATGATTTCTCAACAGAAACTCATCAGGCCAGAAGGGAATGGTATGAAATACACAAAGACTTGCAAAGGACGGGTCTGAATCCAAGAATTCTGTTCCCAGCAAGGCTATCAATCAAAATTGAAGGTAAAATCAGGAGCTTCACAGACAAAAAAAAGACGAAAGGAATTTATCAACACCAAACCAGCAATGCAAGAAATGCTAAAGGGTATACTGTAAAAATAAAGAAATAGGAAGCAAAGAAGGAACACAGGGATATAGAATAAAAATGGCATCAAATAAGTACCTATCAATAATAATTTGAAATGTAAATGGATTAAATGCTCCAATGAAAAAACATAGCTTAACGGATTGCATAAGAAAACAAGACCCATATCTGCTGTTTATAAGAAACCCACTTAAAAAAAAAAAAAAAAAAAGAGGCCCACAGACTGAGGGAGAAGGTATGGGAAAATGTTGTCCAAGCAAATATAAATGGAAAAAAAAAACCTGGGGTAGCAATACTTATATCTGACAAATTAGATCTCAACGTGAAGGACATAACAAGAGATAACGAAGGCCACTTCATAATACTAAAGGGAGCAATCCAACAAGAAGAAATAACCCTGGTAAACATATATGCACCCAATATGAGAGCACCCAAATACTTAAAAAAAACTGCTGGAGGACATTAAGGGAGAGATCAATAGCAATACAATTATAGTAGGAGATTTTAATACTCCACTGTCACCTTTGGACAAATCATCTAAACAAAAATTCAGCAAAGAAATATCAATCCCAAATAGTGAACTTACAGAAACACAGACTAAAAAAGCAATCCCGTTTACCATCGCACCAAAAAAATTAAGATACCTAGGAATAAACTTAACTAAGAAGGTAAAATACCTATATGCAGAAAACTACACGACACTGAAAAAAGAAATAGAGGAATATGTAAACAAATGGAAGAACATTCCATGTTCATGGATTGGTAGAATCAACATCATCAAAATGTCCATACTTCCCAAAGCAATTTATAAGTTCAATGCACTCCCCATTAAAATACCAATGGCATACTTCACAGACCTAGAAAGAACTCTCCAAAAGTTCATTTGGAACAATAAAAGACCCTGAATAGCTGCAGCAATCCTGAGAAAGAAGAGTAAAGTAGGAAGGATCTCAATACCAGATTTCAAGCTGTATTACAAAGCCACTGTTCTCAAAACAGCCAGGTACTGGCATAAGAACAGACATATAGATCAGTGGAATAGATTATATATCAACCCAAATATCAACCCAGATATCAACCCAAATTACTATGCTCAATTAATATTTGACAAAGGAGGCAGGAATATACAAGGGAGGGAGTCAAGACAGTCTCTTTAATAAATGGTGCTGGGAAAACTGGACAGATACATGCAAAAGAATGAAACTAGATCACCAGCTTACACCATACACAAAAAAATAAACTCAAAATGGATACAGGACTTAAACATAAGACTGGAAACCATAAAAATACTAGAGGCATCCACAGGCAGCAAAATATCAGACATATGCCTAAAGAACTTCTTTACTGATACAGCCCCTAGGGCACTGGAAGCTAAAGAGAAAATAAACAAATGGGACTACATCAAAATAAAAAGCTTTTTTACAGCAAAAGAAACCATGAACAAAACAACAAGAAGGTCCACTGTATGAGAGAACATATTTGCAAATGATATCACTGATAAAGGTTTAATCTCCAACATCTACAGACAGCTTACACAACTTAATAAAAAGAAGATAAATGAGCTAATTAAAAAATGGGCAATGGACCTAAATAGAAACTTCTCAAAAGAAGACAGAAGGAAGGCCAAGAGGCACATAAAAACATGCTCGAAGTCACTAATTATCCAAGAGATGCAAATCAAAACAACAATGCAGTATCATCTCACACCTGTCAGAATGGCCAACATCAACAAATCAACAAAGGACAAGTGTTGGCGAGGTAGCGGAGAAAAAGGAACCTTAGTGCACTGCTGGTGGGAATGCAGGCTTGTGCAACCACTGTGGAGAACAGTATGGGCTTCCTCAAAAAACTGAAAATGGAACTCCCATTCGACCCAGTAATCCCACTCCTAGGAGTATATCCCAAGAAACCAGAAATGCCAATCAAAAAGGATATATGCACCCCTATGCTCATAGCAGCACAATTTATAATAGCTAGGATTTGGAAACAGCCTAGGTGCCCATCAACAGATGAGTGGATTAGAAAACTATGGTACATCTACACAATGGAATACTATGCTGCCATAAAAAGAAGGAATTCTTATCATTTGCAGCAACCTGGATGGAATTGGAGAGCATCATGCTGAGTGAAATAAGCCAGTCAATGAAAGAGAAACACCACATGACCTCATTCATCAATGGATAATAAAGAACATTATAAACTGATGAACCAAAAGATAGATATAGAGGCAGTCAAACAACAAAGCAGACTGTCAAATTGCAGTGGGGAGGGTAGGGAGGTCTGGGGAGATAAGAGATTTACCGAAGGACTTGTTTGCATGCATATAAGTACAACCAATGGGCACAAAACTCTGGGGAGGGAGGGCATGTATGGGAGGTGGGGGTGGGGGGCAATGGTAAGATATGTACACAGATAATAATTTAATTTTAAAAAGATTAAATTAAATTAAAATTTTTTAAATTAAAAAATAAATCAAGAGTCCTAGGAGACAACAGCAGCAAGGAAGCTACCAGGTCTTCAGAGACTCTGCATACCTACTGAGAAGTTTGGGCTTTTAATTAGAAGACCCAAGATGTTTCAAACAATAAGACAATAGCAGGTGGTCATTCTCAATTGTGGCTGCATAATAGACTCATCTGGAAAGTAATGAAACCTTCATGCCCAGCAATACCCTCAGATCCATAGATTCGAATCCCTGAGAGTAAGACCCAGGTGTCAGTTTTTTAAAGATGTGGTAACCTTCACTTCATGGGTTATAGGCCACTCTTATGTGTGCCCACAAGGGGCTATGGCCATAGATGGTACCCAGTGTCCTAGACATATAAGCCAACAATATCTAAGATAAGGTGACCAGATGTCCCGCTTTTGGCGGGACAGTCCCGATTTTTAACAATTTGTCGCGCATCCTGCGGCGTTTTTAAAAAAGTCCAAAAGATTTAAAAGAATCTTTCCAAAAAAATGGGACTTTTTAAAAATGCCGCAGGACGTGGGACAAATTGTTAAAAATCAGGACTATCTCACCAAAAGCAGGAAGTCTTGTCCCCTTAATAAGATGAGAACTGGAAACATAGATCTGCCATTAGGAGAGAGCCCATCATTAGAAGTTCCAATTGGGATGCCATCAGTAGACAGAAAACTTCAGAGATAAAACCTATGGATAGGTAAGAATTTTTAAAGAAAAAATAGAGTAGCCATGGGGAACCCCAGTGAAATAGGGAGCAGGTGAATGCTATCCCAGAGCAGTATTCTGAGAGCAGAGTAAAGATACCTCAACAGGTTTAGTGCCCTTCCCTTCATCAAGGAACTTCACATTCACACATTCATCGGCTGCAGATTCCCACACTGGACACTATGGCAAAACCAAACCACTCTTCCTGCAGTATATGGCCCTTCACCCAGAGCACTCAGGAATTTTAGTGGGAACTGTATGCTTGGGGAAGCCACATGGGCAGCAGGGCCTGACGTAGGATCAAATCTGCATTTTATTTCTTTTGTAACCATCAGTGAAGCACAGTTGTGTAGCTTTATGAAGAAAATAAAAATCACATTCTCAATTTTAATAAGGTAATCAAATCTTAATAAAACCAAGATCTATAAGGGCATTTTATTACTTCCCAATCAATCCTTCAGAAGCAGATGCACACAAAAAAAAGGTTCAGAAATTATTCTGATTGTAATGGTCACCAGAGCATGTTCCAAAAATGTAAACCTAGGATCATATACATATTTCTTTATAATGTTAAATAAGAAGTAAGGCATATGCTTATGATTAAAATTGAATTTGGAATTAAGGTATTTTGGAAGTCTGAATTGAGTACCAAAATTATTAACACAGAATTACCTTGCAAAACCATCACATAATAACATGAAATATAATACCAGCCATACCATATAGCTCAAAAATGTGTAGATTCCTGCAGGTGAGACAGAGCTAACGTTTCCTGAGTGTTTACTGGACCAGAGGCCTTGTGGTGGTCTTTACAGAAACTACCATGGTTAACTTATATTTCACCATCTCTGAAGAAAGATAGTGGTATGACCACTTAACATTATAATTATTACCCATGTAAGAAAACAAGGTTCACATAAAGAGAGGTTAGGATCTACACTTTTAAAAAAAATGGGATTAAGAAAGGGTATTTCAGAGACTCACAACAAGATGGCGGCAGAGGTAAAAGCCTAACTGCAGCCGCACTCAACAATTTCAAAAAATACAACTAAAATATAGAGTGGACACTATCCAGAACTACAGGAAAGTTGACTGACTGGAAATTCTACAACTAGAAGGAAAGAGAAAACTAGAAGGAAAACCAGAGGAGCTGTAAAAGCCTAAGGTACTGAGGCGTGCGGTGCGCGCGCGGGGAGAGGACGGAGCCAGAGAGGAGGGGCGGCTGAGTGCCTGGCTGGCGTTCCCCAGCAGGAAGGAGATAAAAGCTCCGGACTGTGCTGAACCCCAACTCCGACTGCACTGAACCCCAGTTCTGGGCGAGACCCCGGGGGTCCCAGGCTCATACAGAGGGAATCTGGGCTGTAAGGCGGAAGCTCAGCTGAGTGGCAAAAAGGCAGAGCAGCGAAAAGTCGCGCACATTGCGCGCAGAGGACTGACTGTTCACTGAGCTGCTGAATTGCCCCAGCGGGAAGGACTCAAAAGCTCAGGACTGTGCTGAGCCCCAGTTCTGACTGCACTGAACCCCAGTCCTGGGCAAGACCCTCGGGCTCCAGCCTCATACAGAGGGAATCTGGGCTGTAAACAGAAGCTCAGGGGAACGGCGAAAAGCAGAGCCCCTGAGTCACGCACATTGCGCGCACAGAGGACAGACTGTTGTTTGGGCCGCGAGATTGCCCTGGCGGGAAGGAGACATAAGCTCCGGACTGCTCTTAACCCCACTTCCAACTGCTCTGAACCCCAGTTGTGGGCTTGTTGGGGGAGAGACTACACTGTCTGGTAGCGGGCAAAGCTCTAGGGCGCCTTTCTCTCAGAGGTGCTTACAGCGAGTACCAAAGGACACTGAGGAACACTGAGACTCAGGAACCTCCGAGGGCGGGGCTAACCTGAAGCCAAGGCTGTAGGCTCCACCCTGAAACTCTGCCCCATCCAAGCTGAACTCAGAGAGGCTTTTGCAGGTTTCCAAGTCTAGTGGAATAAGGTTGTCTCCTGCCATAGACACAGCTGATCCTCCCAACCTACCAACTCAGGGAAGCAGCAAAAATGCCGAAACGAGGAAACAGATCACAAACGAAAGAAATGGAGGACAAAAAGCGACTGGATATAGAGTTCAAAGCCACGCTTATAAGGTTGTTCAACAGTCTCTTAGAAAAGGCCGATAAAATAAATGAGACCTATGAGGATATGATAAGGGATCAACAAGAAATAATGAAGGGTCAACTAGAAATAAAGAATACAATCTCTGAAATAAATAATATTATACAGAGTCCTAAAAACAGATTGGAAGATTGCAAGAATCAAGTCCAAGATTTGGAACACAAAGAGCCAGAGGACACTCCTCCACAGAAGCAAGAAGACAAGAGAATCCAGAAAGTTGAAGATAATGTAAGAAACCTCTGGGACAACTTCAAGCGAACCAACATCAGAATTATGGGCATCCCAGAAGATGACAGAGAGCAAGATACTGAAAACATATTGAAAGAAATAGTGACAGAAAACTTCCCCCACCTGGTGAAAGAAATAGACTTACACGTCCAAGAAGCACATAGAACCCCAAACAAAAGGAATCCAAAAAGAACCACACCAAGACACATCATAATTAAAATTCCAAGAGCTAAAGACAAAGAGAGAATATTAAAAGCAGCAAGACAAAAGCAGGTAGTTACCTATAAAGGAGCACCCATACGACTGTCAGCTGATTTCTCAACAGAAACCATGCAGGCCAGACGGGAATGGCAAGAAATATTCAAGGTAATGAATAACAAGAACCTACAGCCAAAAATACTCTACCCAGCAAAGCTATCACTCAGAATCGAAGGCCAGATAAAGAGCTTCACAAATAAATTTAAGCTAAAGGAATTCATCACTACCAAGCCAGAATTATATGAATTGCTAAAAGGGGTTCTTTAGGAAGAGGAAGAAAATAAAGATAAAAATTATGAACAAACACGTAACTATCAACAAGTGAGTCTAAAAACCAAGGGAAGTAAAAATCATGATGAACAATATTAACTGGTGAATATAATAGAATCAGAGGTATGGAAGGGGAGTGGACTGATGATTCTCGGGGAAATGGGGAGTGGGGTGGGGCGGGAAGAGACTGAACATAAACTGCACCTATGGATGAGGACAATGGGGGATGGGGAAAGGGCAGAGAATTGAATGGAAACTTGGTGTAGGGGAGCAATGGGGTGGGGGGAATGAGGAACATTTGTAATAATATGAACAATAAAGATTTATTAAAAAAAAAAAAAAGAAAGAAAGGGTATTTCTGTGGGTGAATTAACTTTAGAATCTTAAGGGCACTTTTTCTATTTATTTCTACTAGAATTGCCAGAGATATTCACTGAATGACTTGGAAATTCATAAAGTATCGTAGTATACCAATAATTAATTGGTATACTAGGATACTAATTACTCCAAGAATGAAGTAAAGATCATTAAATCTTACTGTCACATTGACATCTGGAAAACTTTCCCAACATTCTACTAGAGGTGAATGGAGAAAATCCCAAAGTTGTCTTCTTCAGGTTTTCCTGTTTCCTGGATTGTTGGACTGAAAACCTGGAGGAAACAAACACCTGAGTGTGGGTTCTTCCAAGTCTACTTCTCCACCCCACACATGCTGCCTGCCCTCAACCCAGATTTGTACTTATTGGAACTAACATGGCCTTCCATACGGATTTGGTGAGTTTCTCTGGTATTTATCATGGGGTGGGGGTAGGGGGAGGATAGGGGAGAGATACAATATCAAATGTGCTTTCACTGACTTTTTTAAAGCAAAGCTGCCCCTCAGAGTTCCCACCACCCCCACAGAGAAAAGTGAAATGAAGTCAGCATTTACAATAAGGATGGAAGAAGAGGTCATAGAAGATGGCCATTTAGAGACCCTACCTGTCATCTTGTGGCCAATGACAGGAACCTGGCCATTAGCTACTGCCATCTACCTGCCATTGTTTCTGATTCAAGAGCTTTGTAAAACCCAGTGATAACCTGTCTTGTTACAAATGAAGTGCAAAGAAAGAATGCCTGCTATCCCCCCTCCTGCTAATTATCCATGGGAACCCCCTCAAAGACTCTCCTCCCAAAGGGTTTGCCCCACCTCCATTTAAAATGCATCCCTAGCAAAAGGCGGCTGGCCTCTGTGATTGGCTCTGCCATCTGCAATTTCTCCGGGTAATTGGGTTGGCTCCTTTTGTTACAGTAGTCCCCACCCTCCCAGGAAAGCTGCCCAAAAAGGGAAGCTCTGTGAATTCGGTTTCCCCTGTTGGTTATAAATCAAAAACTCAAACAAAGCAAGGCTTTTTTCCTTTCTTTTCAGAAACTGAAGGACCTTTTCTTGCCACACACTGACCTCCTCAGGAGTTGTGAACACATTTTTGACTTGGAGCCTGATAAGGATTGTCATATTTTAGAAACACAAGCATTAAAACATTACCCCCTTTTCTTCCATGTTTTAGACATTTTATCTACCACATTTCCAGGCTTTGATCTAATAAAAGTGCTTTTGTTTCTTTCCAGAAATTGTATGTAAAAATTATAACTAATCCCATCCATTATGTTTCTTTACAAATTAAGTTAATTATGTAAAATTGGCCACTTCCTTTGTCCCTTCTTTCCCAGGGTTTCTCTTGCTTAGCAAGATTTAGCATCTCTGGGTTCTTCGTATAGAACGACAACAACAAAAAAATCATGGTCTCCATAAGCTTTCCCATTAATTTCAACCAATATCAATATATATATTTTTAAATAAACTAAATATATATATTTAAATAAACTAAATCTAAGGCCCAACATATATATACATCCCTAAGGAAAAACTAAATCTAAGGGCCAACTCATTCTATACTATGTGTGTCAATTCACTTAGTGCTCTTGTATTAAAATGGTGGAGTCAAATAGTTGCCTGCTGATCAGGGGTGCTGTAACTTAGCGAAACACAGCCCACAGGAACATGGGAGACCTAGTTTTAGAACTGCATTGCTTTTCCCATCTCTATTTATAAGTCCTAGTGAGGGATGAGCAAACATAACTCTTTAAAGACATTTTTTCAAGACTTCAAGAATCTTGTTAAGGGAATACATATTTCCTGGATATGAAAATGAAATAATTCTTTCAAAATAATATTTTGATGAGTTCAGTGTAAAAGAGTTAGAAACACACGGATTAAATTTTCATTGAAATACACATGGGTTTCAAAATTAAGGAAAATTAACTTCTTCAAATGTGTTTTTAATTTTGCCTGACCTCCAAAGTTTGATGCATGGTTTGACGTGGTTGGTCTAATACTAGTTTTGCCTATCCTTACCATGGATTTTATGAGAGAAAACATTTTCTTTCTGGGTCGCATGTTCGAATAGTTAATAGTATTACCAATTTCATCTGTAGAACCTAGTCCATTGTGATAAGTATTATTATGGTGAAAGGCTGCAGTTTTGAAATGCTCTCCAAGCCTAGCCAATAGCCCTCTGATTTTATCCAGCATTGGGTGGAACAGAATTCCAAGGCAACCAATCAATGACTTTATGAAACCCCTGAAAATATTTTGGGACTTTTGGTCTTTCATAACAAGTGATTCACATTCTTATGAGGAAAATATTAGAACTGCTAAAAATGTAAGAAGTTTATCAACAAAGTAATTGGAAATTTTGAAAATGTCTAATCAGTTTTTAACTCAATAACATTAAAAGTATTGGATCATGCTTACTAGACAGATGTCAGCTGATTTTATTCCCACCAGAAACTTGACAGGAACCTTCAAGTGCAGATAATGCACCCGTAAGGTCATAGGCATGAAGCATTATAATGAGCACCTCCCGTTGCCTTCTTGTGCAGGTCGCTGTGGTATAGAATAGCAACAGCAGACAATCCTGTGCCTGGTAAGTTCCTTAAGTATTGGTTTCAGAGAAAATCTTGCTGTTGTACAGGAACAAACCTGGGTTCCAGAAAAGTCATCTGGTCTTAGGTTCCTGGCTTTTCCTACCCAGCTGCCTCCCTCTGCTCTCAAGACAAAGAATGAAAATAATTACATAGCCAACAGCACAACCAAAGAGTTGGTTGGGGCCTTTTTTCTGAATCTAAGCTCATCCTGGTTGAGAAAGAAGAACAGGAAGAAAGGGAAGAAAGGTTATATAGCCACTGGGCAACTAGGACTTAATCCTGATGAGAAACGTTGGGCAGTGTTTTAGATTGACTCTCTCCCTCAGGGAGCGGGAGCAGAGGTAGGACACCCAGCTCCAGTCAGTCATGGCCTCAGGCTGCTCTGGCAGAGGAGGATAAAGGGTGGAGCCCTTATTACCCAGATCTTACTCACCACACCTGGCTTTAGCAGTGAGAGAAAGCACGTGGGCCTAGACAAGAGAATGTTGACAGTTTCATTTTGAGACCAAGTGCACTGAAATGGTCATTGATGTTGAAATAAGTTAGCAGGCCCAAGGCAGAGCCACTTCTGCCCACGATGCCACATCAGCAAACCAAACTTAAGACAGCTTTTGGTTCTCTGTAAGTGTTCTGCATGACCAGAAACACAGTATAGCTAGTCAGCTAATCCCCAAATGCAAGCCAACTCTGGACTCTAGTCTTAGTTCCTTGTTCCTTATTTCTTTTCTGTTTTTAAATCTCCTTTGTTCTTTATTCTTTATCCTACCAAAACTTCCTGCCCTCCCCGTCCCCTCACCCCCCCCCCCCGATTTTGTAGCACTCTGGACTTTGGTGAAGGAGACTGCCACTCTGTGAAATGTTAAAGTTGGTTGATTTTGTCTCATTTGTCTTCCCTGATCATTGTTAACAGTGCTGATGGGTTATGAGTAGGACCCTGACAAGGTTTGATGTGGAAGACTTTTAGGAATGCACCACTCATGTTCAAGCTTTTCCTGACAGAGTTCTCTGCCACTCTGAACATGTGGAAAGCAGTCAGAAGAAACCACGTGGCTCTTTGATTCCCACTAACCTTAGTGCTCTTGTGTTATTGAAGAGGCATCACTCCAATCCTTTCAAATTTTTCTGAGTTAATAGGCATATTTTTTCTAGATCCATTTTGAATTGGTCATTCAAAAGAGACTGGCTTTAACTTTACCATCAGTTTTAAGACCTCATCCTAGGCTATGTCTAAATTATTATATTAATATCAGACCCACTCCTCACCCCAGCTTGCATTAGTATCAGTGTTCCAGAGGTGGCAACAATATGAACACAATTTTGGGTTGACATGGTTTTGGGTTGACCTTTGGGGAGTGTAGGTTAGAGTTCTGAACCAGGTAGCAGGCTCATTGGAAAACCCCAGAAATGAAACACCTCATTTGTTTCCCCAACTTGACTCTCCTAGAAATTTCAGGGCAAACAAACTAAATACTCGTGAGACCAAGCTTTAGGGGCAAAAGTTTTTTTTTTTCTGTGTGTTTTTTGTTGTTGTTTGTTTTGGTTTTTGGTTTTTTGGTTTTGTTTTGTTTTGTTTGTGTGTGTGTTGTGTGTGTGTGTGTGTGTGTGTGTGTGTGTGTGTGTGTGTTTTAATTATAAGAGAAAATTTATTTAGAAAGTCACAGGGGTAGTTGGAATGAGCCTGCTGAGCTTCATAGTCTCTAGAAACAAGTTACAGAAGCCAAAGAAAGACTCTTGGAGCTTAGGAATGAGATTGGCAAAGGTAATGCGCCTTGGTGGAAAAGGAGGGGGAAGGAAAGGTACCTCATGCTCCAGAGAGGAGAGCACACCAGGAGCAAACGCATCTTATTTGGGGTGGACCAGGAAGGAAGCCAGGCTTTTTTACTCTTCTCCCCTCTCTGAGGCTCAGATCACTCTCGTGTCTGTGCATCCCCTAAGATGGATGTGGCTCCCAGCCGACACAGGTCCATATTGTCTCCTGGACCACACCTCAGTTTGGCTGTGCAGGATCACATATGGCAAGAAAGTCTTGTAAATTAGAAACAGAAGCAAAATAACCACAGAGAGCCTGAGGAGAGCTGCATTCTCGGAGCCTCTGCCTCATCTGTGACTTCCAGCAGCTTTACCACTGGAGAAGACAACCAATAGGTCAGGTACAGACAATGCAGGAGAAGCATCAATAGAATCTCTTTAAAGAGAGAGAGAGAGAGAGAGAGAGAGAGAGAGAGAGAGAGAGAGAGAAAGAGAGAGAATTTGCCCACTACCACCACTGGCTATTAACTCACTAATTCTTCGGGCAGTGGGCCTCAAAGACTGGGCCTGAAACAGCAGCATCTGCTCCATCTGGGAGTTTGTTCAAAATGCACATTTTTGGGCTCCATCCCAGATCTACAGGATGGAACCCAGGAATCTGTGTGTTAACATCTCCCCCTGCCCCAGAAGAGGGGAGTGGGGGCGGGGAATCTGATGCTTGCTTCATCCTGGGAATCACTGCTTAAAGTAGAAAAGATATATAATAAACTCAAAATCAAAGCTATATGTTGTATTTAGTGATATAAGTACTTGAATTTATAAATATGTGAAGTTCATCTATAGTATCACAAGTATTTCTCTTCTAAATTAATTCCTTTGTTTCCAGAAAGCTAAGTTATATTCAGTTAATCCAAATCAGATGGGGCTCAACCCAGATGGTCCCTATCAATCACTCAGAAGCTTGGGCAGGGGTTATCCTGGAGGAGTCCACTCAGGCCCAGTTACCATCACCACACCACTGGGGCCTGGATAACAACTCTCCTCACCACAGACTTTCCTATTCATTCAAGTGGCTAATTGGTGCCAGTTCGTGGCACTGCCCAAAAGAGATGTTTCTCTGGTAACTAAATGGAAATAGGTTTTGACAAGCCAATAATTAGCCTGAATGAGTGTTAATGCATTGATGACCAATATCTATTTCAGTGAAAACATAGGTACTATCTGTTTCTTGCAGATTGCTTCTTTATCTTGTTGCAGGTTAATCGACTATACAATATGTTATACACACACACACACACACACACACACACACACACACACACATTATAATTTGTGTGGAAAACTACAAAGAAGAGTAAATGCCCACTGGTAGGGATTGCTCAGCTAAGACAGAGCTCTTCAAAATGCAATGTGCACATGAATCCACTGGGTATTTTGCTAAAATGCAGATTCTGGTTCACTAGGTCTGGGCTGTATCCTAAGGTTCTGCAATTCTGACCTTCCTCTGAGGTCACTGATGCCACCACCCACAGACCACACTGTGAGCACCTTGGATCTAATAGAAGAACCATCCAGATGGTATAGGCACCGTTCAGATCTATTCCTTATCCTTGAATAAAGTTTGATGTGATGACTCAGAATCTTGGAAATAAAGAAGATAAAAAAATATATGCAGGTATATGGAGTTTGCGAAGACAAACTGGGAAAAATAGATTTATTGAGGTGGATTAAGTGGAGGAAAAGTAAGTAATTATTCAGGAGTCTGATGGTGCAAACTTAGAGTCACCACTGACATCTGCAGCCTCCCTTGGGCTTGCCCTGTTTATTATGTTATGACAAGACAATCTCAATAAAAATACTAAAATCTTGTTGCTATTTTCAAAATTTTATAGCAACGTTCTTTATTTGTTTATATGTACTTTATGGACTTGGTAATTTTTATATGTTTCTTTATTTTTACTTTTATTTTTCATTACCATTTATCCCCTCTATGCCCTCTTCCATCCTCATCCCACTTCAGCTTCCATCACCACATTGTTGTCCATGTCCATGAGTTCTCTCTTTTTTTCTCCTTTATTGCTCAATTCCTCCCTCCCCCCCCCCCACTCAGCCCCACACACATACCTCTCTTTCCAGCAGATCTGTCTACCTGCTCTCTATCTATGAGCCTGTCTTTATTTTGCTTGGTAGTTCAGATTGGTCATTAAATTCCACATATGAGTGAGAGCACTTGGCATTTGTCTTTTTCTGACTGGCTTATTTCACTTAGCATAATGTTCTCTAGGTCCATCCATGCTGTCAAAGAGAGTAAAAATGTCTTCCTTTTTACCGCCACATAGTATTCACAGCTTTTTATCCAATAATCTACTCATAGAAACTACAGCAACTTACAAATCTTGGCTATCTACAATAATAAAAACATAATATGGTAATTAGACCGGACAGCCAAACAACCTTTTGGATATCATTCCGGACGTCCTTCTGGACAAAGCCACAGTAGCAGGGGCCAAAGTAGAGGCAGTTAGGGAAGATCAGGCAGGCATGTAGGCAAGAAATTAGGAGCAAATAGTCCTGGATTGCAAGAAGGTGCAGGCCAGGCTGAGGGCCCACCCCCTCCATGCACTAATTTTGTGCACCAGGCCTCTAGTTAAAAAATAATGCTGCAATGAACATAGGGGTACATACATTCTTTCAAATTAGTATATGAGCTTTCTTTGGATAAATTCCCAGAAATAGAATCACTGCATCATAAGACAGTTCCATTTTTAGTTTTTTGAGGTAACTCCATATAGCTTTCCAGTGTCTGTGCCAGTCTACATTCCTACCAACAGTACATGAGGGTTCCCTTTTCTCTATATCCTTGCTAACACTTATTTGTTGATTTATTAATGATAGCCAATCTGACAGGTGTGAGGTGATATCTTATTGTGGTTTTAATCTACATTTCTCTGATGATTAGTGACTTTACGCATCTTATCATATGTCTATTGGCCATCTGTATATCCTCTTTTGAGAAGTGTCTATTTAGGTCTTTTGTCCATTTTTAAATTGGATTATGTGTGTGTCTGTGTGTGTGTGTGTGTGTGTGTGTTTTCAGTTTTATAAGTTCTTTATAAATGTTATATATTAACCCCTTATTATATATATATCATTGGCAGATATATTCTTCCTTTTAATGGGCTGTCTTCTCATTTTGTCTCTGCTTTCCTTCGCTATGCAAAAACTCTAGTTTGATGTAGTTCCATTTGTGTATATTTTATTTTGTTTCTGCTGCATGAAAAAATCAATCCAAAAAATTACTGCTGTGATAAATGTCCAAGATTTTACAGCCTATGTTTTCATCTAGAACTTGTTTCAACTCTAAAATTTTGAGTTTATTCTAGTGTGTAATGTAAGAAGATAGTTTAGTTTCATTCTTTTGCACATACCTGTCCAATTTTTTCAACACTATTTATTGAATAGATTATCTTTAGTCCATTGTATATTTTTGCCTCCTTTGTAGAATATAAATAGACTGTAAAGGCCTGGATTTATTCTGAGCTCTCTATTCTGTACAATTGACCTATATGTATGTTTTTATGCCCGTGCCATGCTGTTTTGATTACTATGGCCTAGTAGTATAGTTTTATATCGGGTAGCATGATTCCTCCACTTTGTTCTTCTTGCTCAAAATTGCTATTGCTATTCAGGCTCTTTTTTTGTTTCATAAACATTTTGAAACATTTGTTCTGGTTCTGTGAAATACTCCACTGGCATCTTGATAAGAATTGAGTTGAAAGTGTAGATTGCTTTCAGTAGTATGGACATTTTAATGATGTTAATTTGTCCTATCCATGAGATCTGTTTCCATTTACTTGTATTATCCTCAATATCATAATTTTTTGAGTATAGGTGTTTTACATCCTTAGTTAAATTTATTCCTATGTATTTTATTCTTTTTCAAGACATTGTAAATGAGATTTTTGTTTTGTTTTATTTTGTTTCTCTTTCTTAGAGTTCATTGTTGATGTATAAAAATGACACCAGCCAAAAATGGTTTGCCTTGGTGGATAGAGCGTCGGCCTGTGGACTGAAGGGTCCCAGGTTCAATTCTGGTCAAGGGCTTTATTACATTGAGATATGTTCTCTCTATTACCACTTTGCTGTAATTTGCGGGCACATCCCCAGTGGGTGGTGTGCAGGAGGCAGCTGATCTATGTTTCTTTCTCATGGATGTTTCTGACTTTCTATCTCTCTCCCTTCCTCTCTGTAAAAATCAATAAAATATATATTTTTAAAATGACACTAATTTCTGGGTGTAAATTTTGTATCCTTCTAATTTACTAACTACATCTATCAGTTCTAGCAGTGCTTTGGTAGAATCTTTAGAGTTCTCTATACACAATATCATGCCATCTACAAATAATGACAGTTTTAATTCCTTCTTTCCAATTTGGATGCCTTTTATTTCATCATCATGTCTGATTGCTATGGCTAAGACTTCTAGTACTATGTTGAATAAGAATGCTGAAAGCTGACATCCCTATCTTATATTCATTCTTAAGGGGGATGCTTGTAGTTAGTCATATATGGTCTTTATTACATTGAGATATGTTCTCTCTATTACCACTTTGCTGTAATTTCTTTTTAATAAATGGGTGCTCAATTTTATCAAATGCTTTTTCTGCATTTATTTATATGATCATGTGGTTTTTATTCTTCAATTTGTTTATGTGATGTATCGCATTTATTGTTTTGCAGATTAATTGTACCATCTTTGCATCCCCAGAATAAGTCACCCTTGATCATGGAGTATGACCTTTTTAATGGACTTGGTTTGCTAATATATTTTGAGGATTTTAGCACCTATTTTCATTGGAGATATTGGCTTAAAATTTCCTTTCTTTGTTGTGTCTTTATCTGGTTTTAGAAATATGATAATGCTGGCTTCATAAAATGAGCTTTGGAGTCTTCCTTCATCTTTTAAAAAAAATGATTTGAGAAGAGTGGATGTTAGTTCTTCTTTGAATGTTTGGGGGAAATAACCTATAAAGCCATATGGTCTAGGCATTTTGTTTGTTGGGAATTTATTGCTGCTTTTACTAGCCCTAGTCCCAGGGTCAGGTCAGGCAAAGACTGAAAACATCCAGAGATCTGCCTCTGCCTGAAGGCTGTCTGTTAGTCACTGAATGAGCCTCTGGCTGTAGTCCTCAGCAGGGCATAAAATCCATGGGGTGTGGAAAGAGGGATTACAATGTCTTGTATTATGGCTCCCCCCTTCAACCTCCTCTTCCCCAGGCTAATGTTGAATGAATGGGAATGTTCTATCTGAGAAAGATGGCTTCTGCAGTATGGGTAAACAACAAGCACAGTGATCCTCACAGCTATCTTCTTAGCTCTCTCCCCAGAGCCACCAACCCCAACTCCTCTCATGCAGCTCTAGTCCACCCTACCCTCCTTCTGATAGAGCTCAAGTTAAATCACTGCAAACAAAATTTTATTGTCCCTTTAAGAAGGTGCCTGCATTTCTAGCCATCTCTCTGGACATAAACCTGCTGCTTCTCACATGTTATTGGACATCTTTCCCAGTTCTGGGCTGGGAAGTCCAGCTTGGAGTTTAGATACCAGATTTCTCAGAGGGAACCTCTGCAGCTAAGATATACTTCTGGAACTTCAGATGCTGCCTGTAAGAACCCAGCCAGCCCTCTAGTGCCACCACACTTCCTACCCATTTTGATGTGTAGCCTCCTCTGTAAGTCCTTGGTTATAAGGCCTCTCTACAGCTAGTCTTATGAATAGTTATATTTTATATTAGATAGTTGGCTAATCAGGATGATTTTTCTACATTTTAGTTGTAATTCCAGTTTGGTTCTGGGAGAATGTCAATGTAGTTTTCAACTAATCTGCCACCATCTTGGAATCACCTTTGTAATTTTTAAGAATCTCAAGAGTTTAATTTTTACTTTTTATAACATAATCAATTGCAGTTTTCTTTTTAACCTGTCCCCTGTTCTTTGTTTTCCTAAATCATTCCCCAAATGAACTTCTTTTGCTCACCTCTCAGTCTGTCTTCATGCTTTCATGTATCCACACAGAATCTAGTTAGAACTTTGACTCTGGACTTTTACTGACCTCAGTTCTGGTCTCATCTTTCTTTATAAGGGCTGAAGGGTCTTTAACAAATTTGAATTTTACCAACTCTCTACTTTTTCATCTGCAAAAGGGTTTAATGATAGCACACATTGCCATTTCAACTGAGCAATCGACATTTGTCATACTTGCAAACTAGTCTATGAGAGTGGCTGTGGTGACTGATGACAAAAATGCCTATTCAGTGTAAACTATTCATTCTTCTTCCTTCTTCCTATCCTTTCAAGGCTGCTAACAAGCTCACCAGATTAGCTCAGAGATCCAGCAGCCAGAGCTCGCTTAACTACTAGCATATTGGTGCGCTGGTTGCATGCTTGGGAATAGATATGAGAGTACATGTGTGAGTGAGGGTTTAGACCTATTATAAATGTTCACATCTGCAGCCAAGATTACAGTGTCATTCACTCATGCTTGATTACAAGAACAGTTAAAATGTTTATTTCCCTTATCAGCAGCTATTTCTCAAGGGGATTTATATCAAATGCTGTAATCTGCAACCAGAAAGATGAGCCTATCCTGCACACACACAGCTTTGACATTCACATCATAACTGATAACCTTTAGAACACAAATAGTCAGTGGTCCTTGTCTTCCTGTGTATTTAAAAGTTCAGTTGAAAATCAACAGGCTCAGAATAGTTCTGTTTTTCCACTTAAACACACTAATATTTTTACCCACTATATATCATATACTAAAGATGAAATAAAATATAAAACCAATTGGCTACATCTTAAATATAAGATCAGATTCATAGTTCCAGAAGTCTATCATTAAAATCAGGATTAGCAATCTTAATGTCAACATATCATCCTACCTTCCTCTTTAAAATAATTATCTTCTTTGGTTTTCACTTCTTTATAAAATCTGATCATTTCACCAGATCTCCACTGAGATAAAGTTTTGTTTGCACTATTCGGGAATTATCAGCTTGCCAAACTATTGGAATAAAAATTGATTCAAATATTTTTAAAATCAGTTTGCCAGTATTCCACTTGTAGTTATTTACATATACATGCTACAACAAAAGACATGTATAAAAGGGCTTATTTCAACATTACTTGAGATAGCCAATAATAAACTCCAACATATAACAAAGTGAATAAAACTCACACACAAAAAGCCTTATGCATAGAGTATCCTATATAATAAAGAGGTAACATGCAAATTGACCATCATACCAACACACAAGATGGCCTGCCCCATGTGGCCAAAGATGGCTGTCACCATGTTGACACAAGATGGCCACCACAAGATGGCCACCAGGGGAGGGTAGTTGTGGGTGATCAGGCCAGCAGGGGAGGGCAGTTAGGAAGAACCAGGCCTGCAAGGGAGGGAAGTTGGGGTGATCAGGCCTGCAGGGAAGGACAGTTGGGGGGGGATCCAGGCCTGCATAAGAGGGCAATCGGGAGGGACCAGGCCTGCAGGGAAGGGCACTTGGTGGTAACCAGGCCTATAGGGGAGGGCATTTGGGGATGAGCAGGCCAGCAGGGGAGAGTAGTTGGGAGGGACAATACCAGCAGGGGAGGACAAGTAGGGTAATTGGGCTGGCAGGGGAGCAGTTAGGCATTGATCAGGCTGGCAGGGGAGTGGATAGGGGGCAATCAGCAGGCAGGCAGGCAAGGGGTTAGGAGCCAGCAGACATGGATTGTGAGAGGGATGTCCGACTGCCCATTTAGGCAGTGAAATTGGGCCTAAATAGGAAGTTGGACATCCCTCAAAGGGTCCCATATTGGAGAAGGTGCAGACTGGGCTGAGGGACGCACATACTCCCATGCACGAATTTTATGCACTGGACCTCTAGTGTATTACATAAATGCCCAAATGAATCCACAGTGTTAGGAGTTAGGATAGTAGTTATACTGGGAAGGCTCTGCCTAGAAGGTGACAGGGGCAAGAGTCATTCTGGAGGCTGGTAATGTTCTGCTTTTTATGTTTTGGAATACCGGTTAAAATAATACCCAATTTGTCAAAATCTATTTAAATGTGGACTCATAATTTGTACACTTTTCCTAAAATATTCCATCTGAAGTTCACCAATGGTATCTATCAGTAAGGTGGCCTTAGGGTTGATCTGATTTTCTTTGTTGGTTATTCAATTGGCCTAGTCATGTAGTATTGCTCACCAGTCTATACAGGAACAGCACTGTAACCTTGGCTTTTGTACTATACACACACACACACACACACACACACACACACACACACACCTTCCATCTCAGCCTAACCTGCTATTAGAAGCATCAAAACAACTACCTCAGCAAGAGACAGGCTCTTTGTTATTAGAAAAATCTAGAGAAGCAAAATTTTGCAAGCATTTTAAACAATTTAATGGCTTTGCAGTTCTCACTGCCATTTTTCTATTAGTATCTTGTAGACAGCATGGAATTTATGCAGATAGCCAAATGCTAGGTGGCAAATCAATGGGATATTATAAGTGGTAAAAAGCAACACCATTGGAAGACTCTATATATTATATATCCTTGTCTAATTTTTGTTGTTGTTGGTGCTGTTTTTGCTATAGCTGCTGCTCAAACACTTTTTGAAACAGAAATGCAAATTTATTACTATTAATCCTCAACCAAAGACATTCCTTTTCTATTGATTTTAGAAAAAGAGGGAAGTAGAGGGAGAGAGAGAAACATTGATGTGAGAGTGAAACATCAAGCAGTTGCCTCCCACATGTGCCCTGACGAGGGATCAAACCTTCAGTCTTGGGTGCCTGACTGGCGTTCCCTAGCGGGAAGGAGATAAAAGCTCTGGACTGTGCTGAACCCCAGTTCTGGGCGAGACCCTGGGGTCCCAGGCTCATACAGAGGGAATCTGGGCTGAAAGGCAGAAGCTCAGGGGAGCAGCGAAGAGCAGAACCCTGGAGTTGCACACATTGTGCGCAGAGGAGGGACTGTTCACTGAGCTGCTGGATTGCCCCAGCGGGAAGGACTCAAAAGCTCTGGACTGTGCTGAACCCCAACTCCGACTGCAGTGAACCCCAGTTCTGGGCGAGACCCTGGGGTCCCAGCCTCATACAGGGGGAATCTGGGCTGTAAGGCAGAAGCTCAGGGGAGTGGCGAAAGGCAGAACCCTGGAGTTGCGCACATTGCACGCACAGAGGACAGACTGTTGATTGGGCAGCGGGATTGCCCTAGCAGGAAGGAGACATAAGCTCCAGACTGTTCTTAACCCCACTTCCAACTGCACTGAACCCCAGTTGTGGGCTCCTTGGGGGAGAGACTACACTGTCAGGTAGAGGGGGAACTCTAGGGTGCCTTTCTCTCAGAGATGCTTGCAGCAAGTACCAAAGGACACTGAAGTACACTGAGACTCAGGAACCTCAGAGGGCAGGGCTAACCAGGAAGCCAAGGCTGTAGGCTCCACCCTGAAACTCTGCCCCATTCAAGCTGAACACAGAGGCTTTTGCAGGTTTCCAAGTCTAGTGGAATAAGGTTGTCTCCTGGCATAGACACAGCTGATTCTCCCAACCTACCAACTCAGGGAAGCAGCGAAAATGCCGAAACGAGGAAACAGATCACAAACGAAAGAAATGGAGGGCAAAAAGCAACTGGATATCGAGTTCAAAACCACGCTTATAAGGTTGTTCAACAATCTCTTAGAAAAGGCTGATAAAATAAATGAGACCTATGAGGATATGAAAAGAGATCAACAAGAAATAATAAAGGGTCAACTAGAAATAAAGAATACATTCTCTGAAATAAAAAATATTATACAGAGTCCTAAAAGCAGATTGGAAGATTGCAAGAATCAAATCCAAGAGTTGGAACACAAAGAGCCAGAGGACACTCCTCCGCAGAAGAAGACAAGAGAATCCAGAAAGTTGAAGATGGTGTAAGAAACCTCTGGGACAACTTCAAGCGAACCAACATCAGAATTATGGGCATCCCAGAGGATGACAGAGAGCAAGATACTGAAAACATATTGAAAGAAATAGTGACAGAAAATGTCCCCCACCTGGTGAAAGAAATAGACTTACACGTCCAGGAAGCACACAGAACCCCAAACAAAAGGAATCCAAAGAGGACCACTCCAAGACACATCATAATTAAAATTCCAAGAGCTAAAGACAAAGAGAGAATATTAAAAGCAGCAAGACAAAAGCAGGTAGTTACCTATAAAGGGGCACCCATACGACTGTCAGCTGATTTCTCAACAGAAACCATGCAGGCCAGACGGGAATGGCAAGAAATATTCAAGGTGATGAATAACAAGAACCTACAGCCAAAAATACTCTACCCAGCAAAGCTATCACTCAGAATCGAAAGCCAGATAAAGAGCTTCACAAATAAATTTAAGCTAAAGGAATTCATCACTGCCAAGCCAGAATTATATGAATTGCTAAAAGGGGTTCTTTAGGAAGAGGAAGAAAATAAAGATAAAAATTATGAACAAACACGTAACTATCAACAAGTGAGTCTAAAAACCAAGGGAAGTAAAAATCATGATGAACAATATTAACTGGTGAATATAATAGAATCAGAGGTATGGAAGGGGAGTGGACTGATGATTCTCGGGGAAATGGGGAGTGGGGCGGGGCAGGAAGAGACTGAACATAAACTGCACCTATGGATGAGGACAATGAGGGATAGGGAAAGGGCAGAAAGTTGAATGGAAACTTGGTGGAGGGGAGAAATGGAGGGGGGGGATGAGGAACATTTGTAATAATATGAACAATAAAGATTTATTAAAAAAAAAAAAAACAACCCTTCAGCCTTTCAGTGTGGTATGATGCTCCAACCAACTGAGCCACACTAATGGCAAAATACAAATTTTTATTCATCTTTTTGCAAGATTGCCTGATGTGTACAGCTTTATAAGTAGTAACAAAGGTCACAATCATTTTGTTTTCTGAATATTCTGTAGCATCATATTGAAAGCCATTTTTACCTTGGCTGAGCTAACAAAGTCTTGCTTCAGCTTTTCTCAGGAGTTTCTGGTTTTCCTCTTTTCTCCTTGTCATGTGTTTCATTTCCTTAGTCTTAGAAGAGCTTCTCACTTACCTTTATCATTGTACCCATGAATGACAGATAAAACCCATGGAGATTGTCAGATGTGGTTGTATAACAGAAAATTGAGAGAATTTCAATCTGAATCCATATATGGGCATATCATAATCAATAGCCATTGACTATAATAGATATTTTTCACCTATAGTATATACAATTCAATGGAAGACACTGGTTTGGGCCTACAGGTCCATGACTTACCAATACATTGTCACTCTTATAAGTGAAATATATTTCTCTTTCATTATTACTGTTTTTATGAAAATTTATATTGTCAGAGGCTTAATACATTCTGATGTCAGCTACAGAATATTCCTACTAAAAATATAGACGTGGAATTCATATTATTCTTATTATTATCTATTTAACAAATACTTATTAATGCATACTATGTATCAGGCACTATCCCATATAAATACAAGAAAAAAGGGGAAACACACACACAAAAAAACAGTATCACCTGGTTTTAACCCATTGTGTAGTAGAAGAGCATGAAATCTTCTTTCTAAAAGAGATACTATATTGGACTTAAATTGTTAATCAACAGGGAAACTCATGGAGTATCAGTCTAGCCAGCTAGCCCAGGCAAGACAGTTCTGACAATCAGATTAGAGCCAGACTGTACAATCAGATGACTATGCATCTTTTGCCCAAGCGCTTGAAACAAAAAATGGCTGCACCCAAACACCATGGAGGCTTTGGAATATGTAACTGCCAAAGTCTTAATCACACACTAGTCAGTAGTGAAGAGTGTCTGAGTAGCAAAAGCACTTGACTGGAAGGAAAATAAATCATTAATTAATCTGTGGAATCCTCCCTCAGAATGGGTGCCAGGGAGCAGGCATCTGTTTCTTTGCTTCTCCTTGTGTTCCAACTGCTCTTTCCAGAGGTGCATTAAACAAGCATCATAACAACAGTTGCACGTGGCAACTGAGGACCATTTTGCAGTCTTGGGGGGGGAAACCACAGGACTTTTAAAGCTGTACATACAAAATAATAATACTAAGTGAGCATTATAACCAATATTAGGATTGTGACTAGTTATATTTTATACAAATATTTCAAAGGATTTGCCTACATTTTTATGAAATTAAATTTTAAGTGCCAGCTTTATTCACACAATTTTAAAAATTGTATAGGGCAAACCTATTGATAATGGTGCTGACATGGTTGGTAAAGAAAAAGATGTAAGGCCATAAATTTGGCTGAGAACCAGAAGCAGTCCTTGTGCCATACGTGGCACATGTTTTGAATTTGTTACTTTGAGACATGGTCTCAGCTGAGCCAATAGCAATGACATTCAATGGAACAATTCAAAACTGTATATGACATTTTTGGACTTGCCCCAAAATAGAACATCTTGATGAAAAACTATGAATTTTGATTTTATGACTTCTCTTGGTCACATAAGGGACATGCTGACTGAATGCTGATTAAGAAATCAAATTAAATTTAGACATGATATAAAATATGTCAGAAAAGTTAAGTGAAAAGCAAAAGATGCTCAAATAAAAAGTGAATCCTGGTCTTTGAAAGAAAAAATTAATTTTTAATTTTCATATCCAGAGTTATTTGGTATAAATTGTGGTTACTATTAATGTTAATAATAGCTTATAAAAACAGGTCCAAGTTGGGCTATTTTACTTTATAAAGATTTCTTTTCTTTTCTTTTGGATCAAATAAAAGTGCATGTGGACTATGCAGCTAAGTAACCTCCCAGAAACAAATTGAAAAATTAGAATAAAGAAGCAGAAGTATTTACAGTTATGAAGAAGACTTAAGTATAAATAATCCCAAAATAAATTTCTACAGAGAGTACTTCCTGAACACTATAGTGTTGCTTAAAGAAAGATTTCAATACATTGAAAAATAGGTGACATTTTTATTTATTTGTTTTCTTTATAATATTCTAGCATTGAAAATTTTTAAAGAATCTGAGAACCATGTATCTTCTCTGCATGAATCTAGATATTTCTCTAAAAGAAGTGAAACATTTTACATATGTGATAACAATCTATATAACGTTAAATATTTTCATGATAATAGCATTCAATAGCATACCAATATTTGAACAGGACATGTGAGCTTTACTTATTTCCATCTATATATCACTTGAATAATTATATTGAAAATGTATTTGCTTGACCTTAGCAAAGGAAAGTTTCTCAAAATTAAAATTATTTTTAGGAACCAATTGATAAAACACAATGACTAGAGAAAGTTTGCCAATTTAGAATTATTTTCTATAAGACACAAATAGAAATAGTCTGACCAGTGTGGCTCAGTGATTGAGCATCGACCACTGAGAAGGTCACCAGTTCAATTCCCGGTCAGGATACATGCCCAGATTGCAGGTTTGTTCCCCAGCAAGGGCATACAGCAAGCAGCTGACCGATGTTGATGTTTTTCTCTTATCCATGTTTCTATTTCTCTCTTCCTCTCCTTTCCTTTCTCTCTAAAAATTCAATAAAAACGTATTTAAAAATAGAAATAGTAATGTTGCTGAAATAAATGCAAGAAAATGTAAAGAGTACCTTGTAATTTATATTGTGCATATCTTTGTTTTATTACACATTTAAATATCACCTGCATGTGCACAGTAACCACATGCAGTCCTCTTTGATGTTTTGCTGACTTTCTGTCACATAACCATAGCTTACACATATTTTCTGTTTTATCACTGTGAAGATATATCCCTCAATGTGAAAGAATAGAAACTGTTTTAATTAACAGCTTGCCAGCTTGATTTGCAACTTTTGAATACTGTGCCCATCAGTATGGGCTCCCATTTGCACTCCTTCTGGCTCCACATGTGTTAGGCATGGGTCTAGTGAACATCCAAGTAAGTAAAATGCAGCTCTTATAATCAAGGGATTTAACTCTTCACATTGGAAATGTAAAAAGTAGCAAAATAAATAACTAGAGGGATCCACAAATGCATAGGCAACTAGGTAAAAGACCAATTAGTAAGCCTATTATAAATATTACTAGTGGCCTGGTGCATGAAATTTGTACACACAGGGGGTTCCCTCAGCCCAGCCTTCAACCTCTCCTACTGGGGACCCCTTGAGGGATGTCTGACTGCCAGTTTAGGCCTGACCCCACAGGGCCTAAATCAGCAGCCAGGCATCCCTCTCACAATCTGGGACCACTGGCTCCTAACTGCTCACCTGCCTGCCTGCCTAATGATTCTAACTGCCTCTGCCTGCCTGCCTGATCACCCCTAACTGCCCTCCCCTGCTGGCCGGATCTTGCCCCCAACTTCCCTCCCCTGCCAGCCAATTGGGTTCTGATTGGTCAGTTTTTATACCAGTCAGAATAAAAAGCTCCTCCTCCTAGATAGCCATTGGCTCCTCACAGTTCACCAAGATATGGTCAGTTTCTATGCCAGTCAGTGTCAAAAGCTCCACCTTCTAGGCAGCCACTGGCTCCTCACAGTTCAACCAGATTTAGTTTTGATTGGTCAGTTTCTATGCCATTTAGCATCTCTGGGTCTATCTCTGGGCCTGATCAGAGAGGCAGGGCTGATCAGCAGCCTCCGTGGAGGCCCAGAGAGAAACAGTGGCATAGCTGCTAGCAAAGCCGGGTGAGAGGCAACAGCTGATCAACTCCTGCCACGAAGGCTGTGGATCAGACATGCCTCTCTCTGAGCCTCTCTTCAGGCCTGATCCACAGCACCGTTGCCATGGCGACCCAGTACTGACTGCAGGACTGACTGCAGGTCAAGCCTTCAGTGGTTTTGGACATTATGAACCCTGGGTTTTTATATATTAGGACTAGGGGCCCAATGCACAAATTTGTGCACCTTGAAAGGAACTGTCGCCAAAACTGGTTTGGCTCAGTGGTGAGCGTCAGTCTGCGGACTGAAAGGTCCCGGGTTCGATTCCGGTCAAGGGCATGTACCTTGGTTGCGGGCACATCCCCAGTAGGGGGTGTGCAAGAGGCAGCTGGTCGATGTTTCTCTCTCATCGACATTTCTAGCTCTCTATCTCTCTCCCTTCCTCTCTGTAAAATATCAATACTTCTGTCCAATTCCATAGACTCCCAGACCTCAGACTCCATCCCCTCAGAGTTTCCTGATGTGGTGTTTGCTCCTCAACCATGAAACAAATTTGCTCTGTGCATTTATCTGCCAAGATAACCCTGCCCTGTCATGTCTACTAGTAATGGAGATGTTTTTATTCTTTCAGAGTCTTTAACACAGAGAAGTAATTATGAAAGTAATTTCAGGTGTTCAGAGGAGTGGCTTTTAGTTCCTCAATCTCCCATGAGCAGCTCTCTAATTAGTTAACCTAATGCCCTATGACACTGGGTGCTTTACAATCAGAAAATACAGATAAAATGAGCAAAATCCCCACATCAGAACAAACCCACAATCTGGACTTGTGCATCTGGTGCACATTTGGAAGTGTGGAGAAGACCAGAGAGAGAAAGAAGGTCTCTTCAGAAGTGGATCGTCCTATTGGCCAGCCATGCTTATCTGATCTGCTGCTCCTTTCCCAGAAACCCACTGTCCTTTCATCAAGAATTTTTGAAAGACATATCCAAAACTGGCACTGTACAAAGCTTAACAGTTGATTCAAAACTTCAAAACCCATAAAGTTGGACTGAGTTCTGAAGCCCCACAAAACATTCCTCAGTCAGGTCATTCAACTTAATCAGTGAATACACTGAGCTGTACCACAGCCATCCTGGTAATTGTTTTACATCAAAGATCATGTAACTTTTGCTTTTTGGAATTAAACAGTCCCAATTCATTTCATGCCTTCATATTTTACCATTTATTCACCCCTGGAGATGAGAAGATTTCTTTCTTCCTTCGTTATTCTACCCTGGCTTTCGGCACACTTACGTCCAGCGGTCACCCCAAACATGAAGGGAGGTAGTTATGCAATCCTCACTAATCCCGGCTGTGTACATGCAGTCCAAAAACATGCCTCTTATTGTGAGTCCCAAATCATTGGTGAGTACCAGTGTTACTGGAATAAAAATAACTTGGACTAAAAATTATTATTAATAAAAGCCAAAATCTGTGTCTGTAAGGCTGTAGCCAACAAGACCATGATTTCCCTTTGTTTCCGGATCAAACAGCCTGGATATCAGCATCAGAACGTTTTTTGAAATGCTTTGCAGTTGTATAATTTCCTACAGCTGCCTTGCACATCAATGATAACAAATTTAGAACAAATTGCTTTAAATGACCCCTGTATCGTGTTGAGTTGGTAAATTATCTGAGTCTTAAAATGCTCCCATTCAAAGCAACAGCATCTTGTGAACATCCACACAAACTGATAAGTATGTATAGCAGGAGCTATGCTCAGAGAAGTTTGAAGACTGTGGAGCAGGAATTCATCTGTGTTTTCCTTTATTCAGGCTGTGGCTCAGCATATGTGAAGCAGCAATTCTCAGGGAGCACTGTGTTGTTCAATAAAAAGAAAATGATTCAGAAGCATGCACATTCAGGATGGGTTGTGAGCACTTGTGTTTCAGTGTTCAGGAAGCACTGTCATTCTCTGGCCTCACTAATTGTGATGCTGGGGTTAACTTTGAAATGGTCACCAACACACATGGAAGTTCTTTTCTCACACAAAACCTGAGAGGAACTAATTTTCTGGGGATTTTAAATCAACCCTCTAAGTAGTGTATGCTCCAGGATAAACATTTCGCCTGAGACAGTTTGAGGGGCAAAGAATGAGAAAGGACCCTTCCAAGTTTACGGGTTAGAGACAATCACATGGAAATGAAGCCAAAGAGGAAGAAGAGAGGCAAGTGGGGGCAAAGAAAGAGAACCAAAGCTTCCTCTGGCCCATGTGGCTCATTGGTTGAGTGTCAACCTAGGAACCAGGAGGTTGTGGTTCCATTCCTGGTCAGGTTGGTTGTGAGCTCAGTCCCCAGGAGGGGGCATGTAAGAGACAACTGATCAATGATTCTCTCTCATTGATGATGTTTCCATCTCTCTCTCTCTCTCTCTCTCTCTCTCTCCCTCTCCCTTCCTCTCTGAAATCAATTTATATATATATATATATATATATATATATATATATATATATATTGTTTAAAGAACAAAGCATCGATTCATGGGAAGGATGCTTGTAAAGAGCTAACTTCAAGAGTTAGTGAATAAATCCAGTCTTGGTTGGAAATAGCTGCCAGGAAGAGAAAGCTCTCATATCCTGTGAAAAACTTTGGATATAGGAATCTCTTTCGTGGCCTGCGTGGAAAGAGTTCCAATTTAGGGTTTGGGTTCTGGAGAAGGGCTGCACACAAATGAAGAGACTTAAGACTTGAAGAAATTCAACTTGGTGGGGAGGGCCAGGAGGTAGTCCAACTCTAGTGGGCTGGCCCTGCCATCCCCTTTTATTAAGGCTTTGGGGAAAACATCTTAGGCAATATAAACAGAAATTTACATGTAGCCCTTAGGCAGGAAATAACAGAAACTTACACGGGACAAACAAGGTGGAGGCTGCTTCAGCTAACCATGTCTCACCTAACGGGTGAATGGTTAGAGCATGGTTAGAGCAATTAAGGTTGTTGACCAGCCTTCCTGGCTTCCTGTCAACATCTCTTTTAGTGAAACTGATTTGTTTTCCAGCATTTGGGGTCTGTAATAACACTGCATCAATCATGTTCCCTTTTCCTAAAATTAATATTCAGCATTTAAAAATATATATATATTTTATTGATTTTTTTTTTCAGAAAAGAAGAGAGAGGGATAGAGAGGTAGAAACATTGATGAGAGAGAATCATCGATCAGCTGCCTCTTGCACAGCCCCTACTGGGGATGTGCCCGCAACCAAGGTACATGCCTTTGACCGCAATCGAACCTGGGACCCTTCAGTCCGCAAACTGACGCTCTATCCACTGAGCCAAATCGGTTTTGGCCAGCATTTTGATGATACAGATGTACACATACATTCACTGTAAAGTGCAGAGATGAAGAAGGCTGTTCCATTGTCAAAGACCCAGAATCCCTTTCCATCTGAGCTTGTGCAATTCTTTCCCTTAAATGCTGCTCAAATTCCTCCAAACTACAAGGCACCCAGATTCCTATAGCTAGACCACTATTCAAGTGAAAGGAGAAGAAGAAGAAGAAAAAGAAAAAAAAACATGATCAGGGCCCCCACCAGCCCCTCTTCCACCCAGATGCCAGTTCAACCAAAGCCAGGGTGTTAAAAGGTGTTCTGTTTCACACGGCTCTGGATCAGTTCCCTAAGCTTCTCACCTTCCAAACGAGAGCAGCTCTTTCTCATTCCCACTCCCAGACCCAGAAATCTGCTCCCCATTTTCTGGGCAAATTGCCTGCTGAGGATATGTCTGCAAATGTGATGTTCTCTCTGATATTAAACTGGGAGATTGCAGTGACATCAACGGGTCCCAGTTGCCAGGAGACCTATGTGACTTATAGCCAATAAAATCATATTTGCAATTTCTCTCCTCATCAGCTAGTGATTCAGTTGGACCAAGAGCAGCTCGCTGCATGATGGTGCAATGGTTAGGAGGGTAGCTGCTAATGACAGAGATTATGAGTTCAGACCTAGATTCTGGCATGTGCCAGCTTTGTGTAACTTAACCTCCTATTGATTGAGTTTACTCATCTGAAGAAAAAAAAAAAAAGGACAGTAATAGTCCTGACTTCAAAAGCTTGTGTATGGACAAAAATGAGTTACATACAAAAATGCTTAGAGCAGTGCTGGTATATGTAAGCTCAAAAAAAAAAAATATCATCTGCTTTTGCTATTGGCCAATATGATCAAGGGACTTGGTGTGGTACAAGAAAGACAGGCTGTTACTATGACAATTGGGGTAACTAATGCATGGGCCTGGCAAAGAGTATGCCCTTACTCAGTGGAGACTCTGGTTACCATTAGTAAAGCCCTACCAGTCTCAACTGGAAATGAAAAGTGATCCACTATGTAAGAGGTAAACTAAAACTAAACCAGGACACCAGAAAGTCAAGGGCACCGGAAGAAAACAAGCAACAACAAAATCATAGGAGGAAGAGATGGGGCTGATGGAAGAAGGTTAAAGTCAAGTCATAGATTCAGAAATTTACCATTGGAAAATACAGAATTTCTGTAGGCATGCAGTTGCATCGTTGATTGCATTTCCATATGCTTTAGGATTGCAGCTAGCTTCAGGAACTCTGAAAGTCTGGAAGCTGATGCTATTGGTAGCCCTTATCTCCTTGCCTTTACCCTCCAAAGTACCTCTCTGGACTTCTGCCAGGACCTGTGTTCCTTTGCCAGACAGCTTTCCAGCCATTGGCGGAACAGATACCCAGGTCCCTCAACCCAGGTGGAATAGCCCTGAGGTATAGGTTCTACAATGGTGCCCAGTTTCCCAAAGGGCTTGCGCTCTGGATGCTCACAGCTGTAACTGGTTCCAGGATGCACTTTGGATGGGCTTCCTTTTCTTCCCTGGTTCACTCCCTGCTGGTATTTATTCCACAACGCAGATGAGATGTACCACTTTCATTCAGGTCTTTGTTGCAGGGTTTGCTTCTGGGGGATCCCAATCTTAGACAGACCATAAGCCCACCCTGCTCTTTTCAGAGTCTTGGGTCCATCTGCAGCCTTTAGAGATAGGTGCCTGGCTCAGGCTCCCACTGGCCTGACTATCCCCATACAGATTCATTTACTCCCAGCTGCTATATAGGTATTCTCCACTCAGAGAACCTTAGTCCACATATTTGCATATCCAATATTTGATTTCAGATGCAAGAACATTTTTCTGTACTAGAGAGGCCAGGATGGACTGGTGGCCTGTTGACAAGAGGCACCTTATAAAGGACTTAAAAGTGTGTGTGTACAGCACCCACGGCCATGAGTCCAGTGTGTGCTTGTTACAGGCTTATCATCTCAGAACTGGTCAGCTGGCGGCCGCAGAGGCAAGGTGATGCCAGCATTTAGCTAAGGTCCTAGAGAGAAATGTAAGCACATCTGTCAAAAGTATCTTTAGAAATTTTTACCATAGTAAAGTTTCCCCAGAAAGCCAGGTAGGATTGATATCAGAATAGTGCACCTTATGTGACCATGGATGTTCCCAACAAAATTACATCAAAAGTATCTGCAATAACGGAATTAATTAAAGAAATGTTTATTTTACTAGGAGGTTCCTCAAAATTGTGTGTACTCATGTTTTGATTCTGACATGAATTATCTCAGATAATATATTTAAAGCCATGTAGGTGTTTTAACTAAATAAAAAAGGCATTTTACTAAATAGAAGCATTACCTTGAGGCTCTTTTCACAGAATTAGTAACATAATCCTTCTCAGAATGTTTCTCCAAAGAACCCCTGCAGGGAAAGGGAATAATTCCCCAAGTTTCAGGGGGCCCAGACTGAAGCTACCAGATCACCTATAACCTCAACACTTATTTGAAGTCTCATGTATCTTAAGAATACCTGGAATTTTCACTCTTTACTTTGTCATACATTTCCCTGTTCATGTTAATATAAAATTATGTTTTGAATTACCTTCAAATAAGTCGACATTCCAACATTCCATGGAACTTGCTAGGATATGTTTCATCAGTAGAAATCGCAGGAGAGTTTTCAAGGGTCACACACAACTGCCTATTCATGCTTTTTTTGGTTTCTTTATTTTTAGCTAGCACGGGGGTTTTCAATGATTTTAATTAGTTGATAGCTACTAATAGTTAAGTAATCAAGAGTTCTTATGTAAAGACTTAGAGTTTTGTGTATTTGTTTATTTATTTTTAAACTCAGAAGATTTATCTAGAATTGTGCGCTATAGCCTTTACATGGGCACTGTTCTCCAGTTTACCTGGTCTCTGTCATACTCTGTTATCCCATACCTGTCCGTGATTCCTGAGAAACATCTAGAAGCCTTTCGGTATTATTACCAGATTCACATGGGCAGTCCTGGAATGCTTAGTCTACTTATAAAATACCCCGAATAAATGGTACACAAAAGATAGTACATATGTTCACCACACATTCCCCCATGACAGGCTGTGTTCCTTTGGCTCTTTATAAACTCTCACATGGTTTACTTCAGGTTGGAGAACTCCCTGCCTCCATCAAACTCAATCACTTCTCAGTACTGAATATCAAATGAATAAAACTTCATAAAGCACCACTTTAAATATGGCATCTCCTACCCAGTAATATTTTAGGATCTCCCAATTCTCTTCCCCAACATCACCAGGACATCAAGTAGGCATTAAATTGTACAATGCTACTTACAGTATTGTCTATGACCAGTGCCAATATATTCTCTGCCTACTAGTGGTTTGCGACAAAGTAAGCAATTAAGAGTAAGATGCATTTAGAGATTTTTATTGCAACTTGACATTGTTGTACTATCACTGGACTCATCATTGGGATGAATACTGACCAGTTCAGATGCTACCAGATGCATGGAGAACAGCATGTGGTGTGACATGGACACAGATTATGTCCAGCAGGCCACATTTTGGTGCACAATAAATTGCAAATTTTGAAAAACTGGTCTCTTTCCACTTTGAAAAGCAATGGATTAGCAAAGTCTCAACATTCAGTGGTGATGGAACATTAAATCAAAATATATGCACATAATGACAGAAATATAGTAAACAGAGAATTAGATATAGTTGTGTTGACATAATTAGAATATAACTTTGTTAAAGACTATGATTGAAAACAATTTCATTCTACTTTTTAAGTCATTAGAATCCAACAATCTTCCAGGTAGAACTAGAAATAAGGCAATTTGTTGGATCCTTTACACTGCTAGAAAACAATTGCATATGTTTTCATTTCCATTATTAATGATTTACCCAGTTTGAAAGCACTTCCTGTTCCTCACACCTGTGGAGTGCAGCAGAGCAAGGCCTTCTGGGTAACATGAATGGAGTCTGGGTTGCAAAACAGACAGTAAGACATGCCCTGCATAGCCCCCATGTGCAGAAATCCAAAACAGTGGCCACAGTCAGTGATGGCTACAGGTTGCCAAAGTGACAAAGCTCTGTTTGGCCTCCTAAGGTCTCTCTGTTCTTATTATTCACGGAAATAAATAATGCACAGATGACTAACAATCCATACCAGGTGCAAATGCATTGTGCACATGCCATTTGCTGTGATGGCAGCAAATATTCCCAACCCCCAGCAGCTGAAACAGCCAATCACACTGGTCCTCTAGGAGTGTTGAGTTTATAACAACCTACTCACTCAGTTCTCCACCCCCCTCCACCCCCCAGCACTGTTGCTAGGAATAAGGGCACACTTATCCAGACAGAGGTGGGGATTTTGAATGTGCTGGTGACAAAAACTTCAATTCTATGTACTAGTGGGTTAATGGGCCAGTGAACATGTGACCTTCATCTCATTAGCAGAATGACCAGATTAGTTGGGCCAAAAAATGCAAACTCAGTGCACAGGTTTTGGGAAAGCATGCTGCATTGTTTAAAGGCTTCTGCAGGTAGAGGAGAGAAACAGGGGCAGTGCCCCTCTCACGGCTGTGAGGATCTTCAGTCCCAAGTTTGAATTCACCATAAATGCAACAATGTTACTACCCTGTCAACATGGTAAGCCAAATGTAGATTAATTACAGATATTACATGCTTTAGAAATAATGCACACTAATTTTTCAGCCAAGAGACCACTTATCCTTATGGTTATGCTGACACATACACTAAAAAATGTGACAGCAACCACAGCTCAGTGTGATTACATTTGATGGTTATAATAGCTGGTTACAAAGGGGTGCACATTCTTTTATTCCTTGGATACCAATACTCTGACATATTTGGAAAGTTTTGTGAACAAGCTACTTTCATGTCCAAGAAATATATTCCCCAAAATGTATATTTTAAAGGAAAAGCATTAAGCAACTTTCTTTGCACCAGCAACAAAACCGATGAAGTTTGTCCAATCACTCTGTAAACTTGTTTATACTGGCACCATGACATGGTATCCCATCACATGGCATTTGCTTGGTAACTAACTGCATTTCTCTCTTGGGGTGTAATTTTTATCACACATCCTGTCTGCTTCACTGGTGGCAAATATGAAATGGCATATTCCTATTTAGTAGAAAGGCACGGCGACTGATTTCCTTTGCATCAGTTTGGTGGTAGACAATATACCACTTCATCTGGGGAAAAGGACACGTAAATACCAATACCCTGTTCGCCCACTGTAAACCCAAAAGTCTCAGCTGCTTTAGGTTAGCTTTCATATTATTTGTCAAATGTATGATCCTTTGTGGTGTTAGGAGTATTTTTGCTTGTCTTGTAACAGAAGTAAACTGGAGGGATCCAGTAGTTTGCTTTGTTGGTATATACCCCTGTTGTTTTGTTATTTATTATTAATGTATCTGCCTGTTGTTTTCTTCTCTCACATATGGCATGGGAAAACTAGAAATATAGCTTTTGTGAGGTGGTCTTACATTTCAGTGCCACTCTGATGTTCCTAGCTGACACTCAGATGCTTTTCAAATGCAAACATTGTAGTATGGCTGTTGGTTGAGCACCTGACTTTAGCCTCACAGTGGCCTTCCATACCATCACCCACTTGAACAGACGTATTTCCTCTGGCTCTTCTCCATCCCTAGGATAAAGCAACACTGTCAGAGAAACCCCTGTCCGGGCTCACAGACTCACATGCTCACACGGCTGCAACCGTGGCTTTGGGAAGGGGAGCCAGCCATGATGTCTGAAGATGATGTGAGCTCACGTGTGCAAACGGGTGGCTCGCAGATGCACCAACCCCAGGAGAAAGCAATTAAGATTGTATCAGAAAGAAGGACTTGAAGTCTTCAAAGAGTGCACATCAATGCGTGATGAGGACTGCAGCTGCAGTGAGTCTGGTGCACCGATGCCAGAGAACAGCATGGAAGGTACTGGGGCACATCCATTTCAATATGCAAAAACCACCGAGAAATCCAAACTCCAAAGGAGGCAAAGAAGAGGACACCAATGTATCGAGGAATAACAGTATCTCTAAAGGTTATTTCTGTTCTGAGCTTGTGGTCCAGGATGGAGGTCATTTCTAGCCATTTATCCATTTTTCCACTTTTTCTGGTTCATTTGAAACATTTGAAGTTTTATATAAAGCACCTACTATGTGCCAGATATATGAAAATTTCATTCAGTGAGTGTGTATGGAGCACTTATTATGTGCCAAATATTCTTCTGGGCTCTAGAATACTTGGCAACATAATAAGCATGGTCCTTGGACCCTCAGAGATAGCAGTACATCTAATGAAATTGATTGATATTTTTGTTGAAGTGATAATCAACTGTCATTAGGGTGTTAGACTGGCACAAAATTATGACTTTATGGTCCATTCCTCTCACAAAGAACTGTTATTCTACCTTATATTGTACCTCAAACAGAGCTTATCCAATACCAACCTTGGACTTTAAGTTATGGATTGCATTATTCAAGGAGACCTTTAAAACAATCTCATCCCATCATTGCCTCATCATTTTACAGATGAAGAAGCAGGCATCCAGTTAAAACGAACTGTCAAATTCACCAAGTACATGTCTCAAAATGATCTTCATTTGAAAGAGCTTTCTAATTCTGATTAAATCAATCCTGGTTTTGGAGGGGTCTTTGTACTAAGAGGGAAGACAGGAGAGTTTTCAGTTATTTTACCTGGTCATGACAAAGAATACTGATAGGATTACTATTGGGAAGATTATTTCAATTTATCATAGAATTAAAAAAATGTATTAAATCATTATCTGGCAAATGCACTTTATTTCACCCTCATAAAAATTGTCTTCAAATTATTTTCTTAACATTTTGTTTTTGTGAAGAAACAAAAAAAATGTGAAACAGGTAAAGAATTTGGAAAGATGTTGTTTAATTTTAATCTGGAGATAAACATGCTGTAATTTCAAGTTCTTAAACCATTGTTTTAGCTTATACCGTAGTATGAAAAGGAATTCAGAGGAACAAATGTGGCAGAAGAGATAGTATGAAGAAGAAGCTGAAATAAGAAGATTAATAACATAATCAAGGCCACATGAGGATGTAATGGTATTGGGATTTGGACCAAAGCAAAGTCTTCCCTACATTGTACTGCAGTTAGCAAACTAGAAGGACAAAAAAAAAGTTTAATTATTTATAATGGCAAGATTAAAGATATGAATTAAGGGCTGGGAGAAATACTCATCCAGGATAGGTAAATGACAATAGATAGATAAATAAATAATGACTAGTATACATTTCCCAAATGCCTGCTATAAACCGACCCTGTTACACTTTGTACATATTATCTCATTTGACCATTATTATAGCCATGAAAATTGGGGATATTAACCACTTCTTATAGATGAGAAAGATAAGTAATTCACCCAAAGCCTGCATGTTCACTGTCAGAATTAAGTGGAGGGTATGCTTCTAAGAGAAGTAAGCCAATCAGAGAAAGACAAGTATCACATGATCTCACTTGTATGTGGAACATAATGAACAAAATAAACCAGCGAACAAAGTAAGTCCTGGGCATAGAAGCATGATACACACTGATGGATCTCAGAGGGAAAGGGAGAAGGGGAGGAAAGCAGAGAGTAACCAAAGAATTTATATGCATACATGCCTAATCCAAGGACACAGATGATAGTGTGGTGAAGGCCTGGGGTGGATTGAGAACTGGATAGAAGGGATTAATGGGGAAAAATGAAGGACATCTGTAATACTCTCAACAATAAAAAATGAGATACTTATGTGCAAAGTCCCCAGCAAATAATGGATTTCCAATAAATAGACTTCCTAGTTCAATTATTCGTGAAATATAAAGTGCTTGTTGTATACATTTGATCATTCTGGTCTTTTTCTTAAACACTGTTTCTACAACTTAACAATTAATTTAAAAAAAAAGAGTCACTATTTTATAGCCTCTTTACTAACAAATCATTCTCAAAATTCATATCTCATTTAATTCTTACCAGAACTCCAAAATGTAGTCTACATTTTTAATCTGGGAAAATTGAAGCACAAAGAAATAGAATGATTTGACCAGTGATACTCAGATGGTAAAGCTGATACTCAGCTTTAAATAAGCTTGGATTCTTAAATTTTCTCTTTATACTCCTAGTCCAAGGTGTGTTTTATTTTACCGGCACTGCCTGCCCGTTGTTTGCCTTGCAAAGTTCCACTGGTTCTATTGTTCAAAGCCTTGTGAAGAAAATCTTACTTCTTGACGTAGCCTTCTTAGATTCCCACAGAAAATTCTAATCTCATTTCTTTTCACTCCCCTTGCACCTTTCTTGGACCTGGTGATTACTTGTGTCAATATCTCTATCCTTCTCTCTCTCTCTCTCTCTCTCTCTCTCTCTCTTTCTCTCTCTCTCTCTCTCTCTCTCTCTTCCTCTCCCTCTCTCTCTCTCTCTCCTAAAGCTTATGTGCCTGAAGGAGCAGGATTATCCTTATTCATCTTTTAATCTTCTACAGTTCCTAGCACAGTGCCTGATTCATCAGAGTCACTCAGTAAATCTTGTTAGAATTCCTGTAAGCCCCGCTCTGCACCCCAAAAGTCTCCGATATTGGGAGGCAGATGTAACTCAGGGAATACCATTGTAGTTTAAATTATCATTTAACAAACTGTGCAATGGCCATGGAAAAGTTAATGACATGCAGCAGTTCCCTTTTATCCCATCCAGTCTGTCTTCACCAATAGTTGCATTATAACTAATCATCCATTGCAAGTGAATATTACAATATTTAGAGATAAACTTATGGAGAGCTAGCTATATAACGGGTAAGAAGGTGGACTCTGGCATCAGGCTTCCTGGTTTAAATCCCAATGCCTTTGCAGGTTCTGTGATCTTGGACAAGTTACTTGGTTATTCTATGCTTCACTTTAAAATAGGGATAATATTACTATCTCTACTAGAAGGAAGAAGTGAATTAGATAATCCCTATGAAGTACCTGGCTTATTGGCTAATAGTCACATTACACTATGAAGGTTTCGACATAAATGGCATCATCTGAAGCGGTTTAGTTAATATGAATATGCAATGTCATTGGAAGTTCTGGGAAACCTTTGGAAGTTATTTTAAAGAAAGAAACACTACAGCTGCTCACACAACAGTTAACACCAACCATGCAGAATGTCTGGTTTGGTTTTAGAGAAGCACAGTTGAACATATTCAAATTTCTAGGCTGAATACCATATGACAGCAGCACAAACACTCCATGCAGTGTTTCCCACAGAGAGGGGAGTTTTCCTTGTATTGCAGGCATTGGATTTTTTTTTCCACTGAGCCTGTCTGCATCCTCGTGTGACACGGAGAAGAATTCAGTGATGTTATAGGCCAACATTTGCCAGGAAATGTTTATAAAGACATATCTCTCTCAGGTGTCTATTTCAGCTTTATTATAATGAAAATCCAAAGCCACTCAAACAGTGTCAGTCATTCCAGAAAGTACTTGTGCTGAATACTCTCTCTTGATTTCTATACTCATTTAACTAAAGGAATCATCTCAATCTGTGGAATGTTGATCCAGAAACAGAGTGGGAATACGACACAACATAACATTTTGGGGAAACTAATCTACTTCTGAGTTTATATAATATTTAAAATATCATTTAATTGATTAAAAAACATAAACTGGAATTATAAACTGTACTCGCTCTAATATATTCTTACAAAAAGAAACAAGTTTTCCAACTTGATGAGAATTAGACCACACCTTTTGAAAAATATTTCACGAATCAGGTGATGATAAATAACTGAAGCAGGTTTAAAAAATAAGAAAAAGCCTTCAGGAAGGTCTGAACTTTATTATTCCATTTCTCCCAGGAGAGCCACAACTTTGTATGGGTCATCTGGGGCCTGAACCCAAAACAAACATGAAGACACTAAATTACCCCAGCAGATACTCGGTGTCTGATGTCTTTATCAGATTTGCCAAGTGTCAAGGAAAGAAATACAAAGACTCTTGAACATCAAGGAATCGGTCCTCTCAATGTGCCACTTTTCCATTAAAACATTTTTATTAATAACCAAACATCATTTTCTATCTAATTATCCAGGGGGCGGAGAGCATTTACAGGTGGTTCGGGCAAAAGCTGAATGCCACTTAAGAAGACATCAGAGGAACTGTTGATGTGTGATTAAACAAAATGTCCTTTGACTTTCTTTTCTTTAAAATTAAGATTGCATTTTAATTGATCTCTTTGCATTATAGATATTCCTCTTAGTATTATGACTTAGCTGCTTCTCTGGAGATTAAAGTACAAATCCCTGACTTCTCCCGTCAATTAGAGCTAATGTTGGACCACTTTTCATGGACTGCAAGAGCCCCAGGACCACGCAGTCCCATCTGGTTGTCATATGTATTATCTCTACATGTGTTGTAAGCCCGCAATGTTACAATTTTTGCTTTAAATCAGGGGTTGGCATTTTTTTTCTATGATGGGCCAGATCATAAATATTTTAGGCTCTGGGGTCATACAATTTATGTCACAACTACTCAGTTATGCTATTGTATCACAGAAGCAGCCCTAAATGATATGTAGAGAAATGGGCATGAATATGCTCCAAAAATACTTTATTTACAAAATAGGCCTGAGGGCTGTGCTTTCCCACCCCACTTTAGATAGTATATATTTTAACAAATTAATAAAAAGGGGGCTTTTGTATTTACCCACGTATTTATTATCTCCAAAGCTATTCCTTCCTTCCTGCAGATGTGCGCTTCCATCTGGTATCATTTCCCTTCAGCCTGAAGACTGGTTTTTAGTGTAGGTCAGCCGAGGGTGGAGTCTTTTATCTTAAGATGTCTTTATTTCACCTCCATTCTTAAAAAATGTTTTCACCGGACATAAAATTCTACTTTGATAGTTGTGTGTGTGTGTGTGTGTGAGAGAGAGAGAGAGATATTTTCCTTTTGGCACCTTAAAGATGTTTCACTATCTTCTGGCCTCTGTGGTTTCTGTTTATGTCAGCAGTTATTTGAATCATTGTTTCTCTGGTCAATCCTTAATATTAGATTAGTTTAGTTATGCTTAATGCCATATTTGATCCTTAAATTGTAGGTAAATTGATGGTATCTCCAAAAGCTTCGGGCACACGTAGGAGTTCACTTTATAGTGATAAATGAAACTCAGATTGAAATCTGGGAATCAGCTATGAAATGGATTCACATCATCACTGAAAACAATGAGCTGGGCCTTGGATCTGGCGTAGAGTCCCACTGAAACCCCTGAGAACACAGATGCAGAAGTTAGAGTGCTGAGGATGTGTTGCTCTCCCTAAACTACACTAAGCAAGTGTGATTTCCAGCGGCAGAGTTGAGCCTGCTCCTTCTGTCTCCTGCTCCTGCCCCATCAAGGCAGACACCCTCAGAAGTCTCAGAAGAGGTTTAATAGCCTAAACCATTGTGCTGTGGCTGTGAAGCCCCAAGTGCACCTCACACATTGGGAATACACCAAATTCTCTGCCCTTCACTTTCTTGTTACAAGAAGTGAGCTCTGTGTACCATTTGCTTTGCTGACCTCAGCCACACAACCTGTGTGCAGTGCACACAACCTGTTCAGCTCAATAAATCATCCTAAATCCCATCCACTTTCTTTGGTAATTTTTTTTTATTGTTTAGAGTATTAGGTGTCTCCCATTTTCCTCCTTTGCTCCCTTCCACTGGGCTCTTGCCCCACCCCAGGCCTTTACCTCACTATTGTCTGTACCATGGGATATGCGTATAGGTTCATTGGTTATTCTCTTCCCACTCCCACCTCCTTCCCTCTAAGATCTGCTGGTTTGTTCCATGCTTCCATGTCTCTAGACCTATTTTGCTCATCAGGTTTTTTTATTCATTAGATTCCACATAAGTGAGTCATGTGATATTTATATTTCTCTGACTGAGTTAGTTTACTTAGAATAATAATCTCCATTCATCCATGCTGTCTCTGAGGGTAAGAGAACCTTCATTTTTATAGCTGTATAATATTCCATTGTATAAATGTTCCACAGCTTTTATATCCACTCATCTACTGATGGGCACTTGGACTGTTTTTAGATCTAGAACTATTGTAAATAAAATAAAGAACCAATACAACTCAATAAAAGGAAGATAAACAATCCAATTGAAAAATGGGCAAAGAACTTGAATAGACACTTCTCCAAAGGGAATATACATATGGCCAATAGACTTATGAAAAAATGCTCAATGTCATTAATAATCATAGAAATGCAAATTAAAACCACAATGAAGTATCACTTAACAACTGCCAGAATGACTACCATCAATAAATCAACAAACAAGTGCTGGTGAAGATGAGAAAAGGAAACCCTAGTGCACTGCTGGTGAGAGTGCAGACTGGTGCAATCACTTTTGGAAAACAGTATGGAGTTTCCTCAAAAAATTAAATTGTAACTGCTTTCTGACTCAGTAATCCCACTTCTGAATCCCAAAACACCAATCAAAAAGAATGCATGCACCCCCACCGACTTTCTGAAATGCATTTTATCAGAAGACAGGCCCCCATAAGAACCTACAATCAGATCAAGTTCAAATTACTTAGAATTCTTTGGGGGGAAAAATGACAGAAACCCAAACTAAACCGGTTTCAATGGGCATAAAAAGAAATTTATTGTCTCATGGAAAATCCCTAAAGTTCCAAAGTTAGAGCTCCCATCTGATCTGCTTGAATTCTGGGTCCCAAAGATATCCTAGAGACCCATCTTCTCATTCTTGGTCTCACTCCATCACTCTACGTTCCTCCCTGCCAGCTTCATTTTAAACTAGCCTCTCCCAATCCATAGTGTCTGATTCTTTTTTCTGCCTTAGGATACCTTAAAAAGCCTTGAATTGGCCACCCTTACAGTAACCACCTCACCTTCCCTGCTGTGAAATTTCTGATCTTTTGCTCACTTTGCTTCTAATTCTTGTCACACAGGCATGTGCTGACTTTACTGCCCACCTCTTGGCCCCTCCACTCTGGCAGAAAAACTTCCCATCATGGCTTCAGAAGGTCTACCTGAAGATTGCCCCCACAGCTTGAAGTAGCAGAAGCTTCATCACTGTGCTGGGCATCCACACATCCTGACATGCTGATAAGAAATGTGAGCTCGAGAATAAGATGATGCTAATCACCCAGTCAAGAAAAACTCTTGAATTCTTCAGATCTTTTTTTTTGTTTGTTTGGTCTACATGTACCCTAAAATTCTTTTAATACAGTCCAAATATGCATAAGTCACACCAGCCCACATAATGACCATGGTGAGCTTCCTTCAAATATATTCACAAAGTGGTCCTATTGGCCCTAAAATCTCCCATTTCAGTGTATATATCTAAATATATATATATGGCCACCAACCACTCAGGATACAGGCGTTGTGATGGTTCAGTGGCATCCTATAGGGCAGGAGAGGGAATGTGTAATATACTAGGATCCTACAGCAAGATCACTTGGGCCCCTTCATATTGCAGAGTTGACTAAACAGGCTTTTTCAGTTCACATCTACAGTCTCTTTACTCCTAGAACACATATATGCCTCCTGAGTCACTGGTTTGGGTCCAATCCATACATTAGCTATAAAAAAGTTCTTGGAACAGATATATTGCTTTAACATCACGTCCTATAGTTGTGTCTGCCTGGACATGCCAATCTCCTTCCCACTAGTGAACTTTCTCCATTCATGAGATTTGGCTTCTCTAGCATCTTCCATCCATTGGTCAGACATGTCTGAATATAACTGAACTCCAAATGGAGACATAGGTAATATTTTTCCTGGGAACTCCACATACAGAAAAAAAGAAATTTAGCTATAGAGCATAGAAAACTTGAGAGTAAAAAAAATGTGTTTTTAATAATAAGCATCAGCATTTTCAAGCTATGGAAAACATTTCTCAAATATTGTAAAATACTAAAGACCTTCAATTGGTCATTCAATAATTCACTATCATACTGATTATTTGTTCTATGTGGATTCTGACTTATTCACAAGCATAAAACTTTAAGGGAAAATAAAGACACATCCTGTTATTTACATATACCTATCCCATGATAAGCTCTTTCTATTAGTACACTATAATTCCTGTTAGTTTGTAGACAAAAACAGTCTAGTTAGTGGCCATATGTACTCATTCTTTGAAGCAAAAGAGCATATACAGTAATTTAAGGTTTAACAAAACATTTGTTTTCATTGTGTATACTTTCATTTAATTCTCAGAGAATTCTATTTGGTGCTGTGTGTTCTCTTTTACCAATGTGGAAACTGAAGCTCTGAGGAGATAATAGGCCTTGCCAGAATAGCAGAATCTGTAACTGGCATGCCAAAACTTGAATGCGAGTCTTTGGAATTAAAATCTCTTTGTGGTTTCATTACACATTCACTTAAGTACCTGGCAAGACTTTTTTCTAAAACTAACAACAGTAGAGGTAGCCCTCAATTGTTATCAGTAGAGACTATGACTGCTGGTCTCTACTAATTTCAGGTCAGCATTAGATAAAAACTTTTTAAGTTCTTCACTTTTTTGGCTTATGCACGTAAGTGGCACATGGACAAAACATGGATAAAATTAAAAACATACAACTTCTGTAAGATGACTTTAATGAAAAGAAAACTAATATCTAGTTTTTACTTTATTACAAAATAAATATTTTCTACAACTTGTGAGAGCTCACAAAAAGTGAGGATGTCAGGAGCCTGTGACCTCCACCAGATGTGACCACAAATCTGAGACGGACCTGTTCCACTCATAGCTCTCAAGAGGAGCATTCTACAGATTGTGGGACCCTCACAATAGCTCATTTCAATGACCACTGTGATCACCTAATCCTGAGAAGAACAGTCAATGGATTGAATGCGTTTCAGACCAAAGTGTATTTCTATCCCTCAAGAAGTAGGGGATATTTTTTAAAACAGATAATAATAAAAATAAACATATAATAATAATAAAAAGAAGTGGGGAAAAATAGATATAGAGGTAAAGAACCATTGAACAGACTGCCAAACTACAGCAGGAAGGCAGGGGAGGTTGAGTAGGGTGCTGTAAGAAATCAACCAAAGGACTTGTATGCATGCATATAAACATAACCAATGGATACAAGACACGGGGTGGGGCAGGTGAAAGCATATGCGGGGGTGGGGGGCTAGGACAGGCTGGGAGAGGGTCAAGGGGGAGGAAGGAGACATATGTACTACTACTTGTAATACTTCAAATAATAATTTAAAAAAAAGAATAAGTAGGGGATCTTGACAGTAGCACTATGTCAGTGGTACATATGACATACCATTAGTCTTGTAAATGGAGTTTGGTTTCTCATTCCACCTTACAAGTAAGCAAAGAAAAACTGCAAAGGGGGGAACAGGGCAGATGAGGTGAGCAAATAGCAGTTGCACAGAAAAGAGATGAAGAGGAGATGTTATCAGCCCTGGTTTCTGACAGCTATCCTACTCCTGCTTCCTCTGGCCCAGCTGTTTTCATTTTTATGGGTCACCTTTCAACCTTCCCTCTCCTTGAATTTCTCTTACTTGCAAGCTAGATGTTCTAGATTAGAATGTCTGGTTCCAGAAAAAATCATTTTTAAAAATTTCACATCTTTAACTTCTCCTACTCTTTATTTCTCACTTTCTGCTTCTTTCAAGCATCTGTTCTGTGAATTTCCTGAGTAGCTGCAAGTGCATGGTTATTTTTGTAGGTTCTCTCTTAAATCAATGCATTCACCTCTCACTCATTATCTTTTTTATTTTTTTCTAACTTGCATGAATATACTTCACACTAAACATGAAATCAATTTACTTACTCATTCACTTAATTACTAACTAGTATCAACCAGAGGATTATTAATTGTTTTCTTATTTCAATGAGAAAATAGAAGCAATGAGAAAAAATTATATATATTCACAGTAAGCAAATGGAGCAATGTATCAATGCTCACATAGTCAGTCTTCCTTCCTGCCCTGTCCAAAATAACATTTTTCCAGAACTCCCTTTGTTTATTTTATTTTCCTTTTTACTACTATATGTTTGTGTATGTGGGTATATGGGTGTGAATATGGTTATATGTGTGTATTGATTATGTGTGTCTGTTCTCTTCTCTCTTCCAGTAGAATGGAAGCTCCATTCGAGCAGGGGCTTTCTCTATCACTAGGACAGTGTCTGGAACTTGGTAAATACTCAAGAAAGACTTGCTAAGTAAATGAAGGAATTATATTTGGAGATGCAGTGGTGAATAAGACAGGTGAGATCTGTGCCTTCATAGGGTCTGGAGGGAGGACACAACAGAGCAGGACAAGTTCTCTGTTGGAGCATGTGTGAGCAGCAACCATCCCAGACATGGGACTGGAGTAGGGGTAGATCCATGAGGACTTCCTTGAAGAAATGAGAGGATCTGGCTATGATCTAAAGTCTGCATTTGGCCAACATATCTACTAACTTTGACTGTATAATGAGCTACCTCAAACTTGATGGTTTAAGACAACAGCAATACTCATTATTGCTCATGTGCCCTCATATTGGCTAGAGAATCAGCTGATCAGCTGAAGTAGTCTGGGTTCTCTTGGGCAGCACTGCTTTGTGCTGTGGTCATGGCCTGGGCTCTTGCTGAGGTTGGGCTCAAAGTGGTTCCACTTGGGCTCATTTTGAGTCCCAGGCTGGAGGGGCATAAGCACCCCAGGAGAAATTCTACTCATGATGATACAGAGGCACAAGAGTGCAGGTAGAAACCTGCAAGGCTCCAAAAGCTCCAGTTTCAGGATCCATCATTTTCACTCACATACAGTTTCCTAAGCAAGTTATCTGGTCAAGACCAACATTTCACTCTCCCTGTTGCAGGTGTGCAGATGATGGGAAGAATAAGATTTGGACCAGAAAAGCAAGCTGCCATACACAGGCACAGTGGGGAAATAGTATTAAGGCAAGGTTCCAAAGAAAAGGCAGCAAGTCCAAGGAACAGAAAGTTGTCTAGAAAGGCTGGCTCACAGAAGGTAAAGAGAGAATAGTGCTATCCATGGCTGGAGATGAGGTCAGCACTTGGATCCCACAAGTCCTTAGTGAGACATGACAAAGAACATATGCCTGCTCCCAAAACCAAAGGGGAGCAAATGATAGGATAAAACAAGATTAAAAGTTGATCATATTCTTATTTCAGAAAGATGCTTCCAGCTTCATGGCAAGTGTGAACTGGAGAAGGCAAGACAGGAGGTGGAGAGGTGAGAAGGAGGCCCAGTGCTGTGATGTAGAGAACAGGGAAGCAGATCACCCACTGATCCTTCACAGGCCAACCCAGTCCCAAGAGCAGGTAGACATGGGCTTTTAATTTCAAAAAGAAAAAGAGAAGAAGTTGTTCATATAAGAGGCCACCAACATCTCAGCCAATGAATTGTTACATTTGACAAAAAAGAAAATAGAAACTAGCGGGTGCTGTTTTGTACATAGTTTTCCAATGTACAAATGTACAGAACTTTCACTCTTAACATTTCCCATGAAACTTTTGTTTTCTTGTCCTCTCTGAAAAATATTATAAGTGGTCTTCCTAGCCCCAAAAAGCTGTTCTATCACATAAGTCCCCACAGAACTCTGAGTCACTGCCTCCAAATAACCCCACCCCATCACAGGCAAATGCCAAGGGAAGAGAACGGATCTACACCCAAGTATGTTCAAGGCCAGAGTAAACAGCACAATTGCCCAGTGACTAAAAGGTCAACATTTCTAGACATTCTCATCTGAGGAGCTGCAGGGGAATTTTATTAGACACTGTCACCACACAGAGCTCACTGGAACCATAAGGGAAACATGCATTTAAGGAAAAAGTGTTTAATTTTGATGTATGTTTCCTTTGGTATGGAGGGACATAAAAGTTAATGCTTTAATGTTAGAATTCATATCTGGCTATAGATGTGTCTATGGGCTGAGACCCAAGGTGACATGTTGTGATCCTGTGATGGAGTGGAATAGGAGTTTATTGCATGACTTTGGAAAAATCACTTAATTTCTCTGGCCTTTCCTCGAGGTGATTATATGCAGTGATCCCCAGCCCTTTTTATTCTCCATTACACATAATAACACAGTCCCATTAGAAACCACCTCATTTTAGCAGTAATTCTCAACCAAGTGATATGTAGAGGGGCATATAAGTGAGAATGTGGGGGGAACTATGACTTAGGAAGTCTGCATGAGAGTCTTATCCTCTTCATTCCACCTCCTTCTCAAACACACACACACACACACACACACACACACACACACACACACACAGGCAAACATATATAAGAGGAATTGTGTACAATCTCAATTAAAGCCCTAATGTCAATTTGTTTCTGACATTCTTTGATTTTAGAACTCTCTACTTTAAATTCAGAAATGTCTTCTGAGCTAGGTTAGGCATTATTCTAATTCAGACCTATTCACATCATGGCATTCCATGTTTCAAAACTGGAGAAATTAAATCAACCCCTTAAGTGAACTTTCTCATAAACTGGCCACACAAACATAGCCACAGCTAGGCAGAAACAGTGTTCTGATAGGTATCCTTTGGGGCTCCTCTTTAGAAAGGAGAAGAGTCCAGAAAAAGTGGGAGAGGCGCAAGCAGAGGATTTTAAAAGGAAGGCTCAAAGGCTCTTCTCTTTTCCTGGAATCCTACAAAAAGGTAATAGGGCTGAGAACAAGTCACATCTTTTGAGACAGGTTTGTCTGGCTCGTTTATTCTCTACATTGACTTCCCTCACAGCTCCTCAATGAAGTGGCCCTGTGTTAGCATATCAGACTGCCTCAGCATTGCCTCTGAGTTTCAATGGAAAGGAAGGGAGTTCACAATTGGTCCATTTTTCAGGGGAAAACAGTTCCCCTTCCTTTCTGTAAAGAAAACACAAGATAGTTGAGGTTGATCATTTCAGTTACCTTTCTCAATAAGGATATTTATTCTAACTTGGAAGAGCTGGGATTTATATTGAGACAGAAATCTCCCATTATCATGCAATGATTAAACCTAAAGGAAGCAGACCCATTAGGCTCCAATACAGGATTTCTTCGTGTGCTGACTGAAGAGTTTACATTTCAGAAACACTTTGGTGAAATGCAAACCAATAACTATAGCATCTGTACCTTGCCCTAATATTCAGTGGTAATTTTCCAACCATAGATATATCTACTTGAGCCAAAAATATATAATAATGTGTGAATTGCACACATTCTTCTGCTTGCATGCCCTGTTTTCTTTTATGTTTTAATGCACACTGGTCAAGAATGCATTAAGGAGGAGAAAAAGATGAAGACATTTTCAGGCATGTCCAAGTTAATGCTTTGATATTCACTACAGTTATGTAAACTATTCAGATTTGAAATAAAACCTGCTATTTTAACTAGCTTAATATAATACTTTCTCATCTCTAGGGCCAAATGTATAAGCTTATCAATGATTTATACATTCTAAAAATCAAAGATATAGCAGTTTGGAGAATTGCACACTCAGCTATCCAACTAAAGGACTTTAATTTTGCCAAAGAACTTGGTAATGGGAAGTGGCCATAAGTAACTTTATTCACACTATTAGCTATTAAACTCATTTACAGAAACTTGACCTTAATTGGTATTTTCTAAAGGAGCTTTTAAAACCTTTAAGTGCACATTAGTATTGCAATGGCATGTACAGAGACCAAAGTGGATTAAAACAGGTTAAGAAATCATTTCACTCCTGTCTTCACATTATGGGGGTAAGGCAAACTCAAGTCTTTAACTAGCAGACAGAAAAAAATTTCAAAACTCTGTATCAACCAGCCTCAAGAAGTCTCTTATCAGAAACAATATTTGTGAATTAATTCTATCAGCCATGAAAAGATCTACATTTAGGAAACATCGTCAAACACACCAGTAAGTAAACTTTCTGGGCCTTCTCTCATTGTTAGAACAAAGGACATCTCTTCGTGGGCTCTCTAAAGCCCTTTCTGGATTCACTATCACCCTATTGCTATTGAACTTGTACTCAAAGATTGGAAAAGATCCCTTTCGAAGACCCTGACAAAAAGCTGTGTCCCAGCACTGACTCTCTCCTGCTGGCTGGCTCCACGTCAGTGGCCAGGGCCATGTACAAAGAGAGAAAAACCATGAGGGCTTGGGTTGGTGGAAGACCTAAGTAAAATTAATTTTGTTTACATTGTAGGGCATGTGGGGAGTTTTTTTCTGACAGATGATCTCAGGTTACAAAACAAACAGTCTGTAGGTTATGGCTACTGGACAACAGACACAATGGCGGACTTTAAAGGCAATGGGGACTCCTGGAAATTCCTGCTTGAAGAATTCATGAAGCAACCACCCTAAGGTATTTCTTCTCTCTGATGAGCAGTCTGTGACTTTTTCATGTTGGGGCATTTATATCTATATTCTACGTTCCTCATCATGTACTGAACTAGCTGCCGGTGGAGGAGTGAGCATAACCTTTAAGCTCAGAGAACGTAGTGTTCAAAAGTAAACAGGAAACACAACCTTGAGAAAATGGATTGAAAAGACAACTGTCCAGGTCACATTCTGCAGCTCAGCCTTGCAACGGGAGCTAAACTGTAACATCTTTGAAAGTGTCCTCATGGGATCCATATGGCAGACTGCTAAACCTGTTAACGTGCCCAATTAGCTTTTAATTTATCTTAGTTTCCTCAGCCCTGCCATTAAAAGCCACACCGCAGAGCCATCAAACATAGCATTACCAGCCTCACAGTTTTGTCAGGTGCTGCCCAGCGAGTCGAACTCTACACAAGCTGGGACCTTGGACCTGCATTCAGGCTCAGAAATGTTTAAATGTGTCAGAAGCATTTACTCTGAACATCTGTTTGAGGCATAACCTAAAGATATTTAAAAGCCTCTTAAGAAAACAAATAAAGGTTTCCACATTCTCAAGGACAGAAACTGCTTAATCTGCTCATATAGTTCTTTCAAGAATGTCATATTGTGACTGGACATAGTGTCATTAAAGCAACAAGCAATGAGATTTATAGAGGCTAATTTATGTTTGAGCCTGTTAAGGCATATTCCAGGTAGTCCTGCTCTGGATGGGTAGCATTTCTCTCCCGCATCCTCTCTATGTTTCAGTTTATTGTAGCAGCATGCCATGTGAGATCACTGATTGCTCAGCACACGCTGAAGTCCGATCCATTTATTATGAAAAGAATCAACACCTCCCGTGAAGTTACGTATTTCCCTTTGGGTGCTCGTACTGTAGGTGATGAAATCATGTATTTATCTACAACTTATTAGATTCATTTGATTGACTGGGGATCCATTTTTGTTTAGCCAACTGTGCAGGTTACCAGGTAGGAAGCTTCTTGGTGCACCGCCGTGGTGTTTCAGAACAGCAGTGAAAATAATTACCTTAATATGGGACCGCTGGGTCTTTCTCCAACACATGTTGAAGAAGCTCTGAAGACGCAGCATAGAGCTAAAAATACCAAACACATGGAAAAGTCATTGGGCTTGCAAGGGACCGGGGCTTCCCTATGAATTAGGAATGGTACAGTAAACGTGTGGGATCGCTCAGGCCACCAGTGGGCATTTCCTGCCATCAGTGAACTTGCGACCTTGTTTCCTTGGAGGGCTGTTAAAGCGAAGTCAGAGGGCAGAAGAGTTATTTGCAAGTACCCTTTTCACTTGTGTGGTCTGGAAAACCAACAGATTTATCCAAAAGATGGACAGTGTGAGCAGGGTCGCAGAAGCAGCTGGTTAATTCAACATTCAGCGCACCCCACAAAACACAAAGATAATGATCAGAGTTGCCATTGGCCTCACAGGGGCAAGTCCCACTCCAAAAAGCAATCTTGCTCTCATGTGTCCACTGACAGCTCAAGGAGACCCTAGACATCTTTTTAAGGCAACAAGCCCCTATGATAAGGACTGGGGTCCTTTTCCTCCCATGCTGGGGACCCACAGGAGCCCTGTGTCTGCTCCGGTGAAGAAAGGAGAGGGCAGAGTGGGCACCTGGGGTACTTAATTACTGCAGCAAACTCTCTGGCCATCTGGTGGGTCCAGCACTGATGGATCTGAAAGGTTTATCCAGATTTATTTACCTAAAAGAAGAGATGGCCAGTTTGAGATTAAAAAAAAAGGAGAGTAGAAAGGAATTGAATGAAAGAAGAATTCAGGGTAAGACAAGGAAGGCTGTTACCCTGCCTCCCCACAGTCAATGCATTTTACCTAGAGTGCCAAATGAATTTTTCATAGATTTCATACTTTCTTACCCAAAATAGGTTGACATGCATATTTTATGCATTATGATCTAGGAGAGATTATGCATCATGATCAAGAGAATGAAAACCTGAAATTATGGTTTCATAGAATCATCTCTATTAAAGTTTTCAGTCTCCGATTACCAAGTTTGACATAATCCAGGAATGCTACAAAAAGGTCATATATTCCAGTCCTTCTCAATTAGCAAGTTAAAAACCATTAATAAGTTGTGGGACCTATCTATGAGTCATGACAAATAACAATTTTTAAATAAGATGGTAGAAATAGTGGAATAGAATATATCAGAGAGCATTTCCATAGTAAAAGGTAACCATTGTTTGTGACACATTTGTTTTAGTTGTGTTTCTGTGTACTATATCTTGGTGTAGCATGTATTTCATGATGTGAGTCATAGACACATACACACACACAAAAAAATGAAAACTACTAATTCAGTTCAAAAACCTTAGAGGGCCCAACCAGCATGACTCAGTGGTTGAGTGTCTACCTATGAACCAGGAAGTCACGGTTTGATTCCTGGTCAGAGCATATGCCCAGGTTGCAGGCTTGATCCCCAGTGTGGGGTGTGCAGAAGGCAGCCAATTGATTATTCTCTCTCATCATTGATGTTTATCTATCTATCTATCTATCTATCTATCTATCTATCTATCTATCTCTATTCCTATCTCTCTATAATTAAATATATATATTAGAGGCTCGGTGCACAAAATTCATGCATGGGGGAGGGAGGGTTCCCCTCAGCCCAGCCTGCACCCTCTCCAATCCGGGACCCTTGGGGGATGTTCGATTGCTGGTTTAGGACCAATACTGGGGATCAGGCCTAAACTGACAGTCAGACATCCCTCTCACAAACTGCTCACATGCATGTCTTCCTGATCACCCCTAACTGCCCACCTGCTGGCCTGCTTGCCCTTACTGCCTCCCCGACTGGCCTGATCACCCCTCACTGCCCCCCTCTGCTGGCCTGGTTGCCCTTCACTGCCACGCCCCTGCTGGCCTGGTCATCCACTACTACACCTCCCCCACAGGCCTGGTTGCCTCACACAGCCTGCTGTTTGGTCATTTGGTCACTCCTCACTAACCCCCACTGTTGGCCTGGTCGCCCCACTCAGCCTGCTGCTCAGTCCTTTGATTACCCCTCACTAACTCCCCTGTCGACCTGGTCACCCCATGCAGCCTGTTCGGTCATTCGTTCAGTTGTGATGGTTGCTTAGGCTTTTACACATATAGACTAGAAGCCCAATGCATGAAATTTGAGCAAGGGGTTCAGCCCTTGCAGCCTCGACAGCTTGCCTCAGCTCTTGCAGCCCCAACTTTGTTGGGAAGGTGGTCCAGAAGGTCCTTCAGCTGTTTGGACTAATTAGCATATTATCCTTTCATTATTATAGATATAAACCTTAGAGAAAAATATATGAAGCATTCAGATACATATAAAATACATATTCTCCAAGCCTGACTCAAGCCTAATTTCTAACTGTCTAGAAGTAAGTAGAGCCCTGGAACTCCCTAGGTGATTCTGATGCTGTCAGTTCAAAGACCAGGAGATAGGACCAGTATAGCCTGAAGGCACCTGAAACCCAGAGCGGGTGAGTGCCCTAACACTACTCACCATGTCAGTAGGACCACCCTGCTTCCCAGGCTGCCAGGAGCAGGGGAAGAGTAACACTGTTACCACATATGAGAGGCATGTCTTGGGTGGGAAGCATGGACAAAGCAAGAGAGAAACTTTATTGAAAAATTCTCAGTTTGGTGTGCCAAATAGTCTTGTAAAGAAATAGAGGATGCTGCCCTGGCCAGTTTGGCTTAGTGGGTAGAGCATCGGCCTGTGGATTGAAGGGTCCCAGGTTTAGTTCTGGTCAAGGGCATGTACCTTGGTTGCTGGCACATAACTAGTGGGGGGTGTGCAGGAGGCAGCTGATTGATGTTTCTCTCTCATCAATGTTTCTGGCTCTCTATCCCTCTCCCTTCCTCTCTGTAAGAAATCAATAAAATATATATTTTTTTAAAAAAAGAAAAGAAATAGAGGATGTAAATCTACAGCCTGTGTATGCTGAATAGTTAGAGGCTCAAGACTCACTGAAGAGCACTAAGAAATTAACAGGCTGTTTGTAACCTATGGGGACCTGTCAGGCAGGAATAGACTTCTGTGCATAAAAACCCTACAGAATATTCAGAATTTAAGTATGAAACATTTTTAAAGTTAGAGAGTAGTGCTTTGTGCTGTGTGTGTTAGACCATAGGACCAGCATCTTCTTATGTATTAGCTGGTAATCTTTTTAATCCTTATCCTAAAATATGTTTATTTTTGTTGTTTTTGTTTTTTTTTATGTTAGAGAGGAAAGGAGAGAGAGAGAAGCATCAATGGGCGAGAGATACACCAACCGGTTGCTTCCCATACATGCCCTGACAGGGGATCAAGCTCACAAACAGACCTCTTGGTGTACAGGACACTACAAGCAACTGAGCCGCCTGGGCAGGGCTAGGCAGTAATTTTCTATTTCTATTGCAGGATTCACTAAGACATAGCATTGTAGCCCCTCCTAAATTCTGGGCTTTTAGCGATAATGCTCTAAAAGCACTTTTAGAGCAGTTTTGAGCATTTTTATTAAAGTTCTTACTTGTTTAAGTTTTAAGTTTTATTTCCACACTATGTAGAAAATATAAAGTACTGACATATGTCAATCCAATCCATCTCTCATCCACTGAAACCTAAGGCATCACTGTCCCATAGAGATATAATGTGAGCAACATGTGTAATTTTATATTTGTTAATACACATTCAAAAAGTGTTTTCAAAACAGGGAAAATAAGTATGAGTAATATATGCTTCAAACCGTTGTCATTTATATAAGCAAAATGAAAAATGGTTAGTGAGATATATTTTTTTCATATTGTTTATTTAAAATTCTGTTTGTATTTTATAGTTAAAACACATCTCAATTCAAACCAGCCACATTTCAAGTGCTCATTTATAATGTGGATCATGGCTACTGTGTTGGATAGTGCAGCCCTAGGATTTATGGCTAGTTGACGATAGAAGACACTGGCTCTTAAAACCACCTGTGAGATAAGTAGTGGAGCAAAAACAATACTAGTCCCATTTTTTTAAAATCCCTGGGATTGTGTATGGCAAAGCTAGATACAATCTTTTAGCTGACTTCATCACCACCTCAAATACTCTGCACTGAGTCCACTGCATCGAGTCCACTGTCGGTCTCCTTCTCTTGAGAGGCAGCTGCTGTGGGGATCCAGAATGTGGAGCCTGGCATTAAGCCACCTGAGCTAAAAGCCTGTATCCCTGCATCCCTGAGGAGTTTCTATCTTCTGTGTGCTTAATGCCCTTTTCTGTACAATGTACATAATAATACCAGCCTCCTGTGGTAGCTTAGTGCGTTCATTGAGCTTGTACTATATGAAACAAAAGAATATGTAGTGATTGTAAACACTTTGAAAAAGCTGCTATTTTTCAGAATTAAAATAAAAGCTGCCTGCCCATGGAAACCATTTTCATCTTTCTTCCTTTTAAGCACAGGATAGGAATGTGTTTCTTTGCAATGATAACGTTAGATGTGGTCATTGACTTCTTTTGACCAATAAAGTGGAAGTGGAAGTTATCATGTGTACTCCCAGGTAGAAACTTGAAGAACAAGTACTTGATTCACAATTACCTCTGCACTAGCTACCAGCCATGCTCCACATGGGGGCTGTTCAACACTCTGGCACCCAGGGAAAACCCCAGCAGGTTCATGATTAATATATAACATGAGAAAAATCTAAAACTTATTATTGTAAACCATGAGATTGGGGAAGGATTACTTACTGCGGAATACCTAACTCATCATACACAAGACACTATCTTAATTGCTACTTGCTTAATGATGTCCATACATGCAGAACACTCAGATCTAGCAAGCTACTCTCCAATACCCAAAGTCCTCTATACCCACCAACAGATCTGTATACTTCACAAATAAGGGTTGTGTTTATTTCAAAATAGTTCATGCCAATTGTATATTTGTTAAATTTAACCATTGCACATGCTGATGACATTTGGGTGGGTAAAGAAAGCATTGTATCTATAAACACTTAATTGAATGCTTTGAAAATCCTATATAATAAAGGTGTAATATGCAAATGGTCGTTATGCCATGAAGTTTAACAACCCACCTTGTAAGAACCGGATCATGGATCAGCAGGAGGGTGGGGCAGCGAGCTACAAGCGAGCCACAGAGAGCTGCAGGAGGGGGCAGGGCAGCAGGCTATGAGGGAGGCTGAGGGGGGTAGGACGCTGGGGAACCACAGGAGGGTTGGGCAGTGGGTGAAGAGCTACTGGAGGGCGGCAGCGAACTACTGGCGCACAGATTTGTGCACAGGGCTACTAGTACTAAATAAAGGTGGGTTGAATTAGGTGTGCCTGAAACAATTGAAGCTCGCTGGAGTATAGATCATACAAAATGTAAGATTATTCTGCACCCAAATTTATTTCAATTCCTGCTCTTCTTTAGAAATATTCAAACCAAAAATTTCAGAAGATATGAGTGTAGATTTTGCAAGAAAGGCAAAATGGAATGCCAACCAACTACCACACATTCAAAGCAAAGGCTTGGCCCTACATCAAAAGACCGGTAAATGAGCGCATTAAGTTAAATGAAAATATTAGAGGTATGTATGTATCAGTTTTATGTGCATCCCCCCAAAATCAAATATTTGAATTAACCAGCTAACTGCTAGTCCTAATTATATAGAAGAAAGAGTTTTTCTCCTGTAGAGAGATACTTGGCTCTGTATGAAATTCAACAACCAAGATCTCTCTCCTAGGCACAGTACAATAATTCTCCTTTGTTTTGGATGATCTTGTACATGACATTATCCTTTTAAGAAAATACAACCTGGATGCATGATGCTTTAGGTAATAAATGTACTCCTGGTAAACAGATGGTACAGGATGGTCCCATCAGAACTGCATCTGTCTTTACTCCCTGCCTGAACTGATTGCCACCATCGTCCCAACCCTTACTTTTTGGGAATAAAGTAACCTGGGGCTATTTGCAGTCATGAAGCCAAGCTCGAAAATAAGTAAGAGAAGGTGCAAGCACTTCTCTTCATGGCCCTATAAGCCCCTGACAAATATTCCTCTTCTGACCATCCTGCAGCACCAAACGTGGCCCCCACGAAGCACCACCAACGACTTTCAGCTGTTCCCCAGTGATGAAATGTTTCAGACATGGCCACAGAGATTAATATCTGTGCAGAGCCCTTTTGAAATATCCCAGAAATCATTTGGGAGCATGTGGCATTAGACCAACATAAATTTGGAATCTTAGCTTTTTCTTCCATGTGCCTTTTCCTTCCACACCTGGACTTTCAGAATGACTCACACAGTAGTCTCTGAGAGTGAGGACATGGGCCTAGGTTTTAGCACATGTTTGAATCCCGATCCACAGACAGCAATTCGTGGAGGGGCTGTTAATCTTCATGAATCACATAAGAAGTGGGCTCCAGGAAAGAGCTGTTCCTTTGGTGGTCTCCTCAAAACCAAGGGCTTGCCTGGACAGTTTGTGGGCCTGTGTTCTATGGGTTTTCTCATGTAAATAGAATAATATCAAACTTTCCAGTTTCTCCCTCCCTCAGAAAACCCAATTGTTTGGGCTAATATGTGATATCTCATTTAGCTATTTCATTGTTGCTCAATGAATAAATTCCCAATTTTCTATGACATTAACCTAAAGAAGACCCTTATTAAGATGGGGAGGGGACAAAAATATGTTTAATGTTGAGGCTGTTTCAAAAATAAATATCTTAAAGAAGTTTCACACAGATTCACTGCTCTAAAACTCTTTTCCACTTTTAAAAAATTATTTTAATTGTGCTTAGAACATATGTGCTTTGTATTTTTTAGAAGCATGAGAGAGAAATGATGGCTAAGTCAGAGGTGGCATTTCCAGTTTAAGCTTGAAGGTTAGATATTCACTACCTTGAGTTAAAAATTCCCTCTATCCATGGAAAGGACATATGGTTTTCAGGCAGCATATGAATATGGACAGACAGGAACATGCGGCGCACACACAATATATCTTTTTACAATAAAAGATGTCTACTTGTTGCTCTGGCCAGTGGCTGGGTTAGAGCATCATCCTATACACCAAAAGGTTCAGTTTCCAGTCAGGGCACATACCTAAGTTGCAGGTTCAATCCCTGGTTGAGGTGCATACAGGAGGTAACCAACATATTTCTCTCTCACATTGATGTTTTCCTCTCTCTACCTCTCTCTTTCCCTTCCCCTCTCTCTCAAATAAAAAAAAAAAAACATATCTTTGGATGAGGATCAAAAAAACAGAAGATACCCACTTGTGCTGATTTTTTTAAAAATTAGTTTAACAACTTTATGTAGTTTTTGCAAGACTAGAACTTTTCAAGGATATAACATGCTATGAGCTGTTAAAGGAAGTAGAGAAATTTAATTAAGAGAAGCCCCCAATATTCTCAATACAAAGATTAGACAATATTTTATTTCCAGAGAAAAGAAGGCCAAAGAAGATATCCTCCCCATCTTTTCCCAAACACAAATTACTTAAATGACCAATTCTTGTTTGCAATGTTACTAAGTTAAGAATGTCAGGACAAAACAGTAGAGTGGGAACCCATATGGTTTCTGGATTAGAAAAAGGATAAGCAGAGTTTTCTCTACTTGGGCCCCTAGATACTTCCAGTCTTTCTAGAAAGGAATAAGATACAAGTTAAGTTCTTTGTTTTTTTTCTATGATTCTTTTAACAAATGGTTAATTTCTCAGAACATACTTTTCTACCACCTCACAATAGCACAAGGACTAAACTGGGAGGACAACCAGAAACCAATCAATGAAAAGTTAAAGTTCTTTAATTTACTTAGAAAAGAATTGTAACATCATCTACTCCAAATCTAAACTAATCCATACATTTTAATAAACTCAGGCTAGTTGTCCAAATTCTCATTTTCCAGATTTCTATGCCCAGATTATACAAAATACTTTCCTAATCTCAAGCAACTAATCAACTTTTTTTTTTAATTTAAAAACTAGGCCTTTAGGTGACACCTTTTGAGGAAATCATTTGGGTCTCCATGATGGCCAGGAGCAATTTTTGGGTAGAACCTAGGAATTGATCTGAGTCAAAAGAGAGCAGTAAGTGCCACGTTGCTTTAGTGAACAGGATTTCTTAAGTCTTTCTGTTTTTTCATTCAATACAGAACACCCAGAAAGATGAAAACAATTTAGGATTTAAGGCAATGTTGCTCAGTCTTTTGAAAAATAGCTTATTCCTACATGTTTTCCCAACAATCTTAACCAAATTTACTCACCTATAGTTTTTATTTATCCTTTATAATCACATCAGTATTATTGGATTTGTTCAACAAAAGAAAAATATGAATTTTTTAAAGAGTCGATCTTTACTCAAATATTCATCCAGATTGTTTTAGAAAAAAATAATCCACTTAACTGGAAAACAAGTCAGCTGTAATGACAATTAGATTTATCTATTGTTTTTTTATCTAATATTTCACTACCCCTGAGAATAAAAAATAAAGTATTCTTAACTGATCTCTTTTTAAATAAATTTTAAAAACACCCTTCTATTCCCATCTTGCAAAAAAAACCAAAAACTCATTTATTTTAGAAATCTGAAAAAATATATATATAATTAAGTAAAAAATATTAGCATCATTCAGATTCCCATTAAAATACAGCAACTTGAAAATTCAATGTAATCACTACCACAACAGAATATAAATATGTAAATTTAACTAAACTATAAACTTAATCAAAAAGGGCTCAACCTGTAAGGCTGTTTTGTAACCTGTACTACTTTCTCCTTCATGTTTCACAAACATTTTCCATTCTTCTGTGTTGTAATTTTAATGGCTTTACAATATTTTATGGCATGGTTGTAATTCCCTATTATTAGGTATTTCAGTTATTTGAGTTTTTCTTTTATCTTAAACAGAAGTATGACAAGCATTGTTTTGACTCCATATTCCTACAGATTATTTTCATAGATCAAATTTCAAAGAGATGGTTTATACCCAGAAATTTTTCTAGGATTTTGATACCTGTTGCCAAATTGCTCTCCAAAAAGGTATATGAGTTTATAGCCCACACCAAGTGTGAGAGGTGCCCATTTCCTTGTTGATTGTTACACACATATTCTGATGATTACCAAATCAACAGGCAGAAAGATATGTCATTGTTATTTACTTGGTCATTTCCATTTTTTTTTCTTTCTGAATTGCTTCTTCATGTTACCTGAGTCTTTTCAGTGGTTGACAGTCACAAAAGCTATTGAACCTCATCATGCAAATAGTAATGCAAAGTTATACTCAGATAACACAGATACAGTTTGCTTGCTAGATTAACTGCATAAATTTGAGGAATATAATTTCCATCTGAAGTATGGGAAGAGAGTATAATATGAAGAGAGATGAGAAAATCATGGTGTGGTTCCAAGATCTATAACTGCACCTGAAATAAAGGAGAACTGAGGTATATTGGAACAATAGATACTTTCAAATTTCCATTAGTTATCTTTCCTCACTGATCATTTGGTTCCAAATCATGAACTTCAGTGAAACAGGAGGTTATGAAGAAAGAACAATAATGCTGGAAAAAATCACACTTAAAACCCAATATTCTGAATTTTTACCGTAAGTCAGTTATCTCAGAAATGCTCTGGAGATTAATTTTGGAATCAGGAAAAAGAGCGACTCCTCATTCGACAATCTTTGTGTTTATGCTTATACTGCTGTGATAATCACAACTTTTAAACACATAAATATTCCTACAGTATCCATTTCTTCTAAATTTTATGCACTGAGAGAGACAAAGACAAGAGAGAGAGAAATACATACATTAAAATATTAGAGGACAATGCAAAACATTCTAATTTTTTTAATCAAAAGAAAAGTCTACTTTGGCATCATTAAAACCATACAGTTGACAATGATCTCTACACACAAGAAATTATTCACTATTTCAATATGTGAACATTACATGAATCTTAAAAGTCATTTTTGTTCAAGTTACTCTATACACTAGAGATAACTGATTATGTGTACATGATGATAAAGACTATGATCAAGTCTTAATTATATGTCTACCACCTTACATCATTATGAGAAAAACCTCACAATAATCCTATGAGCAAAGTACCCTTATTATTATTCCCATTTTTATATTAAAAAAAACCCTGAGGTTTGAAAATGAATTTAAAATGTGAATCCTGAACTCAAACATACATGCTGCTACTCCATACTCCTCAGTTCTCAGGTCAGTAGTGTCAGCAGAGAGAAAACACAGTGTTAAGAAGCCCTTGTTCCTTTATAAGCAGATCATTGAAATGAAAAACAGCTGAGCAATAAAGAGTTTGATGTCTAAAAAGTAACCCCATTTGCAAATAATAAAGTACATATACGTATTTAAGAACCATTCTTCTTTCTCATCTCTTTCGTTTGACTCTAAAATATTGCCAGGAAGACATACAGATCCTGTAAATGCTGTATCCCTAAATCTCTGAAGTCAGCAAGACGGAAGAAATGTTAGAAGGTGATCAGGATTATCCATCTTCTTCCTCTCTGCTAAATCAGTCATTGGACTACTATGAATGAATGGAAAAACTTATAATCCTCGGGTGTGCCATTAAACTGGTAAATTGCAAGATTTCTAGAACATTTTATATTGCAGTTGTCACTGCTCCGTGATATCTTCAGGAATGTTTTCCAAGAGAAGCCACTCTAAGAAAATATTAAAATGGCCTTCTTACACTCTTTATACTACAGAAAGAGAAACACATTCAGCGACTTAGTTATATAGCTAATTCCTACTCAAGCTCCACTGCTACCTTCCACAAAACCGCCATTATCTCCTCATGGAACCAGAACTCAGTTAATGGTCTACTACCTGGACTGTCTGACCTTCATTTTGTATAGGCCTGGTGACTTAGACTTCAGTTTTCAATTATATCAAGCCGAATAGAAAAGGGAAGGGGAAAATATGGTTTGAGTTTGAAAAGGTTATTTATTTATCAACCTAGAAACGATAGAGCTTTTTTTTAAATTGAGCAAAGACATTGAAATGTATTTTTTAAAATGAAGTAAGTAAAAGATGCCTATTAGTCATGGCACACAATACCTAAAGATAATCCCTTAACTTATTTTGAGGGAGGAAAATGAAAGCTATCATTTTTCAGTGTACAAATAAAAATCTTCTGAATTAGACTTTTAGATGCCTATTTCTACTGGGATTTCTCATGGTATCTTTAGACAACTATATATCCAACTGCTCCTGTTTAAATGCTGCCAGATATTTTCCAAATAATAGGGATGTTTTTTTCCAAGTAAATTGCATGTAATCCAACATTAGGAATATGCTTTCCAGTGTTTTGATATACCCGCAGTACCTCCCTCCCTTACCAATACATGTGGCCTTTTCCATCCTTGTTAGCCATTACAAAGCATGGCAAACAAATTGCACGTATTAAAATCTGCAAATGTTTTACTCTATGAGAACTTTCCATCTTCCTGGATAAAGTAATTATTCCTATAAATGTGACCTTTATTGGATTTTAGAAATAAATCTACTAATTATAGGCTTCCTAAAGCATGGGTCAGCAAATTTTCTCTGTAAAAAGCCAAATAGTAACAATTTTAGGCTTTTGAAGTCACACAATCTGTGTAGCAACTCTGATGTTGCAGCATAATAGTAGTAATACTGAGATGAGCATGGATGCATTCCAATGAAACTTTACTTACAAAGGAGGAGATGGGCATCTGATTCACAAGTTGCAAGCCCCTCTCCTAAAGTGTGAAAAGAGAAAATGAATATTTAAAAGTGATTTTTATTCATGCATGTAGATTGAATTGAGATGGCAGAGAAGGTATATTTTTGGGACAGTTTTCAAATTCAGAGATGGATGACAGAAAGAGAGGGACCTGAGAGCAATGATGGGGAAATGTTTATGGAACAACAGCACAGGCAGCTGGGTGAGCCGCCTACTTCTTCCCCCAATTCTCACTATGTATAGCAGACATAGGGACGTCGACTAGAGATGAGAACAATAAGCATTGGCACTAGATTGAAAGCTAGAACATGGAGCATTCTCCAAACACAGAACACCAGGGAAAAAAACAACACAGCTCAGCAGCACATCATGCTCTCTTCAATCTGCTGATCAAAACACACATCTCACCACCAGAGGTAAGCAGTGATAAACAGATACAATATAGACAGGAAAGGGATCTTTGAATACAATGATGAGTGTATGCTTAAGAATACAGACATATTAAAGGAAATCTGGGCAAGGGAAGCAAGGCAAAGAGTGTAAAGCGAAGAAAGAGGGTAAATCTATAATAAGAGCTTTCGAACAGTGGAAGGACCATCCCGATGACATCTGCGAGGGCTGAGGCAGAAGGGGGTTCGAAGGCCTACTCTTGCATGAATTTTGTGCATCAGGCCTCTAGTAAGTAAATAAATGAAAAAAAAATATGCACTTGAGTAGACATGCATGTGCAGGTGTGCACTTGCGTGCGCGCACACACACACACAGACACATTTTTAAATACTCTCAGAATTCTAGCAGAGGATACTGTAACCATGAAACAAAAGCAGGATATAATTTAAAAATTAGTGAAAACACAATTGTTAAAAATATTTGAAAAACCCATAGACTTTACTTTTAATAATATATATAACAAACAGACAAAAGATCAATGAAGAAATAAAGGAGTTGAACAACACTATAAACTAACAGATGTACAGGAGTGGGCAAAAGTAGATTTACAGTTGTGAGTATGCAAAACATGGAGTTTATACTTGTATTACTATTTGTTAATTATTATATAATTCTTGAAACAAACAACTGTAAACCTACTTTGCCCATCCTATGTATAGGATATTCATCACAAAACCAAAAAAATACTGTTTTTTTTCAAATTAATATAGAACACTCTCCAGAATAGACTACAAGCTAGGCCACAAAAATAAACCTTAATAAATTATAAAAAAATTAAATCATACATATCAATCTTTTTTATCTTTTCTGATCAGAATGAAATGCAACTAGAATAAATAACGGGGGGGAGAGGAACAGAATGTTCACAGTACAAAAAATATATACAAGACACATTTAAACAACAAGTGAGGCAAAGAAGGAGTCACAAAAAAACTTAGAAAATACCTTCACACAACACATCAACATAGGAGATGCAACCAAAGAAATAAAAAGGACATTTATAGCTCTGAAAACATACATTAAAAAAGAAGAAAAAAGAAAGGCCTCAAATCAATAACTTAACTTTATACCATAAGGAACTAGCAAAAGAAAAGTAAGTTAAACCCAAAGCTAGGAGGAAAAAAAAAGGTGAAAGTATAGATAACATAGAGTAAAAAAAAAAAAAATAGCAAGAATCAAGTAAATAGGAGTAAATTCTTAAAAAACAAGCAACAAAATTTTCAAGCTATTATTTAGGTTGAATTTAAAATATTAAATATAAGACTCAAATTACTACAATCAGAAATTAAAGTAGGAAATGTATTACTTATTATATAGAAAAAAGGGATTATAAGAGAATAGTATGAACATTTATACATTAACAAAGTAACCTAGATGAAATTAACAAACTCCTAAAAACACACGCCTCCCAAGACAGATTCATGAAGAAATAGAAAAATAAAATAGGCCTAATAAGGAAATTGAATTGGTAATTTTTTAAAAAATTTGCTAGCAATGAACCCTTCTCAAATTCTCCAAAAACAATGAAGAGAAGGGAGGCTAGCATTGTCAGACACCAAAGTCAGACAAGATATTATAAGAAATATAAACAAAATAATAGACCTTATAAACATTGATATAAAAGTTCTCAACAAAATACCAAATTCAGCCGAAACCAGTTTGGCTCAGTGGATAGAGTGTCGGCCTGTGGACTGAAGGGTCCTGGGTTCAATTCTGATTAAGGACATGTACCTTGGTTGCAGGCACATCCTCAGTGCAGGGTGTGCAAGAGGCAGCTTGTCGATGTTTCTCTCTCATTGACGTCTCTAACTCTCTATCCCTCTCAATTCCTCTCTTTGTAAAACCAATAAAATATATTTTTAAAAAAAACAAAAACAAAATACCAAATTCAGAAACATATTAAAATGATTACACACTCATGACCAAGTTTATTTCATTTAGAGAATGCAAGGATAGTTCAACATAGAAAAATTATTTTATATAATACCCTACATTAACATAATAAAAGCTACATATGCTACATAATCAACTCAATAATGCAGTAAAAGCATTTTACTGCACCATTTAATTAAAACAAAAACAAATAAAATCTACCACTGAGGAAGATCCATGTGCCTGCAAAATAGGTGGAAGCTGTATACACTCCTCCCAATGCCAAACCAGATTTACAGCTTAATTATAGAGCAATCAACCTGAATGACCAACTGAAGAACACCTGAACAGGAATAGTATATCCAAGAACTTATATAAGAAGCTAAACAGAGACTGGTAAGAAGATCAGAGTTGTGAATAGGGCTGGACCCTGCACCCAGTGTGGCATCTGAGAAGCCAGAGTAATATCTTGGCTCCAAAAGTCACCTCTGAGGAGCATGGGGTCTCAACTCCACAAACCAAACCACCAGGGCTGGGAGGAGAAGCCTGCATAACATATGTCAGCAAAAATCATTGGGGAGTCTGTCTACTGGGAAGAGGAGGGAGACTGCTAGAATTCCAGATGCTCACCTAAAGAGCCAACACACAAGAGGTTGCTCTTGGGGACTCACCCAGAGCTCTGGTAGAGGGATGGCTACTCAGGGTATTTGGAAGCCTTAAAAAGATTTTCTTTAAGGAGGGTGGTGTAACTGGCAAAAATATCTGGAGGGCTGGCTGCTGAGATCCTAGTCCTGAGTCAAAATCTCACATTGCCCTCAGGCACTATCTCTCAGGATCACCAGCTGGGGGAGTGTGCAAATCCCTTCCTCCAGATACTGGTGACACCCCTCAGCCAAGCTCGAGTACAGTAAAAAGGACTGTTGGCTACACCCAAAAGGAACCTGTGGTGCATTGTTTTTCTGGAGAAACTATAGGCAGACACTCAGTCATTAAACTGTGTGGCTTTAGAACAGGGGCCAAACTTTCCTCACTTCTGTGGGTTTCAAAGGCACCAACCCCAAAAGAAGACTTCCTTGTCAGGGACTCTGGTGACATAGCTGTGAAATTAAAGGGAGCCATGCAGCTTGCTCCGCTCCCATGGGCTGGTGCCATCCCCAACAGAGGGCTGGCTTGAACTGTTTCCCAACTCCTGCTGGTCCATCCTGGTGAGCTCAGTTCTGTGGGAGGAAGGAAGCCTAGCTCAGAACTAAAACCTTCGGCAAGACTCCTTCAGAGCCTCCCATCTGGGTCTCTGGCAATGCCACTGCAGAGCTAGGCTGAGGCATGCAGCTTGCTTTCCTTTCACTGGCAGGTACAAACCCCAACACAGGACTGCCTTGATCTGTTTTCCTAGATTCTATTGGCCCCGTCCTTTTGAACAGAGATCATGGAGGAAAGGGAGCATAGCTCAGAGATGGGACCTTCAAAGTACATCTCCATTGGATTCTCTGACAGTGCCACTGTGAGCTAGGGGGAGGCATGAAGCCTGTTCCCCTCCCAAGGACTGGCGCCAGCCCCAACAGAAGACGGCCTCAATTTGTTTGTTTTTTCAATACTTGCTGGGCTCAGCTCCACAGGGGAATGCAGTTCCACTCACAGCTGAAATATTTGGAGTGCATTTCCCTCAGAGGTTCCAGTCTGGGGCTCCAGCAGGCATGGCTACAAAACTGAAGGAAGGAGTGCAGCTCAAGCAAATCCTGCAACTTAGCTAGTGCCACCCCCAATGAAAGGCTTTCTTGATCAGTTTGCCTACCTTGCTGATCTGGTCATACCCAACCCAAACCTGGTGGAGTTAGAGCTGGAGACTCTGGCAGAGACTGAATAATATGCTATGGAGTAGGGGCCACATTCTTCTCATTGAGTGCCTGACCATGTGGCCTCCCAGTAGGAAACCCACTAACCTTGTCCTCCAGACCTGGTCTCCCCACCATACCAGACTGAGCCAATGTGGAAGGGTCAGTGGGGCATGGTCAGCTTGGGCCCAATCTACAGTCTTTCTTCCTAAGACTCTGGATAAGGTACAAGAAATCTCAGGAGATGGTGCAGTGAATAGCCAATAGGTGAACTCGAATCTCACAGTGCCTTGGACTTGTATTTATCTGCCCCTAGCTCAGAACTGCAGGAAGCCAATTCTGGCCCCTCCCCCCCACACACACAAACTCAGACCCAGCAGATGCAGCTGGCAAACAATAAATAATGTGGTAGCTCCAGATGCATAGCCTAAGGCCAGTTACACAGAACATCTGACATTGATCTGTGCTGGTAACCAGGCCAAGGGGGCCCAGAAAGAACACAACCAGTGATGGGCTTCAAATCACTACCCACACAAATGGGAGAACCAAAGGGGGACAACAACAGGAACCAGACCCTGCTGGGAAAATTCAGCCTAGATTGGCAGTCTCTGAACAATGATTCATACATGGTGAAGAAGGTCTGTCCATTTAATCAGCCAACGTGAAGGTTAACTCTATCCACAAATAGGTCAATATCATTCAAGATACAACTACAATAGGAGAAGGCACATAACCCACATAAGAATCATTTCTGGAGCACATAGCTTCAGTGATCTAGAAGAATGTGCCCCTGGAACCCACAAGGCATGTACATAAGAAAACTAACATAACAAGCTTGGGAGTCATAACAGATCTGCCTAATACATAAAGATAAATCCTAAAATACAGCCAAAATGGGGAGAAAAGGAAGTATTCCCAAAATGAGATAACAAGAAAAATTATCAGAAAAAGAATTAAGTGAAATGGAAGCAACAAAATACAAGGTGGAAAGTTTAAAACAATTATTATGAGGATACTCAAGAACCTTAGAAGAAGAATGGGTGATCAAAATGAGAACTTGCACAAGGAGATAATGAACATTAAAAAGTACATAGAAACCATAAAAAAATTCAGAAATGAAGAATACACTAGAAAGAATCAACAACAGATTAGATTAAGCAGGGGATTGAATCAGTGATACAGAAGACAAGATAAAAAGTAATTAGTAAAGCAGAGCAACAAAAAACAGAGAGAATTTTAAACATGAAAAAAATCAATGTCAAGCATAACAACAGTCACATCAAAGGGCTACCAAAAGAAGAAGAGAGGGAACAATGGAATGACAACCTATTTAAATGAATAATAGCATAAAACTTCCCTATGGTGAAAGAAAATGTCACACATGTTCAGGATGCTCAGAGTTTTCAGATGAACACATAGAGGCTTGCACCAAGACACATAATAATTAAAATGGCAAGGGTTAAAGACAAAGAAGAGAGACAGAGACAGTCATTTACCTACAAGGGAGCCTCTGTGAGGCTATCAGCTAATTTCTCACAGAAAACTTGCCAGAAGATATTGGCATGAAATATTCAAAGTGATGAAAATCAATAACCTATGACCAAGACTACTCTATCCAGCAAGGCTATCATTTAAAATTGAAGGTGAAATAGCTTTTCAGACCAATAAAAAACAAAACAAAAACACCTAAAGAATTTTATTACTACCAAACTATGATTGCAAGAACTGTTACAGGGCCTGTTTTAAGAAAACGAAAGAAAAAAAGAAAAAGAAACCAAGAAAGAAAGGAACATAATGATAAATAAAATGGCAATAAATAAGTATGGATCAATAATAACTTTAAATATAAAATGGATTAAATATGTCATTTTCTAAAAGACATAGGGTAGCTGAATGTATAAGAAAAATGACTCATATATATAAATATAGTCTACCAGAGACCCACCTCACACATAAAAGATGCATACAGAATGAAAGTAAAGGGTTGGAAAAAGATATTCCATATAAATGGAAATTTTTAAAAAGCAGGAGTCGCAATACTTATATCAAATGAAATATACTTTTTTTAAGGCTACAGTAAGATACAAAGAAGGACATGACAATGATAAATGGAATTACCCAACAAGAAGATATATCCCTTGTAAATATGTATACACCCAACATGAAAGCATCTAAATATGTAAAGCAAATCTTGATGGATGTAAAAGGAGAGATTGACAGTAATATTGACAGGTCAGGTCATAGTAGTAGATTTTAATACTTCACTGACATCAGTAGATAGATATTCCAGAATGAAAAACAACAAGAAAATAGTGGCCTTCCACAACAAATTAATTGAGATGGATTTAATTGACATATTCAAAGCATTTCACCCCAAAGCAAAAGAATATACATTATTTTCATGTGTACATGGAACATTTTCTAGGATAGAACACATGTTAGGATACAAAATAAGTCTCAATAAATTTTTTAAAAGATTGAAATAATATCAAACTACTTTTCTGACCATAATGCTGTAAAATTAGAAATAAATCACAATAAAAAATCTGAAAAACACTCAAATGCATAGAGGTTAAATAACATGTTATTTTAAAAATGAATTGACTAATAATGAGATCAAAATCAAAAGCTATGAGGAAACAAGTGAAAATAGGCACACAACAACCTGATATATATGGGAAACAGTGAAAGCACTCCTGAGAGAAACAAGCATAGTATTAAAACCTACCTCAAAAAATAAAAAAACAAAACCAATTTCAAATAAATAACCTAACCCAATTCATTAAAAAAAAAACCTAGAAAAACAAACAAAGCCTTGAGTAAGTAGAAAGAAGAAAATAATAAATATTAGAGCAGATATAAATGAAGGGGAGATTAAATGAACAATACAAAAGATAATAAGACCAAGAGCTGGTTTTTTGAAAAGATAAACAAAATACAGACTCGTCAAGAAAAAAAAAAAGAGACAGGACCCAAATTTATAAAATCAAAAGTGAAAGAGGAGAAGTAAAAATTGATACCACAGAAATAGAAAGGATTATAAGAAAGTTCTATGAACAACTAATGCCAATAAATTGAAAAACCTAAGCAAAATGTATAAATTTCTAGAAACATGAATCTTCCAAAACCCAATCAAGAAGATTCAGAAAATCCGAATAGACCAATTACAGCCAATAAAATTGAATTAGTAATAAAATAAAATTTAAAACAAAACAAAATAGTAAAATACCATGTTTCACAGACTTAGAACAAACTCTCCAAAAATTAATATGGAATAAAAAAGACCTCCAAATAGCTGCAGCAATCCTGAGAAAGAAGAACAAAGTAGGAGGGATCACAATGCCCAATATCAAGCTATATTACAAAGCCAATGTTCTTAAAACTGCCTGGTACTGGCACAAGAACAGACATATAAACAAATGGAATAGAAAAAGAACCCAGAAATTGACCCAAGCCATTATGCTCAGTAAATATTTGACAAAGGAGGCAAGAGCATCCAATGGAGTCAAGACAGTCTCTTCAATAAATAGTGTTGGGAAAATTGGACAGATACATGCAAAGAAATGAAACTAGACCACCAACTTATACTCTTCACAAAAATAAACTCAAAATGGATAAAGGACTTAAATGTAAGAGAGGAAACTATAAAAAATCTTCTTAGAAGAATCCATAGGCAGCAAAATATCAGATATATGTCATAGCAATAATCTCTACTGATACAGCTTCTAGGACAATGGAAATGAGGAGAAAATAAACAAGTGGGACTACATCAAAATAAAAAGCTTCTGAACAGCAAAAGAAATCATCAACAAAACAAGAAATCTCACTGCATGGGAGAACATATTTGCCAATGTTATATCCAATAAGAGTTTAATCTCCAACATTTACAGGGAACTCATACAACCTAACAAAAGGAAGGTAAACAATCCAATCAAAAAATGGGCAAAGGACCTAAATGGACACTTTTCCAAAGATGACATATAGATGGCCAAGAAACATATGGAAACATGTTCAAAGTCAGTCATCTGAGAGATGCAAATCAAAACAACATTGAGGTACCATTCTCACCTGTCAGAATGGCATCAACTAATTAACAAATGACAAGTGCTGGTGAAGATGTAGAAAAAGGGAACCCTCGCGCACTGCTGGTGGGAACACAGACTGGTGCAGCCACTATGGAAAACAGTATGGAGTTTCCTCAAAAAACTAAAAATGGAACTCCCATTTGACCTAGTCATCCCTCTTCTAGGACTATATCCCAAGAAATCAGAGACATCAATCAGAAAGACTATATGCACCCCTATGTTCATAGCAGCACAATTTATAATAGCTAAGATATGGGAATAACCTAAGTGCCCATAAGCAGATGATTGGATTAAAAATTGTGGTACATCTATACAATGGAATACTATGCTGCTGTAAGAAAGGAATTCCTACCATATGCAACAGCATGAATGGACCTGGAGAGCATTATGCTAAGTGAAGTAAGCCAGTCAGAGAAAGATAAATATCACATGATCTCACTCATTTGTGGAATATAATGAACACCATAAACTGATGAACAAAAATACATCCAGAGACATAGAAGCACCGAACATACCGTCCAACCTCAGAGGAAAGGCAGAGGAAGGGGAAGGACTGTAAAAGATCAACCAAGGACTTGTATGCATACATATAAGCATAACCCATAGACACAGACAGTAGGGGATAAGGGTATGTGCTTCAAGGTGGGAATGTCTTTGGAGAAGTCAATGGGGCAGGGAGGAGATATATGTTATACTTTAAACAATAAAGAATTTTTTTAAAAATCTGAGAAAGCAAAAGTCCTATACCAGATGACATGACAGGCAAATTTTACCAAACTTTCAAAGAAGGACTAACACCTATTTTTCTCAAACTTGCAAAAAAAAAATTTTTTTTAAGGAAGGAAAGTTCCCAAGCTCTTATTAAGAGGCCAACAATATCCTAATTCCAAAAGCAAATAGAGACACTACAAAGAAAAAATTACTGGTCAATATCCCTGATGAAAATAGATGCTAAATTCCTCAAAGAAATATTAGCAAACCAAATCCAGCAAACATTAAAAACACTAAAAAACATTGTAATTCATGGAGTCTAAATAGCATGTTATTCCCAGCCATCTCGGCTCAGTGGTTGAGCATCAACCTATGAACTAAGAGATCATGTTTTGATTAGGTCAGGGCATATGCCTGGGTTGCAGGCTTGATCTCTAGTGGTGGGGGTCAGAAGGAGCATGCAGGAGGCAGCCAATCAATGTTTTCTCTCATCATTGATATTTCTGTCTCTCTCTCCCTCTCCTTTCCTCTCTGAAATAAATAAATAAATAAACATGTATATATGTATATGTGTATGTGTGTGTGTGTGTGTGTGTGTACACACACACACACACACACACAATGAATGGCATGTTTTAAACAATGATATTAAAAAGTAATCAAAAAACTTCCTGGAAACAAATGAAAACAAATGCACACACACATATCAACCCAATATGTATGGAACACAGTGTAAGAAATCTTTAGAGGGAAATTTTTATCATTAAAGGCCCGTCCCAAGAAACAAAATAAAAACAACTCAAATAAACAATTTAATTCTAAGACTAAAAGAAGTATAAAAAGAAAAAAATTCCAGACTAAGTAGAAGGAAGGAAATAATAAAGATCAGAATAAAAATAAATGACAGATTATAAAGAAATAAAAAAGATCAATAAAACCAAGAGCTGGTTCTTCAAAAATATAAACAAGATTGATGGAACCTTGAGCCAGACTTATCAAGAAACAAAGAGAGAAAATTCAAATAAATAAAATCAGAAATGAAAGCAGGGAAGTGACAACAGATGTCACAAAAATACAAAAGATTATAAGAAAATATAATGAATAGCTTTATGCCAACAAAGTGTACTATAGAGTAAGGGCCTAATGAACAAATGGATAAATTTCTAAAAGCACAAGGTCTTCCAAAACTCAACCAGGAAGAATCAGAAAACTTGAATATGCCAATTATATTCAAACAGATGAAAGCAGTAATTTAAAAAACTCCTAGCAAACAAAGGTCCTGGGCTCAATGGCTTCACAGAGAGTTTTACCAAATATTTAAAGAAGAAATAACACCTATCCTCCTCAAACTATTCCAAAAATTTCAAGAGGAGGAAAGATATCCAATCTCTTTTTATAAGGCCAGCATTATTCTCATTCCAAAACCGTATAAAAACACTACAAAGAAAATTACAGACCACATTGCTGATGAACATAGATTCTAAAATCCTCAACAAAATATTAGCAAATTGGATCCAACAATACATTAAATAGATCATACACCATAACCAAGTGGGATTTATTCTGGGGGTGCAAGGCTAGTACAACATTCACAAATCAATAAACGTGATACATAACATAAACAAAATGATGGATAAAAATCAAATAATCATATCAATAGTTGCAGAAAATGCATTCAAATCCAGCACTCAACTATGACAAAAAACCTCAGCAAAGTGGAAATTGAGGGATCATACCTCAACCTAAAAACAGCTATATATGACAAACCTACAGTCAATAGTATACTAAATGGTCAAAACTAGAAGGTTTTCCCTTAAGATCAGGAACAAGACAAAAATGTCCATTTTCACCACTGTTATTCAAGATGGCATTGGAAAACCTAGCCACAGTGATTAGACAAGAAGAAGAAGAAAAAAAGGCATTCAAATTGGAAAGAGAAAGTAAAACTGTCATTATTTGGAAATGAGATGATATTGTCCATAAAAAGACCTAAAGATGTCACCAAAAACTGCTATACTTAATAACTTAATTCCACAATGTAAAAGGATATAAAACTGAAATCCAGAAATTGACTTAAATGTTATACACTGATAATGAACTTCCAGAAAAAGAAACTAAAAAACAACAAAAACAAAAACTATGATCCATTGCAAACAAAAAAATAAGGTACCTGGGAATAAACTTAACCAAGAAGGTAAAATACTGTACCCAGAAAAATATAAGATAAGGAAAAAAGAAATAGAGGAAGATAAAAACAAGAATATACCATATTTATGGATTGGAAGAATTTACATTATTTAAATGTCCATAGTACTCAAAGTAATCTACAGATTCAATGCAATCCCATTAAATTACCAATGGCATATTTCACAGACCTAGAACAAATATTTCAAAAATTTATATGGAACCAAAGGAAAAAAACAACAAATAGACTCAGCAATTTTCAAAAAGAAGAACAAAGTTGTAGGAATTACAATATCAGATATAGATATCAAACTACATTACAAAGCCATTGTAATCAAAACAGACTGGTACTCACCCAAGAACAGTCAAATAGACCAAAGGAACAGAACAGAGAACCCAGAAATTGACCCATGACATTATGGTGAATTAATATTTAATAAAGGATGCAAGAGTATACAATGGTGTAAAGATCCTTCTATAAATTGTGTTGGGAAAATTGTAGAGGTACAGGCCAAAAAAATGAAACTAGACTACCAACTTACACCATGCACATTAATAAACTCAAAATGGATAAAAGACTTACATGTAAATAACAAAACCATGAAAATACTAGAAGAAAGCATTGGCAATAAAATCTCAGACATCTCACATAGCAGTTTTTCTCCAATATATCTACTAGGGTAGGGAAATGAAACCGTGAGTAAATGGGACTACATCAAACTAAAAAGCTTCTGCAGAGCAAAAGAAACGACCAGCAAAATGAAAATGGAACCAACTGTTCCATATTCATCAATAATGCATCTGATAAGGGCTTAATTTCCAAGATATACAATGAACTCATACAACTCAACACCAAGAAGTCTAACACATGGCCAATAGGCATATGAAAAAAATGTGCAATGTCACAATCATCAGAGAGATGCAAATTAAAATGACAATGACGTATTACCTTATACCTGACAGAATGCCTACCATCAATAAATCAACAAACTACAAGTACTGTCAAATTGTAGAAAAAGGGAACCCTAGTACACTATTGGTGGGAATATAGACTATGCAGCCACTGTGAAACATAGTGTAGTTTCCCTAAAAAATTAAAAATGCAGCTGCCCTGCAATCCCACTTCTGGGGATATATCCTAAGAATCAGGAAACACCAATCAGAAAAAATATATATACAGTCCTATGCTCATAGCAGCATTATTTACTCCCCTTCCCTTTATTCCTCTCCTTCCAACCTTACCCACCCCCACATGGTTCTTCACCACCCTATTGCCCATGTCCAGTAATTTCACTTCTGGTAATATATCTGAAGAAAATGTAACTATGTCAAAGAGATATCTGAACCACCCCACCCCCACCCTCAACCAGTTCATAGCAGCATTGTTTACAACAGAGGCCCAGTGCATGAGATTTGTTCACTCGGGGTGTGTGTGTGGGGGGTCCCCTCAGCCCTGCATGTGCCTCTCACAGTTTGAGAGCCCCCAGGGGATGTCTGACTGATGGCTTAGGCTGTCATGGATTGGAAGCAGAGGAGTGGACTTAAGCTGTCAGACATTATTAGCACCGCTGCAGAGGCAAGAGAGGCTCCTGCCATCACCGCTGTACTCACTAGCCATGAGCCTGGCTCCCAGCTGAGCAGTGCTCTTCCTGTGGGAGTGCACTGACCACCAGGGGGAAACTCCTGCATTGAGCATCTGCCCCCTGGTAGTCACTGCGCATCATAGCAACCAGTCATTTGAATATTAGCCTTATATAGAATAGCCAAGTGTCCATCAAAAGATATACATGCTAGTACTCCATTAGACAGTGAAGTACCAAACGGGGAAGCTAATCTTCAATCTCTAAAGTAAAATGTTGAAGAGAAACCAAGATGGTGGCACAGGTAAACACCTAAACTGCAGCCTAGCACAACAATTTCAAAAATACAACTAAAAGACAAAACGGACATCATCCAGAACCACAGGAAAGCCAGCTAATGAGAAATTCTACAATTAGAAGGAAAGAGAAAACCACAAGGAAAATCAGAGGAGATATAAAAGCCTGAGGTATGGAGATATGGGTGCGCATGGAGGACAGAGCCAGAGAGGACTGGGAGGCTGAATGTCTGGCTTGTGTTCTCTAGCGGGAAGAAGATAAAAGCTCTGAACTCCAGTTCCAAGTGCACTGAACCCCAGTTCCAGGTGAGACCCTGGGGACCCAGCCTAATAAAGGGAAAATCTGGGCTGTAAGGCAGAAACTCAGGGGAGCAGTGAAAGGCAGACCTCCGGAAGCATGCACATTAATGCGCTCAGAGGACAGACTGTTGAGTTTGCCACTGGATTGCCCTAATGGGAAGAAGACAAAAGCTCTGGACTGTGCTGAACCCCAGTTCCGGGCGAGAATCTAGGAATCCAGATTCTTTGGGGGAGAGACTAGTCTGTCTGGAGTGGGCGAAACTCAAGGGCACCTTTCTCTCAAAGGTGCTTGCAGCAATAGGGCGGGGGTGACAGGAAGCCAAGCCTGTAGACTCCACCCTGAAACTTCACCCCATCCAAGCTGAGCACAGAGACTTTTGCAATTTTGCAAGTCTAGTTGAATAAGGCTGTCTCCCAGCTGATCCTCACAGCCAATTGGCCTGGAGGTCAACTCCTCCCTCTGATACCAACAACAATCAAGACTTAACTACAACAAGGCTGTACACACAGTCCACAAAGAGGTGTAACAAGAGTGTCCACCTCAGGTAACAGGGGAGGCAGAGCCACTGGCCCATATAGGACACCTAGCAAACAAAGCTACCCTACCAATTCAGAGAAGCAGTGAAAATGGGGAGACAAAAACAAACAAACAAAAACAAAAAACAGATCACAAACTAAAGAAATGGAGGAAAATAAACAAATGGAGATAGAGTTCAAAACCATGGATATAAGGTTTTTCAATAATTTCTTAGAAAAGGCCAATAAATTTAGCAAGACCCTCAAGGATATGAAAGAGACCCTCGAGGATATGGAAAAGGACCAACTAGAAATTAAACATTCACTGACTCAAATTTAAAAAAAAATATTACACAGACACTCAACAGCAAACTAGAGGAACACAAGAATCAAGTCAAAGATTTGAAATACAAAGAAGCAAAAATCACTTAACTGAAAAAGCTAAAAGAAAAAAGAACCCAAAAATTTGAAGATAGTGTAAGAAGTCTCTGGGACAACTACAATAGTACCAACATCCAAAATTATGGGGGTGCCAGGAGAAGAGAGAGAGCAAGATATTGAAAACCTATTGAAGAAATAATGACTGAAAACTTTTCCCACCTGGTGAAAGAAATAGACTTATAAGTCCAGGAAGCACACAGAACCCCAAACAAAAGGAATCCAAAGAGGACCACACCAAGACACATCAAAATTAAAATTCCAAGAGCAAAAGACAAAGAGAGAATATTAAAAGCAGCAAGAGAAAAACAGTTAATTACCTACAATCGAGCACCTATACAATTGTCAACTGATTTCTCAACAGAAACTATGCAGGTCAGACCAGAGTGGCAAGAAATAGTCAAAGTGATGATTAACAAGAACCTACAACCAAGAGTACTCTACCCAACCAACCTGACATTCATAATTGAAGGTCATCTAAAGAGCTTCACAGATAAGAAAAAGCTAAAGGAGTTCATCAACACCAAACCAATATTATATGAAATGCTGAAAGGTATTCTTTAAGAAGAGGAAGAAGAAGAATAAAAAGGTAAAGATAAAAATTATGAACAACAAATACATATCTATCAACAAGTGAATCTAAAAATCAAGTGAATAAAAAATAGAGAGACACTTCCTGGTAGAGGAGAGACAGTGCTTGGACTGTTGTTCCAGATGCAGTTGCAATCAAGGATGGGCCAAAGGAGTACTGGGGAGCAAGGGGAGTAATTGCTAACTTGATTATCATCTTGAGTCCCCCATTTGAACATTAAGATTGTCCAAAGCACACATTTTTGTCTTTTCTGGGTTGGTAACCCAAGCACCTGGAACAGCATCCGGCACATAGTAGCTGTTTGATAAATATTTTAATGGATTCTAAAGCATGTAGCTAGATTACAAATATTGGTATCAAAATGTTAAGATTAAGCCAGAGTACCAGGTGACCAAAGCCAGATGCCTTAGAGTGGTACAAATCCAGAGCCTGAAAGAGTCCAGTTACCATGGTGCCAATGGTCTGGAGATTGATCAATTCTGGACCTGATGTTGGTCTCACTCCAGCTTTCTCCCAGGCCGTGGCTGTTGGGTAGATTGCACTCATTTGGGGGCAGAATGGAGAAAGGTCTGTCAACTACAGACCGAAAAAAAAAATAATGCTGTTGATAGTTATTAGTTCATCTATACATCAGTTTACCTTTTAAGCTGTACTGACTTTAGCCTTTAACTAAGCCATTTTAAAACTGCCTTTGAACTTTTTCTTTTCAGACAATAGGCTTCCCTAAAGACACAGCAAGTTGAAACAAAGAAATGTCACACATTGAGCTACTCGTTTTTGATCATTGCTATTTAAATCTTCCACTCAATGGTTTTAATGTATGCATCTATTATGTTGCTATTTTGGTTATCTCCCGGTACCACTTTATATCTTACTTTTCACTCAAACACAAGAATGTTCTTTTCAAGTGTTTCCAGTGTGAGAAAAGAAAGGGGGGAATCTTATGTCAACTTACAGCCAATACATTGAAAGAGGGATTTGATTCATTTTCCAAGGAAGGGTTTTTGTAGTAGGGAAATGTGACCATCTCAGTTGGCAAATGTTTTCACTGAATTATAGACATCTTCAAAGAAAGAGAAACCCCCCAAACTATTTAAAATCTTCATAACGGACCTCCCACAAATGATAACTTCTTTAAAGTAGAAATTCTCCTAAAGATGTACAAATCTTCAAAAAAGAGTACCCCTCCTATGATTAGAACCTTACCAAACTCCATCTGGATTTGAGTTCCAATAATAAGGGTCAAAACCTTGTCCATACCTAGTAAAAAAAAAAATACTGTAAGAAAGCACATTTTTAGTATTTCCAGATGTAGAGGGAACATTTTTCGTTTTGAAATACAATGAGAAAAGTTTTTCATGGTATTTTGGAAACAATATACAGGCCATAGCAGGCAGAGAAAGTGATTTGAAAGTGGTCAGGCCAAAGACACTGTAAAGCAGGTGGGTTTGAATTAGGGATTAGAAATCAATGGTGTGTCCTGAACCCTCTGCCCACATTGTTTTTATAAAAGCTCATTTTCACTGATTAGAATATTAATATCAGGTAAGCGTTGTTTTTGAAGTTAGGCTCACCTATATTATGAGTAAAAAGTAGCTGAGAGACAATGAAAATAAAAATGTGGCATTTGAACATAAACAAAAGCATGGGGTGGGAAAGGGGGAATTTTTTAAAAAGCCCACAAGCATGCACACTCACACCTCTGTTCTCTGTTGGTAATTTGGACAATGATGTTCACATTTTGCAAAGACATTAACGGAAAACAGCAGCTCCATCTTGCTGCCTCTCAGCATGTGGGATTTATGTCTCCATTTGAACTCTCTTGATGCTCTGTGAGAAAGTGTATGGAGGTCTCACTCCCTGGCTGAAGAGCCTCTCTTGATAGATGCTATCTTGCCCCATACACATATCTCAAAGACTCATATTATGTAGCCTGCCGACCCTGGGCCCCTCTTACTCCAAAACACTCCTCAAACTAATACAATTGGAAGTAAGTAGAAGAAAAGTGTGTTTGTATGCAAATATTAGTATTTGCATTATCCTATATAATAAAAGGCTAATATGCAAATTGTCCCCTCCACCAGGAGTTCCACCTAAGACTGACAAGGGGACTGCCCTTTCCCCAGGCTGGTCCCACTCGATTGATCCTGATGGAGGTGGGCTGGCCAGACCCAACCCATGTACAAATTCGTGCACCCAGCCTCTAGTATTATTATAAATTCACTAGTAGCACATCATGTGCAATAGGCTCCACCACCACTTCTACAGGAGCCGGAAGGAACTGCAGTGCGCCACTGGGAGCAGCGCTGCTTCCATGGGAGAAGGAAGGGAACCGCCCCACTTCTGTAAGAGGCAGGCCCGTCATCTCCTCTCCGGGTCTGCACTCAGCCATGGAAGCTGCAGGACAGCTCCCCTGTCCTTGTCTCTGTCTGCTCCAACTCCAGGGGGGGCGGCCCAAGCTTGCGCGCAATGACTCGCCAGCTCACCGATTCCCTATCTCAGTCTCCATCTTCACTCTGGGCCTCACCTGCTTGCGTAACCTCCTCCTGTCTATTCGCGATACATTATGGTGTCCAGATCTAATTTGCATGTTTCCCCTTTTTTATAGATAGATGATAGATAGATAGATAGATAGATAGATAGATAGATAGATAGATATTAGTACCTACATTACTATCATGCTTTTGTATTGTGTTAGTGTGTGTTGTTATTGTTGGAATTTGGGGTTTTAAGGTTTTGTTTTTGTTTTCTCATTACTCTTATTGTTTTTTCCCATGATTCTTTAATTCATAGTCTCCCTCACAAAACTAAAAACTCCACAAGAGCAGGAACCATGACTATTATTCATCTATCTACCCATTTACCCATCCACTCACCTGCCCATTATATTACCGTATTTGCCGGCGTATAAGATGATTTTTTGGCCCTGAAAAATATGCCTCCAAGTGGGGGGTAGTCTTATACGGCGAGTATATAACAAACTCTGTATTTTTAGTGGAAATGTTAGGGGGTCGTCTTATACGCCCAATCGTTTTATACGCCAGCAAATACGTATTTTTCAGGGCCAAAAAATCGTCTTATACGCCGGCAAATACGGTATTTATTTTGTATTGTTGGCTTTGTCCCTGATTCATTCTTAGAACTATTTCTTCAAGTCTGTCATTTTTCCAAACCACTCTAAAGGCATTGCCATGCTGAGAATTTGATTTGCAAAATCGATGGCCAGGCACAACTTGCAAGGTCTTAAAACCCATTGCTCACCCTGTATCTTAATCTGAAACTAACAATGAAATGTCCCAAAGCAGGACCTTACTGATGCAAATTAATAAAATAAGAGCAAAATTTCTCATTCTTTCTTCCTAGACAAAATCATTTGGATAAACTAGAGGTCAATTTCTCTGGCCCTTACTCATTCCTTCCTGAATCCTGTTCATTCAAGGACTGTAAGCTGAATACACACATCAGGCTAAGGCAGTCAGAAAGCTCTCCTAGAAAGAAACAAAGCTGAGCCCTAATAACTGATTGTACTTTCTCCAGACCAGAGAAGTGGGTGCACAATGAAGGTAGTATGACTTCAAAATATCCAAAATAATTTTCCTCACTCCTCAACATAATAATAGTAACAACTTCCTATGGGTTTTTGTTGGAATCAAATCTCTCTCTCTCTCTCTCTCTCTCTCTCTCTATATATATATATATATATATATATATATATATATATATATATATGCCTAAGCAACCTTTACGACAGAACAATCAGAGCAACCTGTTGACCAGTCGCTATAACATGCATTGACCACCTGGGGGCAGACGCTCAACACAGGAGATGTCCCATGGTGGTTAGTGGGCTTCCACAGCCATTCTCCCACAGCCAGCTGGCAGCATCAGTATCCAGCATCTGTTCTTTCTGCACCTAGCCTGGCTACCATCACCTCCTCTCCTGACCCTGCCAGGACCTATGGGCCCCAGGCTGGGATGGAAAACTGAGGGTGGGTGGTGGTGGATGCAGCCCCCCTCTCAGAGGGCCAAGTGGTGGTTCCCTCCTCAGAGCCAGTGGCTAATCTCCTGTGCCTTGTTTCTCCCCTCAGGCAACAGGCTCCAATCGGCCGGGCCCTAATTAGCCCTGATTGTCAACCAGTCCTAGGGACTCCACCCATGCACGAATTCATGTACCAGGCCTCTAGTTAGTCAATAAAGGTATAGTGCTTAGAATTGCTCAAGGCACTTAGTACATGTTTCAAATATTAATTTTGGACAACTATATCACTAATTCTAGTATTTTGCCTTCTAGTACATTCCTGGCTCTTTTGTCCCATCTCTCTAGCTCTGATTTTCCCCTGCTTCATAGAGTTTTCCCATCACCCAGAAAGGGGTCATTGTTCTCTCTTTTCCACTTCACTTAGGAAAGAGTTTGAATTGCATTTTTTATGTTTCATTAATCTTAGAGTTGGCATCCTTCCAATTGCAAGATTCTTGTTGTAGTGCTTTGAACAAAGTTGAGTTCATGAGTACTTGGGTAGCCAATTGCTAAGTATCCAGGAATTTGGGGAGCCTGAAATGGACCATGGTGCAAAGGTGGGAGTATTTACACCATAAAAGTTGGCAAAATCTACAAATCAGGCCTTTGTTTTTGTAGTCGTTGCTGTTATTGTCATTTGAGGTTTCTGGAGAGGCAGTTAACCAGCCCACACTAACACTGACCCTGACCCTGTCTTGTATCTCCACCACCTTATCCTTCATCTAGTGACATTCTCTTCCAGCTCTAACCATTGCCCCATATCAGCTCCTGAGCTTTGGAAGATACCTCTGACATTGACTTCCTAGGTCCTGCTGTGTTTCCTGGAAAATCGTGAATGGGGAAGAGAAGACTCTTGGTGTGTTTCAGAGGGGTGAAACAACTCACCTTCAGCCAAGACCAACTCCTACAAGCGGACTAAGGAATCCTGGGAAGAAATGGGAGTAAGGATATCTCTACAAGCAAATATGAGGAGTGGGGGAGATGTTCAAAACAAACCTCTGAGCAATCCTAAGAACTAGGCCAGTAATCAGCTTTTCACCCAAAGCTGAAAAAAGGAAAAAAAAAAAAAGGATTTCATAAGGCACAAAAAGGTAGTAACTTACTTATAGCAGGCATTACCCCTATCTATCAAAGGAAGCCAGAATAGAGATACAAAATGTAATGAAACATAGTTTTGCTGCTTTCTTCTTAAAATGGGCTCTTGGACTAATTACTCAGAGCCTCCACCTGAGTTTCACTCTGTCCATCCCCACCCCTGAGTAACCCAGTGCCAAAAAAGTCTGTACCTTTCCCTTCTTTCCTACCAGACACTCAGGGGTGTTGACCAAGATGACTCAGTGGTACTGTGGTGGCTTGAGCTCTCCAAGCATCAAACCAAAGTGTTATCAAGACACTTACTCTGGCTGGGTGGCTCAGCTGATTGGAGCATCGTCCCATGCACCAAAATGTTGTGGGTTCAATTCCCGGTGAAGACATGTACCTAGGTTAAGGGTTTGATTCCTATCACAAATCATACAGGAAGCAACTGATCCACCGATGTTTCTGACATCGATGTTTCTCTCTTTTTCTTCCTCTGTCTCTAAAAATCAATAAAAATTAAAAACATCTTCAGGTGAGGATTTGAAAAAAAATTAAGACACTTTCATAGTCCATATTTGTCTTCTAATCATGTTTGTTTATCTCCAGTTTTGATCAATTATTTATTGGCACAAGTCAAAATATGCTATGTCTCCTCCTGTTCAAAATAGCTGCTAAGAAAAAAAAATAAAGTACAAATTTTAAAAAAGAACACAGCCAATTTATCAATTAAGAATTACCTCCAGCCGAAACCAGTTTGGCTCATTGGATAGAGCGTCGGCCTGTGGAATGAAAGGTCCCAGATTTGATTCCGGTCAAGGGCATGTACCTTGGTTGATGGCACGTCCCCAGTAGGAGGTGTGCAAGAGGCAGCTGATCAATAATTCTCTCTCATCGATGTTTCTAACTCTCTATCCCTCTCTCTTCCTCTCTGTAAAAAAATCAATAAAATATATATTTTTTAAAAAGAATTACCCCCAATTTCCATTTATAAGAAAACAGTACAAAAATGTTTTTTTAAGAGGAACAACCAAATGTTGCATTTCACTGTAGTTGTTTTATTTGTACCTGGATATTTTGATTATTTACCTGAATCAGCCAGACCTCCAGGTTGAACTTCTCTTCCTTTCTCTAACTCTCTGATAAATTATAAATTCAAGCAGTGGAGCTCAGAGTCTTTCTCAGTTGTTTGTGGCAGACAACATAGCCACGTGGGTTCTTTATTTGTCTCAACATTGAACTGTTTGTCCAGAGCCATTCTGCCAACTGCCAAACTGCATCCCCCATCGGGCCAGTCAGGTCCTGTTTGCACTGAGACCTGTAGTGTTTTCCCTGGCAAAGCCCCCTTGGCTGCAGACCTGGTAGACCTGGTTCTGATTCACATGTGGCCTTTTCGGAAAATATGTGAGCAGGTACATTTTTGGCTCCTGAATTCGGTGTGCTTTATAGTTTCCTCCGTGTAATTGTGTGCCCTCTTCCAAGAGAAGCAGAGGAGAGACAGGGTCTCTGCCCTCTCCCTCTCCTCCCCGCCCCCCGCCCACCCAGGCAGCCTCACAAAGGCACCTGCCCTATTCTGAAGCCCGTGCAGGCATGAGCCACCGATGACTCCCATCTAGAAAGAAAGAACTTTTTGGCTCCTTCGAAGGTTTCTTCAATATGTTATGTGACAGAGACATGTCCAACTCCTTTCCACTCTCTCACAGTCCCTCCCACATGCCCCACCTGTCCTTCCCACTGTCCTACCCTCTGAGATAGCTTTTCCAATGATGTCTGGACCCTTTGGTTTCTCACATCCATCCCCCAGCAGATCAAATGAACAAGTAAGTGCCATGTGATTCCTTGGTTCTATGCTTGTACACCACATTTGTTCTTGAATCTGACTTTTAAAAACTTCCATGATTTCTCCAAAGTAACCAGGTCCTTAACTTCTATGTGTAGTATCTTTAGAGGATTTCAAGCAAAATTGGCCTTTATCACACTTACACTTTTGCTTTGACACACTCTGCCATGTGAAACTCCTTTGGAAAAGGGAAAAACTAAAATCTTGACTGATACTGAGGTTTCTAAGTGTAACTTAGAAAATCAGTAATAGGTAACCGTATACATGGAGGATTTTTGGTTACAAGTAACTAAAAGGAATTACATCTAAGTTATGTCTGAGAGAAGAGCGGGGATTTATTTGGGGGCATATCATGTAGCTCACAGCCTGGATGGAAGATTAGAGAATTAGATGGAAACAAAGCATGACTCATGGTAGAATGTAGAGAAAGACAATGGAGAAAGCAGGAATTAATTGATCGCCTCATCTGTATGCCTTTATAATGAATAAATTCTAGCATTTTTTCCCTGGGTGTATCTCTGTTAGAGTCAGCATGGCAGAAGTAAGAGTCTGGCTCAAGTTGGGTTCTTGGCCAGCTCCTTGATTTGTTATAAGGCAATGGGAAGAACAAAATTGGAGAAGGGACTTAAAGGAACTCATCTGCTTTCATGGAGGGAGAGGAAGTAGTTAGATCTTCCCTCATTCCAGGAAGACATACCATGGAAGGTGGGTAATTCCTTGAAGGAATTCACTCCAGGTGTTGTTAGGAAGGAGACACCTGGTGGACAATCATACCCAAAACTGACATATGTCTACTGGAACAGGACACGAGGCTTTCCGGGTGCCCTTCACATACCTATGTAAAGGGTTAACTCTACTTAATGAAGTATTAGCGTCCAATTGCCGAAGCCTGAGAAAAGAGCTCCAGCTCTCCCTAGCTAACGCTGTCCATGGGAACTTCTTTTGTATCCTCTGGATAATGAGCACTACACTGACCACTAGAATGGCACACTGGGGAACCAGATATGGATCTGTGGCTATACATTGCATGGAAGAGGCAACTGGACAAAATACACAGAGAAAGCAGATTGAAAAGCATTCAGACAAGTTCAGGGCAGGTGTTCTCCCCCTGAAGAAAGGAGGAGAATCAACAGGGGCTTCTTAAGGATTAGTGCTAGAATTTTTAGGCGAGAAAGAGATTCAAGTTGGTGGCTGGCCGCAGCGAAGGGTGTGTGTACTATGGCGTGGGAGACTGGGGGTACGTTGCAATTCCAAGAATAGTGACTTGGCAGAAAGCTAGGGCTTGGGTGGACTTAATGCTATGCTCTCAGCAGGATAATGGGAAAACCAATCACGAGGCAAGGAGTTACCAGAAATTCAAGCTGTGCTGAATCAGACAAGAAGCACAAGCTCATTGCATCTCATCAACTCAGGCAAATTAGAGGAGCCCTCTCGCTTTACAACTTTATAAGATTCTCAGACATAGGAATGTAACACCCTCTTGTTGTCCTAAAACTGGCCATTTGAGGCAGCTACAATAAAATCAGAGTGTTCATCATCCCTCTACTCTCCAACCTTTCCCAAAAATAGAAGAAGAAAAAAACATATAATTGCTGATATTACTATTTTGTGTGCTGGATGAGAGTTTCCAAAAACAATAACAATTAATTTTCTTCGGTGGTGTTAGCCAAAAAAGCAGTGTGGTGCCAGGTTTCCATGATCTTCTTAGATCATCTGGCGTCAGGAACAATGGCTGTGAGAAACAAGCCCTTGGAGGCCAGTAAAGTTGTGCTATAACCCCAAAGTTGAAGATTTCATATCTTGGCCATTGGACATCACAGCAGGTAGAAAGGCTAGGATGGAAAATGTCAGGCGGGATACAAGTTTCCTCCGCAGAAATATTGCCTCAACATAGCTGAAATCCTTAGAGATGTTTTCTGTGTAAAGCTTCAAAAACACACTGGCCTTGGCTTCAGACAGATGCCTTCTTGACGCTGCTCCAGACATATTTAAGAAATGGGTCTAATTTTGAAGGATATAGTTGGGCGGCCAACCAAGGCCTAAAAGTAGAATAATTTATCCTGATTTTATGTAAAAAGAATTTTAGAAAAATAAATGCAGCCAAAACTATGAAATTTCTGAAGGCATGTACACTGATCTGTCAGTTCTTAAACAGGAGGTTTAGGCCAAGTGAGAGAGATGAACATGCTGTGTGACTTGGGGTGTGAACTTCCCTCCGAGGTATTTCTAGATCATTGCTGTAAAGAGGATGCTAAGTGTGATGGACACAACTCATCTTGACTGCTAAATCCCCTGAAAATGTCCCCTTAAAAGTAGCATTAACACTAAAGTTTGCCAGCAAACAAGACAGGCTTGTCCTGCTTCTTGAAATGAGGAGCTAATATCACTTTTTTTTTCTAAGTTATTTTTTCTCATTTATCTTTTCTAAACAGAGTGCTGTAAAGATAAAGAAGTTAATTTGTTGGGTGATAGTCATGTATAAAAAAAATTGGGAACTATCTCAATAAAGTGTAAAAAATAACAAGAACGAAATAATGAAAACTAATGTAGTCCCTTCACTGAGTACCTCCTATGGAAAGGAACAATGCTGGCCTTTGAAGAGAATTTTAAAAACAAGTACTTGAAAGAAGCTTAAATACAGATCATGAAATAAAGTGTGTTTGTGCGTGTAAAAACATCAACAAGTACCAAATGCAAGGTAAGGATTGCTACCATTTACTGGGTGTCTGCTGAGGGGCAGGTTCCATTTTACACGCATTAGTGGTTTGTAACCTTTGCCAGTTGTCAGAGCTCCATCCAGGCTCTCCTGGCACTGGGTTCCTATGCATGCCAACCCACCTCACTGGCAGCCCCAAAAATCTCCGCTGGGGACTTTATCTGACTGCAGGAGCATGCTCAGCCCTTCACTGGGCAGTTTGTGTGAGCAAGGAATTAACACCCCTTAAAAGCAGCCCTCTATTAACAATAAACAAGAGTTGGTGGGTAAAAATTAAAACTAAAACAAAAAACTTGCCCAGCTTTTCCTTTCTATCTCCAAGAGGTAGACAGCTCCAGAATAAAGTGATCTACTTGGTGAAAGTAGATCCCTCCTAATTATCTTCTCACAGGGGCTGGCCCAGGCAATGACTGGTTGATATGGAGATTCAAAACACAACGTTTGAGCAGGGAAAGGTTGGGTGTGAGGAGGACAGCACAGGGGGATGGCCTTGCTCCCGGCCCACTGCAGAGGTCCCAGCCCTTAAAGCCTAGCAGACCACTCTGGCATGCATGGCAGAGGGCATCACTACATTGGACCTAATGTCACCGCTCCCACTGGTACTGGCCCTGTGCGCAAAGCCAGGCCAAGGTCCAGGGCTAGGGGCTGTTCCTGGCATTTCTCATGGGCGTGGCCTGAGGCTCTGACCCCCATCTCCAGGTCCCATGAGAGGGAGATCTTCGAGCTTTGAGGAAGTATGGCCCAAGGCTTGATTGAGGTGGAGTGGAAGTTGGTTTCTGGGCCTGAAACAGAAGAGGCTGCAGGAGTTGGGGACACCCTGGGGCACTGGGCACCTTCAAATTCAGCTACCCTGTTTCCCCGAAAATAAGACAGTGTCTTATATTAATTTTTGCTCCCAAAGATGCACTAGGTCTTATTTTTAGGGGATGTCTTATTTTTCCATGAAGAAGAATACGGTACAAATTTATTGTTAAATGAAAATAAAGGAAATTTATTACCTGTATACGGTACGGTAGTACGGTAGTTGTCAACACAAACCAAACAAACTGTGAATCCTACAGTATCAAGAATTTGCTCATTTATTCAATGACAATCATGTCATCATCTTCTGGAACATCATCATAACAATCCAATTCCTGAATTTCCTGTTGAATTTCTTGTGACTCCATTTCTTTCAGAATCAGTGGCCCAAATCTCTCATGTTTAGCAATAGCACTGTCTTTAAATGAGTACTTCTTGTCAAGGTAGCCTGCTCGCAGTGCATTTGCAATGCAACTGTCAGTGATTTTCTCCCATGAACTCTTCACCCAAGTCACAACTTCTTGCAGTTTAGGTTTCACAAAGTTTCCGTACTGATTTCTCTCCATTCACACAGCAGTGATGTCAGGACTCCGCGAAAGGTCACTGGTTGCTAGACGCCAGTTGGGGCGGCCCTAGCAACCAGTTTACGGTAAATTAATTTTCATTCTGAGACAGAGCCTGGGGGCCTTATTTTTGGGGGTATGCCTTATATTTCACTCAGAAGGAAACCTGTAACTAAGTCTTATTTTCAGAGGATGTCTTATTTTCTGGGAAACACGGTACTATGTCAGCCCTGAGCTGAGCTTCATGTGGGCTGATCACTGCCTGCAACAGCAAAAACATGGCGGATGGGAGCTCATATGTGCTGGAACAGCAGGTGTTTCAACCCCACACTGAATACATGGAACTCACAGCTCAGCCTTCAACTGTGGCCCAGCTCTAAGAGGTGCTGGGGGCTGAGGATGTGGCTGCTGTGCTGAGCCACTGGGGCTGCAGGAAATCGCTAGTTTTGTGACTAGTTGTAGAGCCTGGAAATTGGAGCTACCCTGAACTGATAAAGAGCAGCCTCTGCTCAGTGCCTAGAGACCGCTGACTTTGGCTACTCTGTGGGTGAAATAGAGGCCCAGCCGCATGAGGAGACTGAGTCTCAGCTGCCCTAGAAAAGATGGACAAGCTCAGCAGCATGCGTGGTGTGCTGGCACAGGAGACAACACCTGCCAAACTGACCTTAGACCTACAGCGCTTCTGGCTTTAGGACTATTAACTCCTGCTAAGCTCACCACCGGGAACTAAAGATCTGACAGTAGCCCAGTAGCCCGGGCCACAGTTGAGGCTCACCACTTCCTCAATACCAGGGAAGAGAACTCTGAGCCTAATGAAGTTCATTCCTTTGCTCACTGTGCCTGTCCCACTGGCTTTTCTTTCCATAGTGACTCTTCCCTACCCTCAGCTACTCTTCCTCCATCCCTCCCATGCAGCTGTGTCTCTCCTCTGGCAGCTAAGCAGCCTCCATTGATTTCTGCTCATGTTTATAGGATTTCCACTTAGCCATATGCAATAGTGAAGCACAGAAAATTCCTTGCCACCCCCCCTGGGGCACTGGGTGGTCAATGCCACTGATTTTGCAAGTGGCTCCTAAACCACCTTACAACTGAGTTAGAGACCAGGGACGGGAGCAGGGTTCCCTGCCTTGGGGTGTGGGGAATAGGGGCAGGTTGAGGAAATGGGTAGGAATCCCTTTTGGAAATCTAGGAATTCTGATTTGATTTTGTCACTGTGTCCTGTTCTGCCCAGATGGTAGAGTACCTTCTGTGGAGTCAGATTTGCTCCCCAGTCTAGAGAGCAGTAGAAAGAAAAACTTCCTTTGTTGAAACAAGTTCCTAAGGCCAAGGAAAAATACATACTTCCCATTAAGACTTTTTCCCCTTGTTGTTACCCATATGTGTTTTGCCTCAAATATATACAAATATGACTTTAAAAAAATAAAATGCAGCCCTTCTCTGAAGGGCCATCTGAGCTCCAAAGTTCCTCAAGTGGGGCCAACTCCATGGGCTTGCAACCTGGGCTGAAGGACCTCTCACTTGGTATAATACTCTGCTGTCAGCATCTTGAAATTCTAAATAATCTTATCTTTGAATTTGTGTTTTGTAAGTGAAGTCCATTGGGACAATTGAGCATGCACATGAGCAAAGGAGATATTAGGTACAATATGGGTGTTCTTTCTTTGCCACCTCATTTGCATAAAGTTTTCTCAATACCCCATGAGCACAGGGGTCCAGTGGACCCACCATGAGTAGGTGTTCAGCAAGACTCAAAGGAAATGAAGCATTTTACATCTACATGTAAGTGAGTAAGGGCACATTCAAACCAGAATTTTCTTCAAATACAGAAAGAAGGCAATATTTTTCTAAGAACAATGTCATTATAAGAATAGAGCATCAGCCTGGGGACCAAAGGGTTTGGGGTTTGATTCTGGTCAAGGGCACATATGCCTGGGTTGCAGGTTTGACCAGGGACCCGCAGGAGGCAGCTTACCAATGATTCTCTTTCATCATTGATGTTTCCACCTCTTTCTCCTTCTCCTTTCCTCTCTGAAATCAATAAAAATATATTTAAAAAAAGAAACATGAATCTTATTATGTTTTCTTTTAACCTTACTTCCCTGATATAGCCAACCATGTTCAAAAATCTACTTTTCTTTTCCTTTCTACATTACTCAGCATAAGCCAAAGTTAAAGAATATAGCAGAACATGCATGTATCAAGAAGTAGAATCTAATGAACAAAATAAACTGATGAAAAAAAATAGATCCAGAGACATAGAAGCATGGAACAGACTAACAAATCTCAGAGGGAATGCAGGGGTGGAGCCATGGGTGGGGAGATATTAATCAAAGAATGTATATGCATAACCCATGGACAGAGACAATAGTTTGGTGAAGGTATGGCTGGGGGAGGGGATGAGTGGTAAGGCTGGAAAGGTGTCAATGGGGGGAAAGAGGTAATACTTTGACAATACAGATAAATTTTTTAAAAAGAACTTAACATTTGAAAAAAGATGGCGGCCTAGGCAGCCTCTTAGGCTGCCACCTCATCAACAATTTGGAAAAAAAAAACAACAGTTAAAATCAAAAGGTTTCACACCAGACCCACAGGAAAGCTGGCAAAATGGGAAGGCTACAACTAGACACCAAGCAGGGCACCACTGCTGCCATGTGGAGCTTAAAACAAGGGCGAAACTGGACCTGGACCTGCCGGAGCCGCTGCCACCAGGAATGAGGGAAGCCAGACCTTGCTCCGTCCTGGAGCCCAGGGAGTGGGCTAGCCCTGCCGGCCTGCCATGGGAACTAGGAAGTCAATACGGGAACTCCGCCACGCCTTCGGCGCCTGCCCAGATGAGAAGCCTCCCTGCCTGCAACCATCCTGGCACGCAGCTGTCCCAGCTCGCCGGCTGTACCAGTGAGGAGCTGGCACAGCATCTCCCGACCCGCGGCCAGCACAGCCCGGTCTCTGCGCGCACCATGCTGGAGGGGGATGGCGAGGCGCCTTCTGTTTACCGCCCACCCCGCGAGTCAAGCCGCTGCTGTCGCTGCCCCACCCGCCAATGCCACCCGCCACCGCCACCGTGAATAAAGGAAATCCACCAAGAACAGAGCTCACTAAACCCCAGGCTTAGGAAGTGGGCGCCCTCAGAACTTAGCCTCCGTGTCCCCAGCTGCTCTGCTTCCAAACTGAACAAGACACCTTTGAGGGCGATCTACCCGCCTGCAGCCATCTCAGCCCTCCGGCAGTCGTCCCAGCCTGCCCACTGAGCTAGCGAGGAGCTAGCATGGTGCCTCCAATACTCGACCCCAGCTCCCCAGAGGGGCCGAGTGCCCTGGGTGAGTCATATGTCCTAGGGGGCCGTGTGCCCCGGGTGAGCCATGTGTCCCAGGAGGCCGTGTGCCCCAGGTGAGCTGTGTCCCCCAAAGGGGCCATGTGCCCTGGGTGAGCCGTGTGTCCCAAAGGGGCCGGGTGTCCGGGTGAGCCGTGTGTCCCATAGGGCCATGTGCCCCGGGTGAGCCGTGTCCCCCAAAGGGGCCGGGTGTCCCTGGTGAACCATGTGTCCCAGGGGCCCTGTGCCCCGGGCAAGCCTTGTGCCCCAGGGGAAGCAGTGGGACCCAGGGGAAGGGGCGGTGAGAACCAGAGGAGGAGTGGACTCTATTCATGTGGTCCTGAGATAGTCACCATAATACAAGCAGACTGCCAAATGAGGAGCGGATTCTACTCATGTGATCCTGAGATATTCACCATAAAACAAGCAGATTGTCAAATGACAGCGGGGAGGGGAAGGAGACCTGGGGGGAGATAAGAGAATAACCGAAGGACTGGTATGCATGAATATAAGTACAACCAGTGAACACAGAACTCTGGGGAGGGAGGGCATGAATGGGAGGTGGAGGGGGGGGGGGAGGAATGGTAAGCTATGTACACATATAATACCTTAATAAAATAAATAAAATTTTTTTAAAAAGAACTTAACATTTGATCAAAAATCAGAAAAAGAAAAGATGACATAATAGTTTGTTATTTTAAAGAAAGTGAAATAAAATCAAAATTTAAAAAGTTGAGTTAATTTTGTGCAGCATTTCCACTGTTAGATAAGAACAAATACATATGCATGCATGAGCTGTGAAATACAAAATGTGCATTTTGTATTTTTCTGGTTTTAATGATTCTCTATATGAGTTAGATGCTCTTACCTTTGCATTTAAAAATGGCAGTGCATAATATAACAATGAATGGTAAAATAATTTTAAAAATGTTTGACTTAAATAAAAATTAAAAATCACCATGGCAATTTGAGAGAACACAGGAGAAAGGAAAGGTGTACTTCACTGTCATTGATGGCACCTTTTTCTGCTTTTGAACAAGAGGCTCACTTTCATTTGCAATTGGCCTCACAAATAATGGACTCACGTCTGCTCCTAGAGATTGTCTGACGGCTCAGTTGCACCCTAATTATGGATCAGTTTCTCCTTCTGCCTAGTTCTGCCCTCCGTATTTCCTGACAGGCATATCTCCTGAGAACATTCCCCCATAATCCTTCTATACACAATTCTGCATTTTAGAGTCTGTTTCCAGGAACCCCATCTAAGACGCTCCATCATAGTTCTAGTGTGCGGCTCCCCATCCTCAAGGAGATCCGTGGACAAGACTTAGTGGTCTGTTGTCAACCACAGCCAAATCTGGTCCCAGATCAGAGGGCTGCAGCAGAGGGTAACACAGCATCAAAGTCTCAGTACTGAGGTGTTCGTCTTTATGCAAAACTCTCCTGGACTTGGGAGCCCTGAGAGCTTTTTTAAGCATTTGAAACATTTTTTCTTTGCAAAAGCTAAAAATGGCATCGTTTTTGTTTCTTAAATTGAGCTATTGTTTTTCAAATAGCAGAGGCTCCCACAGCTGTCCCTCTAGGATTCTGCTGGCAAGACTCCTCTTTCAGAACTTTACCCTCAGGGCCCCTCAGGGTGACTCAGTTAAGTGGAGCCCTGGAGGTGGGAATGAAGAATGTGGGGGGCAGCTGTTCCCCTCCCCATTACACACAGGCAGAGCTAACACTGAGGCTGCATATGAAGCCAGGAGCTATTAAGTCACGTGAGTCGTGAGTCGTAGCACAAAACAAAGACTTATTGCTGGAAAAACAAAGGGAAGTTCAGATGACTTCTCGCCACTAAGCAAGGCAGAGGTAAAAATATATATCTATATACTAGCAAATGTTAGAAAGAAAATTATTTCTTTTTCACATTGAAAGGAAGAAGATTGAATAAGAATGTTATGGAAATGGATGTTACTCATCTCTAATAGCCTTGCATCTCCTCACCCCACAGCATTTTGGAATTTTTTGCAAATCACACAAATATTATTTTGTTTGTTTGTTTGTTTTTTAGTTTTTCGTGTTGAATTCTTTTCAATAATGTTTAAAAATAATAATATAAGTAGCCAAAATCGGTTTGGCTCAGTGGATAGAGCGTCGGCCTGCAGACTGAAGGGTCCCAGGTTTGATTCTGCTCAAGGGCATGTACCTTGGTTGCAGGCACATCCCCAGTGGGAGGTGTGCAAGAGGTAGCTGGTTGAAGTTTCTCTCTCATTGATGTTTCTAGCTCTGTCCCTCTCTCTTCCTCTCTGTAAAAAAATCAATAAAATATATTTAAAATAAGAATAATAATAATATAAGTAAATAAGTAAATAAGTAAATAAATAATAGACTTCTCCTCGAAGGCCTTTCCTTACCTAAAGTAATTAGCCCACTGAAATGATGTCTCTCCTGCTTGTCCCCAGTGCTCCCACCCCTGTTTAGTGCCCGTTGTTTGCAGGCCCTGTGCCAGGAAGACACCGGGGATACAGTGATGAACAAAACAGGGGTTTTTTCAGTCCCTATTGTTGTTGTTGTTATTGTTTAAATAAAACTCTAAATGGGGTAAGTATGTCCATGTAACTTGTGTGGAGTTGGCTGGTTCTGATGTTTTTAATAAGGCATAGAAGCTACAATAAGAAAAGAACCTTAGAGAGAAGCTAAAGCATAAAGCATCTAGAGAAGGAAAAGTCATACTTCTTTAGGGTTGCAGTATCCCTGGAAAGAGACTGGCCCAGAGAGGGTCTGCCTCAGGTCAGCCTGGAGTGTGTGGGTTATTGACTTCACGCAGGAAAGGTTTCACAGTATGAGTCCAGGTGGCTGTGAGAATACGTTTATTAAAGCTGGGGACAGTGAAACAAAGGAGGGGCTTAAGGTAGAAGTGGCAACAGGAAAAAGTAGGCAGTGCTGCTTGGTCTCCCTAAAAACGTCATGGGAAGCAGTGAGCCAAGGGGGCGCTGCTGTGAGCTCACTTGAGAAAGAGAAGAGGGGGCTCTGGGGACAGGTTCGAGGGTTAGCCAGAGAAAAGGAGGCATGCTCCAAGGATAAGGTGACCAGATTTTAACACTGGTAAAGCAGAATACCATTGACCCCGGGGGGGAGAAGGGGGTGGTTCTTGATTAAAAATTTGATCTATATAGAGCAACAAAAATTTTCATAGAATGCAAAAATAGTATTGTAATATATTTTCTTAAGTTTCAACATAAGTACATGCCCCGGCCTGTGGGGCAACAATGTGGGCACGCAGGAATCCTAAGAGAATGAAACAAGAGAGGGACGCAAGGAAGGAAGGCAAGTCTTATAAATTTGATCAAGCCTTCGCTTTTTTATTTAAGTGTAACTGTTTTTAAAGGCTTGGAAGGGGAGGGACAGGGTAAGGGATTGTCATGGGGTGATTGGTTGGGGACTGGGTATGTCTTCAGCTGATTGGTTATTCTGATGTGGGAGGTTCTTCTAGCCTTTGGCGCGCCCGGGGCTTTGTTGGAACGCTGGCTATCTTGGCGGGCAATCTTGGCGCCTGCCGGAAATCTTGGCGCGCTTTCTTAGGAAGAGGGGCTGACCAGGAAGTGAAACTGAACTCTTGTTTTTATGGCTCCCGGCAAGTACAATTTAAAAATATAATAAATAAATAAAAATTATGTATAGTCGTGTCACTTTCAAGGCCCGCGCTAGACTTTTTACCGCCACTATAAAATATAAATAATACGAGTACTGTCTGCTAAATTCTTTTGGAAATGTAATATTCAGGGAAAACTGCTAATTTTGAGTTCTGTGCATCAAACACAATTTCTTTTATAACTTTCTTTTAACTAAGAAATAAATAAGATAGTTGCAGAATAGTAGAGTTCTTTTATATAATAATCCTAGTTCTCCTAAAAGAAGAAAAGTGGTAACTCTGCAGTCAAGAGGGAAAAAGGGAAGGGAGAGAGTGTAAAGCTATGGCCCATTAATAGAAGTTGGGATCATCTTCCTTTCTTTATGGTTGACATTCAATGCATTTTTCCAAACTGCCGACCTTCTAAGTAGGTCTGGAATCCCACTAGAGAGTGAGCAGTCTGAGATTGGTGGTTTTTGGTTTTCTTTTTAATTTCTGATGTTGTTGTTGTTTTTCATTGTATTCATGTTCCAACTTGTAAATCTGCAATGTTGAAGAGACAAAATGGAATATTGAGTTAATTACTTTTTTCCATTCTATTTTCGGGAATCTTTTAAGAAATGTAATGCAATTTTTAAAGGGGGTGTCTTTTTGTTTGTTTTGGGGGTTTGTTTGTTTTTTTCATTTAAATTGTTCTTTTCCCTTGGCTGTTTTTATATGCACATGCCACATTCTCTCAGCTGAGTGCAACTGTTGGGAGACATACCAATTATAAACTTGTAATGATTTGTCAAATGTGCAAGAAAATAGCTTAACCAAAAAAATTTTGTTGTGGTAAAAACTCATCAGTATCTATGCTGTTGTAAAGATCCATTCAACCCATCAAACAAGTAATAAATGCACATTTAGAAGGAAAAACAAAGCCCTAATATCTCAAACTGACCTCTGCTGTGCAAAGCACTTGTGTGTTTGATCACATTTTACTCCTATAACTGAGTATGAAGACTGGGGAGGAACATCTTCATCTGACAGATTAGATATGTCCCCCAGAGCAGCTGAGTGACTTCTCAAAGCTGAAAATTACAGAGCAGTTTCTCACTCCAAGTTCTCCCAATAAATCAGACTGCAGATGTGCATTTGTAGGACACATTCAGGCATATTAAATTCTGTGCCTGCTGGCCCCAGCCAGTGAATTTGTTTGCCAAGAGCTACTGAACAAAGAAAAAAAAGTTGAAAAATTAGGGAAACTGGGGAAGAGCTTTTAGTGAATGCCCAGTACAAATGTGTTGAGTCCTCTCTGTGTCTTACTACCTTAATTGAATCATCACCAGGACCACTCAGTGAGCGAGTATTGCTATACCCATTTTACAGATGGATAAATCAGAGCTTGGAAAATGTGAATATCTTCTAAGAGCAACCAGCTCTCAAAAGGAATAGAACTAATAATTTGATTCCTTGTTGTCTCACTTCAAACTTCTGGCATTTTCTGGTTCCCTCCTTCTTGTCTTTTTCCTACTCCCACTCTCTCCCTTCCCTTCTTCCCTCTTGACTGCAGAGTTACCACTTTTCTTCTTTTTAGGAGAACTAGGATTATTATATAAAAGAACTCTACTATTCTGCAACTATCTTATTTATTTCTTAGTTAAAAGAAAGTTATAAAAGAAATTGTGTTTGATGCACAGAACTCAAAATTAGCAGTTTTCCCTGAATATTACATTTCCAAAAGAATAAAAACAACTTTCCAGTTGCAACTAAAAATCTTTTAGCATTTAGCTCTGAACTTTTAAACTACTTCAAACCATTCTGCCTTTTCAAAACCTTCAGGTTTGTAATCTGCTCATTAATTCCCTATGATGTAGTCGGGTTGTTGTAGCACGGATAATACAGAAGGGTGAATGTGGCAAGAATCCCACTGTAAGCTTTCACATCTCTCACCCTGTTCATCTTCATATCTGCCCCAGCCACCATCTGATCCTTATGCACAGATACATGATATGCATCTGGAAGCCTTTATTGTGCACACTGTGAAGAGATAATGTACCAACACTTGACTACTTTTGGATGTGTGTGGGGTTTCTCAGCATTGACAGTCAGTCCAGCCATTGTAGAAACTCAATTGCACTTTTCTCCACATAAAAAGAAAAATGAGGCATCAGCCTTGGGCCTCTTGCAATTCTTATTTTACCTAGAAAGTATTAATAGTAACAGAAAGGAAAAATGTTTATGTGTGCCCCTACTGTGTCCTAGAAACCATGCTAGATAATTTTAATAAGTCCCTTAGTCCTTATAATAGCCTTGTGTAGTGGGTTCAATTTGTTTCATTTTGCTGATGAGAAAACAAATGTGCAAACAGACTTTGTGAGGTCCAGATTAAGGTGAAAACCAGAAACTTGAACTCTGCAGTCAGACTGAATTCATTCACATCTCTCACCCACTAGCTATGAGACTATGGACATGCTGCTTAATCTATCTCAACCTCAGTTTTCTCAGTAAAATGGAGATAATAGCCACCTCCTCAGGTTATTATGAGGAATTTGAAATTGTGTCAGCCTGACTCGATGCAATATTTTTCTTGAGCTATAATATACAGAGAGAGGGAGGAAGTATACAATTTGTAAGATTGGAATTATGACCTTAAGAACGGCAAACATTTCTTCTTACTAGGAAAAAAGCCAGTAAGCCAAAGGAAAAACTGTACAAACTGGACTACATTGGAAAACATCACTATGAGAATGAAAAGAAGGCAAGCCACAAAATGAAAGCAGTTATTACAGAATGTACAATTGACAGAGGACTTGCCACAATATATAAAGATGTTTATCAATAAGGAAAAGCCAGACAACCCAACATGAAAATTATCAATGGATTTGAACCAGCATTTCACAAAAGAGGATGCCCAAATGGCCAAAAAGGTTCTCCACATCATTAGTCACCAGGTAAATGCAAATTAAAACCACATGTGATAGCACTAGACATCAACCAGAATGGCTTGAATGGCTAAAAGGAAAAAGACAGACCATACTAAATGCTGACACATATGAGGAGCAACTAGAACACCAATATTCTTGAAAGAGTTGTAGATAGAGAGCCATAGTTTGGAAAACAATGGTGTATTTATGACCAAAAAAAAAAAATAGAGTTAACTGTCTGACCAACCACTGAAGAGAAGCATGTTTACATTGGGAATATGAATACAATTATCAGGACCCAGAAGGTAAACACCTGCTGAGTCATGCTAAAATCTATAATGCCAACTCAATAAGAATAATGACTCTTTCATCCCATTTCTTTGCCATAAGAGCCATCTGCTTGCCTCCTGCTTCATCTCCAACCCTCTTCACTATGTACAGAAATAATAGGGTTTGTATTTCATCACAGTATAAAAAGAAGAGAGTATGGATGCAATATGGTGGTGGCAAAGTAGAAATTTCTACTTTAGCAAGTAGGCAGTTATCTGAGAGAAGTGACCTTGGGATCTCAATCAGGAATCTACACTAATAAAAGAGAAACATGCAAATTGACTGTCACTTTGCTATACCCACCAGCCAATCAGGAGTAAGTATGCAAATTAACCCAACAAAATGGTGTCAGCTCAGCACACATGGAGGCTGGGAGTGGCCAGGATGGAGAGGGACGCCTGCTGGGGGGCGGGGGGGAGGTGGAGGATAGGGAGCAGAGGGAGCACAGGAGCGGCACTCCATCCTGAGCGAAGGCTGAAGGCGCAGCCAAGAGGGAAGGCCTGGGTCCTGGGTGCCAGAGAAAAACTGGTGCCAGCAGCCAGGGGAAGGAAGACCTATTGCATGAATCTCTTTGTTCAATGGGCCTCTAGTATTCTCAATAAAGAACATTTTGTGACAACTTCATTTTGTGTTCCCAGTTGCACACAAGAGATAGGATCCTGAATAATAAGGTGCTTTAGAGATTTTGAAAAATAGAGCTGCTTTTAGTGACATGCAAGATGGACCTATGTTAGACTGAAGTATGTGTCCTGGGCCCATGGTACTTTATTATGCTGTGCAGTTTGGCTCTTCTGAGAACAAATATGAGAATAGAATGCAGGAGATAAATGAGAAAGTTTCTTGTGCAATTAGATGAGTGAGGGAGCAGGAGAAGGTGGGAGAGTTTTCAAACCATTATTTGGTATGAAACCTATGAAAGACAAGAGGAAAGGGAAAGTCTCAGTGTGTGCAACGGGCAGTCCCCATGCAGAGCTGAAGCAGCCCTGCATGGAGCATTAGTTTTATCATTAAGTTACTGTTCCATCTTGGATATGTCCTTGGGGGCCTCTAGATCTCCCTCTGTTAAGAAATATCACAGAAATATCTCCCTCTGTTAAGAAATATTGATATACCCTTCTCAGTGTCTTTGCCATTTGTAATTGTGTCTTTACTTGTCTGTGATGCTGTCTCCCTCACTGTAAACCATATGAGAGTGAAGAGTTTATCTGTTTTATTGGTGATTATATCACCAGGCCTTGCATAAGTCATAAATAAATATGAGTTAAATTAGTGAACAAACCTTTCAGAGCTTACACTTTGTCAATTATTCAGAGAATCTGATTTTCATCACCTAATATATAAAATACTAGTTTTTTGTTATTAACATTATGTTTGTGTTATAAACATTATTATGTTTATAAGCACTTAATTTCACTTATGAGAAAAACATAAGGACATAAAGTTATAGTACCATTGTTGAAGATAAGCTTTGTTGCAAAAAAAAACCTCTAAATTTTTGAATATCTTCATTTCTATTTTTTATCTTATTCCCTACCCCCCAAGATGACATATGCAGGATATGGAGAAAACACTAAATCAGGTGACCCCTGAGTGTGCTGACCACCAATCTCAGAACTTCTGGAGGAGGATCTATTTCCAATATTCTCCCTGCCTTTTTCTGTGAAGATATATTCACAAATCATAAACAAAACATTCTTTGGCAGACTGATTCTTAATTTTTTATTCAGGAAATATGGTCACCAGATTCTCAAAACTTCTGGAAGCTTTTTTTAGGAATTGTTTAGGGGAACTTTGGGCTTGTGGTGAACTGTTTGCCTGAAAATAAATCTAAGTGTCAGAGTACCCATTTCCATGTGTCCACGGTCCATGTCCCTAAAGCTTTGAGGGCCTCTAGGCTTCCCGCTTGACCCTTTCCCGCCTTCTCACCTGCTCACCCACTTGACCAGCCATGTCATCTTTTCTCTTGCTTTGAGGAGTTAGCCTTCCCTACCTCTCCTCAGTGGCACTGGTAATCAGAAGAGTATTGTGTGACTCCACATGGTTTGCAACTCTCCCACAGAACTTGTGGGAGAAGAGTGTATGCTAGATTTTACAAAGTTGTCTCCAATTGCATTTCCTTAGATGCAAATCTGGAGACAAAAGGCTTCCTTTGGATGAGGATCCCAAACTATACTGGACAGAATGGGGAACTAGGGCAATGAGGCAGGAAAGAGATCATGGAAGCAAATAAATGAGGAAAGTAAATGAGCAGGCTATCTCTGTGGGCATCTGGGGTTCAGTCCTGCCGGAGGCCTCTGGGAAAGACTATAGAAGATGCTTATGCATTTTCCCACTGTGGGGCAAGGGAACCTGAGCATTGACACATCAATTCTCCATCTGATATTGGTTGTGAGTCACTCCTGGGGACTTTCACAATGCCAGCCTGCACCCCACCCCATGCAAGCAAACTATGCTCCTGTGGCTCAAGAAGCCCTGGAACAAATGAACCACAAGAGCATTCTCCAGATGCCAAACAAGTATGTGAACAGGGTACCACTTGTATCTACCCTGAAGGCAAGAGATATGTAAGGACTGGATATGATGACATTGTACCTGGACTAATTCCCTACTTGAAGTTTTATGTGATATAAGTTCATCCAGTTCTGTCTTAATTAGTTTAGCCCTTTAGCCACCCCTCACTGTTCCTTGCAATGCCTCTTCTGTGCTCTGGATACCTATTCACTGGCTCTGGTCCCTTAGCAGAGCCTGCGCGAATAAGCCAGTGCTTAGGAAACAGCACATAAGCAGAGAGGATTTCCACTGGGGCTGGACCATATTCTGAGTCTATAAAAGAGGTGGTCGAGGATGTCACAACTGTGGATCATGTGCTAGACAATTGTTTTTCAACATTTATTGGATGTGACAGTGTACTAGGTGTGGTCCTGACCCAGGGGACTTAGAATCTAAATAAACTTCTAACTGTCTTTGATGTCTGGTATTTGCCTTTCCTTTCATTCGGTGGTTCTCAGCGGCAGGTGCTGACATTTTTATTATTCACACATACGTTTCCAGGATACCATCTCACCATAACACTCCAAATTTATGCAGGAACTTTCTTCCAAGGAGGCCAGAACTCTTCTAAATAAACCATCTCTATCATCACATGATTTTAAACACAAGGAAATTCCCATGTGAAGGAAAAGGGGGGAAACATGTTTCCCTCATGTCTTACCTAGAAAAACTAAGGACCACCATGGGATGTGGCTGTCATAGAGGCTAATTCTGCATGGGAGCAACAGGCCTCGGTCTTCTATACGACAAGCCAAGTAACAGGAAGACCAGCTATAGACATGTCTGTGAGAAAAGTAAATGAGATAACCTGTGTGCCTGACATAGTAAGTGTGTCATATTGTAATTCTATGATTCAAGAGCATTACCATACAGCTTCTCCCTAAGATGGGATTCACCATAACATCTGAGTAAAATGAAAAAAATCTTGAATGCAAGGACCAGCCCCAGCATCTACTCTATTAGGAGCCAGGGAACTTCACCCTCATATTGGCCATTGGGAAAAGTATTCCCAAATGGAGGTGATGATGGCTCACCAGCATCACCTCTGTCAGAGTGCTGTTGTGATGTTTGAAGAAAGCAGTACCCTTTGTGGTAGGTGGGGTTATGGTTGCCATCCTTCTCTCCCTTCCTCTGCTATGCCAGTTGGTGGTAGTACACCAATGATGGATTGGCCATGTGACTATATCTGGCCAATGGGATACTGGAAGAAGTGACTCAATGCCAATGTCATAATGTGCTATGTGGCTTCAGCTTCCCCTCTTATGGGATCTACCCAAGTGGAGAGAATTCCCAGCTGTTACCACTATCCATCATCCCAGAAAGAACACGTTAAGGTTAATAACTGGGTTATAAAATAGTTCCTATTTATTAAGCTCTTACTGTGTGTCTGGGCATGGATTTCAGCATTTTACATAATTTAATTTACATATTTAACTCCCAACAACCCTAAGAACAGGTGCTGTTATCCCAATTTTTATATGCAGCAACAACAGTGTGTGGAAGACAAGGAACTTGTCCAAGGTCATCCAAAAGCAAAATGCTTGAAGTTTAAAATCATGTGATCTGACTCAGGACCAAGCTTTTCACCACTGCATGCTACACAGAACATGGGAGTTGTAAAGTGAAGGACAAAGAACTCTCTTGAGCACAAATATATCTACATGTTGCGTATCATTGTGACAGCAAGCCCTGGCTATCAAGTGAGAGCAGTTCTGAGCTCAAATCCTAACTCAGCTTTTCACAAGCTTGGAAGTATAGATGTACCTGTAAGCTTCTCTAGATCTCAGTTTCCTCACCTAGGAAATGGGCTAATATCAGTCATTTGCTGTTAGGACTATATGAAGATTGTGAGACAAAGCCCATAAAGGACTATAACTGAGCACTGAGCAATGTTAATCACTGTCTCATTCAGCAGCAAAATTTTAAGCAGGCACCTAGCAGGGCTGAATTGCGGAGCCCCAAGAATCTCTTTAGAAGAGTGAAATAGGTAGGTAAGTGGGAGAAGCCCCTGCGACAAACCTTTCCCACTCTGCTTAGCCCTAAAGCAGCTCTGATAAGGACAGAGCAGCCCTCTATCCCTGTGCTGTAAAATTGATTCTTCCTCAGATGGGAAATTTTGAAGCTCGGGTTTTGGATTTTTAGTTATGCTCTTAGATCAGCATCCCAAGGTTTGAGCATCTGACGTCATTCTTCTCTCACTTACCCTGGAGTTGAGATAAAGAGCAGATGCCAGACAAGGACAAGAGGCACCGGGCCAAGAGCTCATCAGTGTGGCTGCCAGCAGCAGAATGGGTAGCCTCAGCTCAAGAACATGGGGCATGTTTGGCTTTCAAAAATTAGAAATATAATTCATTTTTAATGCCAATATCCAAAATGGCCCATTCATCCTTTCTCAATCTTCTAGCCACCGTCTTACCTTTGGTGGTGAGAAAAACGCCTCCATACATACATTTAACCCACTCTTTATTCTAAGAAGGAATTTGTTCCAGCACTTGGGCACTTAACAGCTTTCAACATGGACTAGGGAGGCTCTATTTGCAATGTTGTGTATCTGAAAGTCTCCCAGATGACTTAGCAGGCTAAAGAGCCTCTTCACAAAGTACAAAAGGGAATATGCCACGCCGTGTTCAGATTTTAAGTGCCTTGTAAATTAGGCCATAGCTACGAGGCCAACCTTGAATTATTGTGCCTCACCCCCGTGCCCTTCCTGAGTTCACTAACTAGGGCTGACATAGGAAAGCAGGGCAGAGCCTATAAATTATTATTAACTCTTTGATTTTACTATGAGTTTCTAGGATGACGACACCAAGCTCAAACTATAGAAGTAGGGACTTGGCTTGTTTGCCAGTGTGCTAACCCTTCATCCCAGTTCATCAAGAAGCCTATAAAAATAAAAATAAATGAACCTGCTCTTATCGCTGCCTATTACTCTCCTAATGAATGCAGAAACATCCATGACAAAGTGTGATTTATGGGGAAAGGATTCCTAAAACCATCATTTCATCTTTTCTGTAATAAGGCCTCGTGGCTGACAACTTTATAGAACACCGTTGTTACACCAGCCAGGCACACCACTTCTGAGGGAGAGTCGCCGCAAGATTGTCCAGTCCATCTGCTGAGATTTTATTTGCAAAATCAGCCTAGAAAAACCCAGAAGATATGTATGCCATCATACAGCTCCTGCTTCTTAATATGCCATTTTGGGGGATCAATGAGGCAAATTTTATTGAGTGGAGTCTGATGACCCACACGTTTTTTAAATGAGATCTTTTTTTAAAAAAAATGAAAAAGAAAGAAAAAAGAAAACACAAACTAACTTCAGATGGTGAGTTTGACCTCTACTGGTCTGAGACCAAAAAAAAAAAAAAGAAAGAAAGAAAGAAAATGCTTAATTTTTTTTTTTACCTAAAGTTTAATAAAAATCATGCCTCCATTATTTCTATAACTGTGTCTAAGTAAGCGCTCATTGCTCATTTCTCAATTTCAAAAAGAAAAAAAATCTCCCCTAAGGTTATAAACTAAGAGGTATTACTATAAATAAACTATGAAACAATCTGAATTTTACATTATGATAAAAATTGCAACATGCTTTGAAATTTCAGAGCAAAATCATTCTTGCAGCAAACAGAATCCACACATTAAATGAGCAACAATTCCCTAGTTTTCTAGCCCAAACATCTATACACACGCCCTTTGGTTTTTATTTTTATGACTCAAAGGACAAACATTAAAAAAGGGGGACTTTTCCTCCACCAAATGTGGGGAAGGGAAGTGGTATAAAATCTCCACTGATGTGCCAGGTAAGATGGTGTGGGAGCCTGATTAGTGGACAATAATTCTCATTTTGATCACTGAAATGATCCCAATATCCCTTGGATTCAAAGCTTGGGAAGTTTTCCTCTCTCCCCATGTACAGTTCCTCCAAAGTCTCCATCTGTGTCTTCCTCCCTGTCTCCATCTGTGTCTCTCCACTCTCTGTACCTCAAAGGGCCCAGAGCCTCTCTGTCAGTCCCCACCATCTTCACAGCCTACAACCCTGGCATCACAGCCCCAGGCGGGTCATGAGGCAATCAGTCATGGACCAGGAAGAAAGCACCAGAACTTCTATGTACATTTGGTTTTATACATGAGTAAGAAACCAGGTCTTAGTCCTATTGGAGGTGCAGATGGAAGAGGTGCCCTTAAGTGGCCTGCATGGCTGGTGATCACATGTCATGTTTCAGGCAGGAGCCAGAGGCTGAAGGCAGTGTTGCCCTCAACCCTGCCTTGGTTTTCTGCCTTGTGACGCTGCAGTTCACATGTGCTCAATTTAGAGGATTTATGGATTATATTATCTGGTTTTAACTACACCAACCCTTATGAAAAATGGCTAGGTGGCTTAAACAAAAATTCCTGAGAAGTATGCATGGATCAAAGTTAACACTAGTAATGAAGGCACAGCAAAAAGCAAGATGAAGGCAGACTGACATGCTCCTCTTACCCCTGCCACACACCCCTCGGCAAAGGCAAGGTAAAATTGACAACCCTCACAACTCCCAGACCAACTACTCCCACTGAATAAGGTATCATTTGGCCTGCATGTTCACTTGGGGCCATCACAATTTGTAAGACTTTAAATGTTTTTTGTACTTTCCTTATCTGTTTTAATTCCTATTTTTCTGTATGTTTGATATCCATAAAATCTTAAAGCAATAGAACTTATATCACTGATGAATAAAACATGCTGGAGTATATACTCAAAATTGGTTTACAGTTAGGGATATATATTTTTAAAACCCCATATAATAAAACCCTAATATGCAAATTGATGGAACGGTGGAACAACCGGTCACTATGACATACACTGACCACCAGGGGGCAGACATTCAATGCAGGAGCTGCCCTCTGGTGGTCAGTGCTCTCCCTCAGGGGGAATGCCACTTAGCCAGGAGCAGGGCACATACAAGCTCACCAGCAGTGGCAGGAGCTTCTCTCGCCTCCATGGCAGTGCTAAGGACCCCTGGGGGATGTCCGACTGCGAGAGGGCAGAGGCTGGGCTGAGGGAACATCTTCCCCTCCCCCAGTGCATGAATATCATGCACTGTGCCTCTAATAAATAAATAAGAAGGAAATCAAATACATGTTTCTCACCTGTCTTTGGGTTTCTTCGGAAGCAGATGATGAGACAAAGATTGTCATAAAGTTGTTTTCTTCCAAGTATCAGGATATACTGGCAATAAGGGAGGCAGAAATACAGGGAAGAAGATAGTCAAGGCATGATGCATTATCAAACAAGTTACTTGAGGAAATTCCCAAGAGCCACTGAAGAACACAGCTCAAAATGACTCCATTCAAGATGAGAGGTAAGAGCTACGATATTTGTGCCCCAACTGCCTTCAGTCATTGGCAGACGGATGCTCCCAAGGGGACATTATTTCCTGGTTTTTCTAGTCTGGGCAGGAGAGAAAAGCAGCCTCAACAGCCACAGAAATTGTCATGTGTGTCTGAATATGCAAAAAGATGGGGAAAAGAAGAGCAGTGGAAATCTGGCTCCATGCTTTCAAGATCAAAAGAGAGGCTCTGACTCTCTTGTAGTGCCACCAATTACATAGTATGCCTGGGGCTCCCTAGTGAAGTCTACTTCATAGTTCTGTGAATGAAGTCCATCTTTTGGGGGGGAGTTTTCTGCTTTTTAAAAAAATACATTTTACTAGAGGTCCAGTGCATGAAAACTCATGCTGCCCCAGTGAGGCTGAGGGGACTGGGTGCCTCCATCTTGTGGCTGTGGGCACCTCCATCTTTGAGGGCATGGCAGTCAATGAGCATATTCCCTCCTTTTTGGCTGTGGGCACTGCCATCTTTGCAATGGTGTGAGGGTCAATTAGCATACTCTTTCTTTATTAGATAGGATTTATTTCATAGAAGAAAGAGAGATAGAAACATCAATGATGAGAGAGAATAATTGATTGGCTGCCTCCTGCATACCCCCAATTGAGGATTGAGCCCACATTCTGGACATGTGCCCTGACTGGGAATCGAAACAGTGACCTCCTAGTTCATAGGTTGACGCTCAAAATAATGAACCACACCATTTTACAACAAATGAACCTCTCCCACTTTATTGGTGTGTGTCTCTGTCAGAGTCTTACTCCAATTGCAGAGAGGTAGGATTATGTGGCTCTGTAGATGTCCTGAACTGAAGGAGAAATTTAAGGCTGTATAACCATTCACAGATCTCTTAGGAGTGTGTTGGCATTTAATTTAAATGTGATGTATTGATATAATGTGACAAAGAGAAAAGTAAGAAAGACAAGGTAATTTTGTAAAAGTTGACATTTAAAAATATAGATCCAGTCAAAACAATAAACATAGATTCTTTAGGATGAGTTTGATACTGTTGGTGCCTTTTCATAACCCCTCAGTGCACCCTGAAGGGCACCTAGAGAATGGAGTCCCTCATCTCTTTCTGTTGCCTAAATGAGGGAGTACTCTTGGCCCTTAAACTGGGCAGGGCAGAAGTGATTGGCTGTTACAGCACTGGAAGCACTCCTCAACCACTGAGGGGTGGACATTGATGATACACACCCCGCTTGTCTGCTCAAGGTGGCCATTCTCAGAAGTGCTCTCAGAGGGTCCCCAATTGGACCTAACCCCACTCGCCCATAATGGTAACCTGCTTATTATTGCATCTTCATTGCTTCCTTTCTTGTCTTGCTTCTCACACCCCCACCAAGCCTCCTGGAATCACTTCCTATCTCCATCCAATTGAATACCTCCACCCAAGGCCTGCTCTGGGAAGGGACCCAAACAAAGGCATAGGACATGTTTATTATACATTCAAGACACTAATAGAAACACAAGCTTGGACTTTTTAGATATAAATGAAAGCAATCAATATAAATAGACTACACGTCATATACACTCCTTTACTTAGCCTGGCCTATTTCAGACTGATGGGTTTGGGGTTAGTTTCCTGCAAAGTGCTTATTGCTCTTTAAATTCTTGGATTTCCGGATGTGGAATATTAACACTCATCTAATAAGTTGAACTACTTGTTATTTATTAGAGAACTACAGGAACTGAGCCCATATGTTTGATGGCAACTTGACAAAGCTCAGTTAAGCACTCACACCTATGAATATGGGGTGGTTTGCCAGAAAGCAGGCATTCAGATATCCAGCCAAAGACATACACTGGAGCACTAAGAAAGGCGAACTGAATCTTGACCTGCTGGTATGCAGACTTTTCAAAGTTCTTAAATTTGAAGACAGGTTGGACATTTTTCTTGTGGAGTTCCTGGACCCAGAGTTATTTTTCATGAAGCAATTTGTAAAATTTATGAGGTGAGGATACAAAACGCCTTTTTCTCGAGATTCATCCTGCTTACAGGCATCTCTGTAGCAAGCTGGCAAAGGGCAGTGGAAGGGGCTTCTGTGGACAGTCCTGTCATTTGCTGCGGTCTTTTCATGAACCATATGAAGAGGACCTATTCTCTAACCCTTTAGCCTGATTGAAGAGAAGCACCCTTTTATAGATGAACTTTCTCTACCAACCAGGAGATTAAAAATAAGTTATTAAAATAAGGAAATTATTTAAACTTTATACATTAAAAATTACTCATTTTGACTGATCTTCCAGTATAAATTACATAATTTAGACTTTTATTTTATGGATAGTGAATCTGAGGCCCAAGAAAATGAATGGATTTGCCCAAGATGACACAACTTAGCTATTATAGCACAGTACTTGCATATTTTTTTGGGGGGGGGACTTTTTATATTTTAAGAATAAAATATAAATTTATTGAGTTATATTTGACAAAAATAAATAGCATTTAGTTAAAGTACACAATTTGAATAGCTTTGACATATGTATGTCTAAGCCTGTGAAACTACCACCATCAATATAACACATCTATTGTCCCTCGTGGGCCTTTGTAAATCCTTCCTGCCCTCCTTCCTAGGCAGCCACTGATCAGCTCAGTTCGCATTTTCTAGAGTTTACATAAATGGAACCATAAAGGCTGTATTTTTTGGCACAGCTTCTTTCATTTTGCATAATTATTTTGATATTCATTCATAGTATTGAGTGTATCAATACTACATTCTTTTCTTAAATATTTTTATTGATGTCAGAGAGGAAGAGAGAGGGTAAGAAAGAGAGAGATAGAAACTTCAATGATGAGAAAGAATCATTGGTCAGCTGCCTCATGTACACCCCACATGGGATCAAGCCCTCAACCCGGGCATGTGACCTGACTGCAAATTGAACCATGACCTCCTGTTTCATAGGTCACCACTGAACCACATCAACTGAGTTACATTCTTTTTTTTTTTAAGTAGGATTTCAAGGTGTGGATATCAAAATCTGTTTATCCATTAAGCTGTTGGAAGACATTCAGGTTGCTCAAGTTCTGGGCTATTATGAGTAAAACTACAAGTATTCATGTGCAAGTCTTTTGTGGACATATGCTTTTATTTCTCTCTGGTAAAATTCTAGGAATGGAATGGCTGCACCATAGGTAAGTATATTTTTAACTTTATAAGAGACAAACAAACTATTTTCCAAAGTGGTTATTCCATTTTGCATTTTCGCCAGTAGTAACAGTCCTAAAAGCAAGGTTAGGACCATTGGGCAGGGAACCGCAGGACCCTGGTGCCCTGGACAGGTCCAGAAAAGGAACACATCTCTGAGGAGGTAAGGCACATTCCTGAGGGGAGAGGCACAGCTGGAGGAGGCCCAAAGTCAGGCAGGCTATTAAAGCACAGAGCCCAAGGTAGGACCCTTCTTGCCCTGATGTGAGGCATCAGTATCTTGCTGTCAAGAATCCATTTATTGCCCTAACTGGTTTGGCTCAGTGGATAGAACGTCAGCCTGCAGACTGAAAAGTCCCAGGTTTGATTCTGGTCAAGGGCATGTACCTTGGTTTGCAGGCACATTCCCAGTAGGGGGTGTGCAGGAAGCAGCTGATCGATGTTTCCAACTCTTTATCCATTTCCCTTCCTCTCTGTAAAAAGAAGAAAATCAATAAAATATATCTTTTAAAAAAAATCCATTTATTGCCCTGGTCCCAGCTGCTCAGTTGGTGAGAGTATCATTCCCATATACCAAGGTTATGGGTTCAATCTTGGTCAAGGCACATACAGGAGACAACCAAATCAATGTTTCTTTTTATCTCTCTCTCTTTCTCTCTCTCTCTCTCTTCCCTCCCACCTTCCTTCCCTACCTCTTCCTATCTCCCCTGCTCTCTCTCTAAAATCAATTTAGAAATTGTTTTAAAAAGAATCAATTTATTGCTTCACCTTTTAATAGCTATTTCCCTGTTAAAATGAGGACTGTGAGAGCAAGATTGAGTTCACAAGTATATTCCAAGTATCTAGTGAAGAGCCTCCTTAGCTGTTTTTAAATGACTGGTGGTTAACTAAGTGCCAGGTGGCTTACCACTCCATGTGTTAGCTCAGGGGTCACCAACAAGTCTTGAAGGTGAATATCATCATCCATAGTTTAGTAATCGTCTTAGTCCATTCAGGCTGCAATAACAAAATACTGGAGACTGTGTTGTTTATAAACAGTAGAATGTTTTTCTTGTAGCTTGGAAATTGAAAATCTGAGGCAAGGGCATCAGTATGGTCAGGTAAAGACATTCTGGATTAAAGACTTCTTGTATCTTCACATAGGGGAAGAGACAAGTCAGATCTCTAGGGCCTCTTTCATAAAGACACTAATTCCATTCCTGAGGGCTTCATCCTCATGACCTAATCACTTTCCAAGGACAACCCCCCAATACACACACACCTCCTAATACCATTATCTTGAAACTAGAGGTCCAGTGCATGAAATTCATGCACTGGGAGCATGGAGGAGGGGTCTCTCTGCTCAGCCTGCACCATCTCATAATTTCTGACCCCTTAGGGGATGTCTTAGGCCCGCCCCTGAATCTAGGCTGCCAGGTGGATATATCTCTCATAGTCTGAGACCCCTCACTTCTTACCACCAGTCTGCTTGATGTTCCTTAGTACTGCCACAGAGGTACCACTGCTGCAGTCGCCACCCATGAGCCCAGCTTCTGGCTGATCAGTGCTCCCTCTGTGGAAGCGCACTGACCACCAAGGGGCAGATCCTGCATTGAGCGTCTGCCCCCTCATGGTCAGTGCACATCATAGCGACCAGTTGTTCTATCAGTGATACTATAATCTCATTTTGGAAATGAGAAAAAATGCTCCTCTGCCCACTTTGTTCTGTGCATACAGGCTGTTTATGTTTCCAACAAGACCAACTGCAAAATGCCTCTCAGTTTTCTTCTCTCCTTTTAAGTTCTGTTTTCTCAGCCGAGTATACACTTCAGCTGCTGGAATCGGTGCACACTCTGTTTCTGTATCATCTGCCCCAAGGCCACCAATGCTATGTTTAGTTAAGCAGAGGCCTCACCCTGTCAGACAACCACCCAAAATTTGTAATGGCTCTCCATTGCCTGGGCTATATCTTATTAGGGCATTTGAGACCTCTAGCCTTGGCCCCAATCCTTTTCCTATCCACTGTCTGCCACAGTGTTCTAGTCCGCCATGTCTGCCATCCACACCTGAGTCCCTGGGGGTTTCCATGCATTCCTTGCCCATCCTCCAACTCTAATGTGTATCTTGTCCTCTTGCTCATAAAACCCATTTCCTCTCCAACCCTCTCCTGCCTGTTGCAAGCCTTCTCCTTTGCAGAAGCTCAATTCAAATGCCACTTTCTATTCCAACCTCCAATCCTCCCTACATATGCTTCTTGCTTTTCATTCTATGGAATTGGATTCTACCCCACTCCTTCACACCTTGTTTAATATCATCTATGAGTGTATTTCTCCTCTCCAATTGTCTGTTCTTATAGCTTGGGGAGCTGTGCTTCACTCATATTTGTGCCTAGGTGCAAGATAAGAGTTCAATAAATATGTATCTGATAAGTTATTGAAATGATGCTAAGTGAAATTCTTACTAATGTTTTAATGATTAATAGCCCTTTTTGAGAACTACTGTTAGTTTCAGATGCAAAGAAATGAAAGTTCAAGAGATTTGAAGGTCCAAATCAAGTAAATGAGAGGACCCCCAAAAAAATAAAACCACCCACACACTTTTCCAACTTCAAAATGAAACTGGACTATGGAATCAGTAGCATTTTAGTTCATTCAACAAAAACACTAATTTCTCTCAACTCTGTTAATCAGATGAGAGAATAAAGTTACTTTTTCCTATTGGAGATGTTTGCGAAGGCTGTGATTTTAAGAATTTTCTAAGGCTTTTATTTGCAATTCAGTTTAACTGCTTTCTAGGGCCTGAGATTTGCCTGCTGGGTTTCCCAGTCCCCAAAGAGTTTTGGAACACAGCGTTAGTAATAAAAATTAATGTGCCAGGGGAGAAGGTCAGTTAGTGTGAAGCCGCCTACGATACTTTAGGTACAAAATGGGGTTAGTCGGTGATTAATGAGATCTTAACTGGCAGGACAAGATACAGTGTCCCTTCTGATTCAACTTTGTTTTTGCAATGTGGTCCTCGTGAAAGCAAGAGCAGAAGCAATGCTGTGTGCCAGGCATCCAGTGGGAGAGGTGTCCTCGCACAGCTCCACTGTGCCACTCATTCTGGCCCGGAGGCCCGCACAGGTCCCTCCCTTGCCGGAGCCTGCCCATGTTTTTGAATTGTATGGTGGTTTCATGTTGTGGCTAAACGTCCAATGTTTACTGGGATGAAGACACCGATTCATTTTGCTTCAGTTTACAACTTACCTCTTCAGAGTAAAAAAGGCATATACTAGCTCACTTTTCCCACCACCTCATCTTCAGAGCATCTTTTCAGGCTGCGGTTGAAAAAGCCAGTGTCCTCCCAAGGCTGGACACAGGCACTTGTTATGACTAGTGCAGCCAGAGTCACTGAGGTCCAGCCAAGTGAGAGGACGGGGCTCCGGGAGTACAGCCACGATGGGTTAGGGAGAGCTGAGAAACCCAAGTCTGAGACATCAGTTAAGAAACAAGGAAGTGCATGTTTTCTTCCATGATGTAACAGTTCTCTAAAGGAATTAAAATACTGTTACTTTCTCAAGGTTGGAATTAGGAAAAGTATTAAATTTAAAATAAAATAAAAAACACCTCAATAATATGGTTAGATTTCCCATTTTCTTTGCGGATGCAATATAGCCTTGCTACTTTACTTAAAAGTTTTAAATTAGCTTAAGTTGTGGCCTTGTAAACAAACTCACCATCTATCAGCAAAGGACAAAATCCATTGACAAATTTTAGGTTAGTTACTTGAAGCATCTCAGTTTCCCTGAAGATGGAAAATGCCAACCAGAAATGAAGGGTCTATTACATTTCCAACATGGTGATATGTGCTATGACAAACAGAGGAAACACAGGACATCATGCTTTGGGTCTCCTTTTATGCTGCACAAATGTTTTTTTAAATGATCACAGCATAGTCATTGTGTGATAACTAACTACTGCTCTATATATGGGATCATGTGCATTTCATGCTTTTGTATATTATTAAATCATTTGATTTTTTTTTAATTTTATTTTATTAAGGTATTTTCTGTGTACATAGTTTACCATTGCCCCCCCCCCTCACCTCCCATTTATGCCCTCCCTCCTCAGAGTTCTGTGTTCATTGGTTGTACTTATGTTCATTCATACCAGTCCCTCAGTTGTTCTCCTATCTCCCCCCAGGTCTCCTTCCCCTCCCCGCTGTCATTTGACAATCTGCTTGTTTTATGGTGACTATCTCAGGACCATATGAATAGAGTCCGCTCCTCCTCTGGTTTTCACCGCCCCTTCCCCTGGGTCCCACTGCTTCCCCTGGGACACACGGCTCACCCGGGGCACATGGCCCCCTGGGACACTCGGCTCACCCGGGGCACTCGGCCCCCTGGGACACTCGGCTCACCCGGGGCACTCGGTCCCCTGGGACACTCGGCTCTCCCGGGGCACTCGGCCCCCTGGGACACTCGGCTCACCCGGGGCACTCGGCCCCCTGGGACACTCGGCTCACCCGGGGCACTCGGCCCCCTGGGACACACAGCTCACCCGGGACACCCTTCCCCTTTGGGGGGTATGGCTTACCCGGGGCACATGGCCCCTTGGGACACTTGGCTCACCCGGGGCACTCGGCCCTCTGGGGCACTCGGCTCACCCGGGGCACTCGGCCCCCTGGGACACTCGGCTCACCCGGGGCACTCGGCCCCCTGGGACACACGGCTCACCCGGGACACCCTTCCCCTTTGGGGGGTACGGCTTACCCGGGGCACATGGCCCCCTGGGACACTCGGCTCACCCGGGGCACTCGGCCCCCTGGGACACTCAGCTCACCCGGGGCACTCGGCCCCCTGGGACACACGGCTCATCCGGGGCACACGGCCCCTCTAGGGTGTTGGGGTCGCATACTGGAGGCGCCGAGCCAGCTCCTTGCTAGCATGGGGGGCAGGCTGGGAGAGCTGCAGTTGGTCTGAGATGGTTTCAGGTGGGGGGACCACCCCCAAAGGTGTCTCGTTTGGTGTGGGAGCGGAGCAGCTGCAGACATGGAGGCTAAGTTCTGAGGTCGCCCACTCCCTGAGCCCAAGGCGTGGTGAGCTCTGTTCTTGGTGGATTTCCTTTATTCTCGGCGGCAGTGGCGGGTGGCGGTGCCAGGTGCAATATTGACGGTCGCTCCTGTGGTTCAATTACCACTGTAGTTTTAAAGTTCATATGGTGGTGGTGGTGAGAGCTTCGGCTTGGCCATGTGGCATCAGAGGATAGGCTCGCCTGAGTGGGTAATGGAAGGCACCGTGCCATTTCCTCACCAGCGCGCTCCATTTCCCTCCCAGCATGGTGGGTGTGCTGGGAAGATTGTGGGCGGGCTGTGATGGCTGCATGGGGAGAGTCCGCCCTCAATGGTGTCCTCTTTGTTGCGAATGTGGAGCTTCTGTGGATGCAGAGGCTAATTTCTGAAGCCACACTCTCTATGAGCCCGGTGTGTAGTGAGCTCTGATTTCGGTGGATTCCCATTCTTGGGGGCGGCGGCGGGTGCGGCAGCGATGGCAGCGCCTGTGGCTCAATTTCCCCTGCAGTTTTAAAATCTGCATGGTGGTAGTGTCTGATGCCCTGGCCTGGCCATGCGGCAGCGGAGAGAGGACTCGCCGGGTCTGCCAATGAAAGGCGCAGCGCCAGCACAGCGCGTGCGAAGGCCTGGCAGAGCAGGCCGCGGGCGGTGGCGGAGAGTCCCCGCGATGTCCCAGTCTTTCAGACTTAGTGGAACGCTTCCCCTGAGCCAGGACAAGCAGCACCACCACCACAAATATTGGCCAGCTCAGCGCTGCCCCTCCACAGGTGACAGTAGGGGCATCCTCACCTCGGTAGGCCCTCGCTCTCGGAGGTCTCAACCAGTGGAAGGCAGCACGGCACAGAACTGCCCCACCTTCTCAGTCCTCCACTCGCCGTAGTTTTAAACTCCACATGGCAGCTGCAGTGCCCTGCTTGGTGTCTAATTGTAGCATTCCCATTTCTGGGCCGAGCTGGTTGTGCGGGAGGGGAGACGCTGCGCCCGCTCCTCTCTAGCACTGTGGGCGGGCTGGGAGGTCGCGCTCATGGGCTTCTAGTCCAGGCAGGAGCCAAAGGCGCGGCGAAGGCGTGGAGGCAGCGGTGGTGGTGGTGGTGGTGGTGGTGGTGGTGGCGGCGGCGGCGTAGGCCCCCATCAGCTCCCGTAGTGGCGGCAGGGCTGGCCCACTCCCTGGGCCCCAGGGCGGGGCGAGGTCTGGCTTCCCTCATTTCCGGCATCAGCGGCAGGTTCAGTTTCGCTGTAGTTTTAAACTCCACATGGCGGCGGCAGGGCCCTGCTTGGTTTCTAATTGTAGTCTTCCCACTTCTGGGCTGGTTGCGGACGGGGAGACGCTGCGCGATTTCTTCGCCTGCACAGTAAGCGCGGGGGCTGGGCCGGCGGGGAGATACTACACCATCTCTTCGCCCGCCAGGCAGCGGCGAGTGCGGGGGCCCGAGTCCTGGCACCCGCTTCTCTCCAGCACTGCGGGCGGGCTGGGAGGTCGCGCTCACGGGCTTCTTGTCCAGGCAGGAGCCGATGGCGCTGCGGCGGCGGTGGCTGCGGCGGCCCCCATCAGCTCCTGTGGCAGCCGGCGGGGCTGGCCCACTCCCTGGGCCCCGGGGCGGAGCGAGGTCTGGCTTCCCTCATTCCCGGCGGCAGCGGCTCCGGCAGGTTCAGTTTCGCTGTAGTTTTAAACTCCACATGGCAGCAGCGACGTCCTGCTTTGCGTTTAGTTGTAGTCTTCCCATTTCGCCAGCTTTCCTGTGGGTCTGGTGCGATCCCTTTCAGTTTTATCCATTGTTTATTTCCAAATTGTTGAGGAGATGGCGGCCCAGGAGACTTCCTGGGCCACCATCTTCCAGAAAAGAGCAATCATTTGATTTTTAGATACCTGTGAGACTATCAATGTTCTTTTCTTACCCACAACACCTTGCTTAGTTTCTAACTTGTGTAAAGCTGTTTATTGGCTGGATTGCAGTTGTCACATGACCAAAAGCATCCTTGAAGAGGCTGGCCAAGGACCAATGAGATTATCTAGCTCAAAAGATTCAGCTCAATAGGGTTGATAGCAATTACCTGATCCAATCAGATGAAAATACAAAGACAAGAGAATAGAAAACATGGTGTAGAAAAAGAATATTTTCTTTTGCACACCACACCCAGAATGTAATGAAAAAAGCCACCATTTTATTATGCTACAGATGATATGGATCACAAATTTGGAGAGCATACTACAATAGATGGCATTTTTCTGCTCCACAGTGTCTAGGCTCCTTAGCTGAGAAGACGCAAAGGCTGGGGTGGGGGTGAGTGCCTTGACAGTTGGGAGCTCGAAAAATGGAGATGCATATTAATGTCTGCCAGCTGATATTAGCTACCTGTTGGGACTCCCTTGGAGCTTTCAGCTGAAGCACTTAAACATATGGTTTGTTTGTATGGCTAACTTGAGCTTTCTCACAGCCTGGAAGATGGTTCCTAGGTGTAATAACAGCTGCTTAATAAATATGTTCAACTTCAAGTCTTACCAGAGATAGCAAGGGATTAGGGAAGATAGGTAGCTTAATTGTGTTTAAGATTAGTGGTACATGAATGACCCTTCCAGGATGTACATCCAATTGCATCAACTATTACCTTGAGCTAGTATAATCTTGTTTAGATTCCTCATCAGTGAAATGGATAATAGTGGTTCCTCTCTGGCAGAACTTTTAGGAGGATTGAACAAAGGTAGAGATATAGATCACTTCCATAGTTTAAATATTTATATATTTATATGCATTGTTATGTAAATATAAATACCCAATTAGTATTATTTTTTAAAATATATTTTATTGATTTTTACAGAGAGGAAGGGAGAAGGATAGAGAGTTAGAAACATTGATGAGAGAGAAATATCGATCAGCTGCCTCCTGCACACTCCCTACTAGGGATGTGCCCACAACCAAGGTAACATGCCCTTGACTAGAATTGAATTCGGGACCTTTCGAAGTCGGCAAGCAGATGCTCTCTGTCCACTGAGCCAAACCGGTTTCAGCAGTATTATTTTTTTCTTCACTTATTATATAACATCATTTGCAAAATTTGATAGAGTTTTTATATAACTTTAATTCATGGCTAATCTTCAAGAAATGTACTAAACAATTCCATCCATTTCTCCTGAAATCCCTACCCAAACACTCCCTAATATTTTCTACTTTCCAACAATTACAACTACCGGTACTAATCCAGGCCCATGGATATACTAACTTGTTTTGGATATGTTTTGTTTGCTCTTTTAGGTCCCCTGCCCAACCTTCTCTCCTCAGCTTTGTGTTCCAGGATGCTAATCTCTATGCATTGTATCACTAAGTTCCATTGCCCTGTTTTTGGTTGAAATCTAACCTGCTAGTTAACACCTCCATTAATCTTTCAACAACATTGGCCAGCAAGAATGCTTTTCTCCATCTTCAATGTCTGATCTTGGGTTTATTATGTTGTTATTCAGAGGTCCTGTCTTTAATATTTATATGTAAGACAAGTTTTAGCAGCATTCTGGAGAGCAGAGGTTACATAAAGCAATACTGTTGTAATGAATTTATTTTTTAATATATTTTATTGATATTTTTTTATAGATAGGAAGGGAGAGAGACAGAGAGCTAGAAACGTCGATGAGAGAGAAACATCAACCAGCCGCCTCCTGCACACCCCACACCGGGGATGTGCCCGCAACCAATGTACATGCCCTTGACTGGAATCGAACCCGGGACCTTTCAGTCCGCAGACCGATGCTCTACCACTGAGCCAAACCGGGTTCAGCTGTTGTAATGAATTTAAAACATGATCCCTATATGTACGTATTGTGCAACTGAGAGTGGCACTTCATACATTTATTAATAAATAACAATGATATCTATTAGATCTAATGATATCTAAAGTCATTTTATATGTATTGTGCAACTGAGAGTAGCACTTCATACATTTATTAATAAACAATAATGATATCTATTAGATCTAATGTCATTTTATACATTTAAAATATTAAAATATATAGGGGAAGAGAATTAATATTTATCCTTATAAATTCCATTTGCCAATAGTTGAGGAAATTTTCACAAAGCTTACCTGGTCACAGATGACCACATTCACAAAGACCTGACCATAACATAACTTGCCATGGAAAAAGTTAGGCTTCCAACATCATCCAAGAGGCATGAGTTCCTAATATGTCACAATCCCCTGAGCAAGAAACTTTGACTCCCAACCTGAGAAAACAATACCCATATGATCATCATTATCATCAATATTAGCCACGTTGTCAGACCTGCGCTGTTCAACATAATAGCCACTAGCCTCATGTGGCTCTCTAATGTAAATTAATTTAAATGTAACTTAATTTAAAATTTATTTATTTGGTAGCATTAGTAGCATTTAAGATGTTCAGTTGACACATATGGCTGGTAGCTGTTCTATTGGACATCAGAGAACATAGAATACTTCCATCATCACAGGAAGTTCTGTTTGACAGTGTTGGTCTCAATGTCTACTATGTACAGGTACTTTCCACATGTTATGTCACTCACTTTCTCACAAGAAACCTGTGAGAAAGGTTTATTGGCCCCATATGATAAATGCAGAAACTGAAGTTCAAAGGTGTTCAATGGATCTCCAGTCTCCCAGTCATTTGCTCCTAAAAACACATCCACTCTTCTCTGATGGGTCTATATTGAGAGAGAATCTCCATGACAAGGCCGACTTTCACACCCATTGTGGGCTGGAAAAGAAAGTAAGGTCTGAAACCCTCCCCTGCTTAGGACTGCCAAAGATAATGGTTGAAGCCAAGGGCCACTTTCAAGGTAAATGTTGAAGAAAAGGGAAAGGGGGTGGGACATTACTGGGGTGTTTTTTTTTTTTTTTTTTTACTGAATAAGTCTTTTTTCCTAGCATTCCCATTAAAACTCTTTTTCTGTCTTTTTTTTTTTTTTTTTTTTTTGGTATGTTTGGTTCATCTGCTCAAACCCTAAATAGGCTTTTCCATATGCTTCTCTTTCCTCTTTTTTATATTTCCTTTAAGTACAAGTGCTAAATCTGTGCCATATTTTTATTAGTTTTACATTGATGTTGTTGACATTTTTGAGAGCTTTTTGATGTCTGAGAAACTCATGAACTTTTTACTTGCTCTTTTGAAAATTTGAAAAAAGTCTACACAGAGAAAGAAGGACCATGTTTATATGAAGATAAACCACCTTCTACCCAAGGATATTTCAATGGAGGATTCCTATCTGCTATTAGTTACTTATTATGCCAATATTAATTCGTGTAGAAAATTATTTTTTGTTATATTCTCCCTGACAACATTCCCATTCCTCAAAGTTTGCCAGAAAGAGAAATTCAAGGTGTAAGATGATCAAGTTCACCCCAATAGTCAACTCTCTTTCCTCTCCTGCCTGACCTGGCTTCATCTCCATCACAAAATCTCCCTGACAGTGGGTATGAGAGGGGTTCACATGAGTTACAGCTGAGCTCCCTCGAATAATTTGTGAGCTTCATTATTTGCACACATCTAGCCATGTGGGACCTCTCTGACTGGTCCAGCTGTTTTCCTCTTCCACATCTGTTGGTTAATTGGAAACCCAAATGTACATGACAGAACTTGGAGACCAGAGGGAGGATATGTGACCCACACTGAACAACTTCTCATGCTGTAAACGAAGAGTAAATGACACTCATTTCAGCTCTGTAGAGATAAATTTGCACAAGTGAAATTTACTATGTATATTTTTTAAATATATTTTATTGATTTTCCACAGAGAGGAAGGGAGAGGGATAGAGAGCTAGAAACACGATGAGAGGGAAACATCAACCAGCTGCCTCCTGCACACCCCCTACCAGGGATGTGCTTGCAACCAATGTATATTCCCTTGACCGGAATCGAACCTGGGACCTTTCAATCCGAAGACCGACGCTCTATCCACTGAGCCAAACCGGTTTCGGCTACTATATATGTGTATTTTGAACAAAATCGTGGTTCTCTCTAGGCCTGGCCCAGCAGAAGGCTGAGATTGAAGCAGAGCTGTTCAGTGCCTTTTGAAAGCATTTCCTGCAGCAATCTGTTCCCTTCTCGGTCTGCTTCCTGTCCCTCTCCTTTGTGTTTCTGTCCATTCCTTGCTTTCCTCTCATTCTTCTCTCATTCTTTCTTCTCAGCTTTCACTGTCTCATGTTTCTGAGAAAGACTTGGAGTCAAATTCTGGGTGGACAGACACATCTAAGGCATCTACCAAGGCTCTATTATGGATGCTAACTTGCCATCGAAATACCATTCTCGGGTGCAGCAAAGTCTTTTCTTTGGACCACCTTAAAGCACAAAAGCTCTCTCCTCTAAAGGACATTAAATTAAAGTTTTCAAAGCTCTCATATGGGATTCTTTCGGGGAGGTGGAGTGCTCATGATAAGTAAGGAGCAAGAAGGTAGAGGCTTAAAATAAGCCAAGCCTACCTCCGGTTCCAACCTGAGGCTTGCTAGTAGCCCAAGAAGATTCTACATGATATTTCCCCTTACAACAAAGAATGGCATCACAGTTCCTTTGCAGGGATCCTAACAAATTAGAAAAGTTCGTTAAAAATAGTTCAGTGAATTCTAACATCTTGTTAGAGAAAGGTGAGAATAGGGAACAATCCAGATGAACATGAGCTGCTGTTATTCTCAGGAGGGAGGAAAGAAAAAAGAAAAACTCTGGCAATGATATCAACTGGAATTCTGCTGTGGACAGGGCTGGTGATTAGCCAATATTCACCTGCCTAGCCAAACCAATAATTTGCAGTGAGCCTGGCTATATTCCGTTTTAAGGATTTTTAGCATCACTCCAGATTTGGCCTTAAAGGAAACCCTGCACAATGGTGTAGTCATTGGAATACTTTTTAGGCTGCAAAGAAGAGAAAATACAGCTAAAGTTCATATAAACTAAAAGGAACCAGGTTTGCTCATGTGATTGAAGGGCTTCAGGATGAATTAGCAATATATCAAGAGCCCACTTTTTTCCCCTCTCCACCTGGACATCCAGCATCAACTCCACCTTAAGGCTGTTTCTGCTTATGGTCCAGCCATCTGGAATGCATGCTTCCTGTCTATGTCTGGTAGGAGACAGACTAGAATTGCTTTGTCTCTCAAAAGGACAAAAAGAACCTTGCCAGGAAGTCACAGCAAAGCTTGTTTAGCAAATCATGAGTTTGGACCTCATCAGATACCTCCTCCTGGACTATTTGGGAGTAGGGGCTATGGAATTATTCTTAGGTCAGTCAGGCTTGCCACAGCCCTGAAAGTGGTTGCCAGCTGCCAAGACAGGGAGAGTAGTGGGTGCATAACTCGGTAGGCAGGGGTATTCTGGGAGGGGGATGAGGGGATTCTGCTGACTACACACTCAGCAATGTCCACTACCTGCTGTAGTTCCAAGACACCACTTCCTGGGGTCTGGGTGAAGTAACTCCCTCAGGATTACACCACTTACTAGACCAGTGATACTCACAGTATGGTCCCAGAGCTGTTGCTCTAAAGGCTGTCCTCTGTCTGCATAGAGAGGAAACATTTGACCACTTTGACAGAGTAAATTTATGCTGTGGAATCTAATAATTTTTAAATGGAGCTTGTATTTTTTTCTCTCTTTTTTTCCATTTTATTTTATTTTTTCCATCATCATTTATTCCCTCTGTGACCTCTTCCACCTCCACCCCTGCAATCACCACATCATGTTCATGTCCATGAGATCTTTTCTTTTTTTTTTTTCTCAATCCCTCCCTCTACTCTAATGCTCCTCCTCCCACCCCAGAGCTGTCTGCCTGCTTTCTATCGAAGAATCTGCCTCTATTTTGCTTGGTAGTTCAGATTAGATTGTTCATTAAATTCCACAAATGAGTGAAATCATATGGTAGTTGTCTTTCCCTGACTAGCTAATTTCACTTAGCATAATGTTCTCCAGGTCCATCCATGCAGTTGCACAGGGTATAATTTTCTTTCTTTCTAGTGTCTTGATCTAGTTTGAAATTATAATGCTGGCCATGTAAAATGAAGTCTTACCTCTTCTTGAATTTTTTGGTAGAGTTTGAGGATAGGATTAATTATTTGTTCACCAATAAAGCCATAAGATCCAGGGCTTTCTTTTTTTTTTTTTTTTTGGTGGGGGTGGTTATTATTATTATTACTGCTGCTTCGATTTCATAGATTGTAAACTGTCTATTCAGATTATTTGACTCTTCCTGATTTAGTTTTGGAAGGCTGTAAGTTTTTTAGGAATTTGTCATTTTATTCAGGTTGTCCCATATGTTAGCATGTAGCTGTTCATAATATTTCTTACAATATTTTGTATTTCTTTAGTGTCAGTTTTTACTTCTCCTCTTTCATTTCAGATTTTCTTGATGTAGGTCTGCTCATACTTTTTCTTGAAGAGTCTGATTAAATGTTTGTCCATGTTGTTTATCCCCTCAGAGAACCAACTCTTGGTTTTATCAACATCTTTGGTATTTTTTTAGAGTCTATATCATTTATTTCTGCTCTGATCTTTATTATTTCTTTGTGTCTACTTACTCTGCAATTTGTTTGTTGTTCTTTTTCAAGTTCCTTTTAAGTGTAAAGTTAAATTGTTTATTTGAGCTTTTTCTTGTTTCTGGAGATTGGCCTATAATGCTATGAATTTCTCTCTTAGAACTGCTTTTCTGTGTCCCAGATATTTTGTATGGTTATGTTCTGATTTTCATTTGTTTCAAAATATCTTTTTATTTCTTTCTTGAGCTCATTGTTAACCCATCCACTGTTTAGTAATGTTACTTAGCATTCATATCTTTGTGTGCTTTTTAGTTTTTTTTTCTTGTGATTAATTTCAAGTATCATAGCATTATGGTCAAAGAAAACGCGTGATTTTATTTCAGTCTTTTTAAATTTATTGAGACTTGTTTTGTGTTCCAACATGTTATCTATCATGGAAAATGTTCCATGTAAATTTGAAAAGAACATATAGTCTGCTTCCTTGGGGTGGAATGCTCTGAAGATGTCAAATTCATTTGATCTAGTATGACATTTAAGGCTGCAATCTCCATATTGATTTTCTGTCTGGAAGATCTATGCATTGATGTCAATGGGATATTAAAATACTTACTATAATTGTATTACTGTCCATCTCTCTTTACATATTTAGGTGTTCCTATGTTGGATACTTAAATATTTACAATGGTCATATACTCTTGTTGGTTTAATCCCTTTATCATTATATAGTTTCCTTCTTTGTCTCTTGCTATATCCTGGATTTTAAAGACTATTTTGTCAGATATATGTATTGCTACCCCAGCTTTTATTTGCTTTCCTGTTGCATGATATATCTTTTTTAATCCCTTTAATTTAGCCTGTGTGCATCTTTCATTATGAGATGGGTCTCTAGGAGAAGGACATATATGGACCTTGTTTTCTTATCTATTCTGCTATCCTATGTCTTTTGATTGGAGCACTTAAGCCATTTACATTTAAAGTGATTTTTGATATATGTGTATTTATTGCCATTTTATTTTGTAACTATGTTCCTCTGTTTATTTTTTCTTTTTCTTCCACTTAACACAAGCCCTTTAACATTTCTTGTAATACTGGTTTGGAAGTAACAAACTCATTTCACTTTTTCTTCTATTGGAAGCTCTTTCTTTCTTCTTCTATTTAATGTTATTCTTGCTTTGTAATGTGGCCTTGGTTGTAGATCCTTCCTTTTTACCACTTTAAATATTTCATGCCAATTCCTTCTGGCCTGAAATGTTTCTGTTGAAAAATCAGTTGACAGTCCTACGGAAACTCCCATCTAGGTAACTAACTGCCCTTCTTTGAGACTCTTTGCACTTCCTGGACTTGTATGTCTCTTCCTTCACCAGGTTAGGGAAGTTTTCAGATATTATTTCTTCAAATAGGATCTCAGTACCTTTCTCTCTCTCTCTCTCTCTCTCTCTCTCTCTCTCTCTCTCTCTCTCTCTCTCTCCTTCTAGTACCTCTATTATACAGATGTTGTTATGTCTCATGTTGTCCCAAAGGTTCCTTAAGCTATCCTCATTTTTTAAATTCTTTTTTTTTTCTTTTTGCTGCTCTGACTTCGGTGTTTTTTTCTGCCTCTCACTGATTTGATCTTCTGCTTCATCAAGCCTGTCACTTAATCTTTCCAGTGTATTCTTTATTTCAGATATAGCATTCTTCATTTCTGACTGATCTTTCTTTTCCTTTACTTTTTTAAATATATTTTATTGATTTTCCACAGAGAGGGAGAGTGAGAAACATCGAGGAGAATCATCAATCAGCTGCCTCTTGCACACCCCACACTGGGGATGTGCCCACAAACAAGGTACATGCCCTTGACCGGAACCGAACCTGGGACCTTTTAGTCTGCAGGCTGATGCTCTATACACTGAGCTAAACTGGCCTTGGCACTGACTGATCTTTCTTTATGTTTGCTATTTCCTTTTCCATGCTGTTGAGAACTCTTATAAACATTACTCTGAACTCTATACTTGATAAATTGCTTACCTCTACTTCCAATAGGTCTTCCTCTGGATAATTCTCTTATTCTTTCATTTGGTGTCTCTTTCTTTGTCTCCCCATTTTGGCTGCCTGTTTGTGTTTGTTTCTATGTATTAGGTAGATCTGCTACAACACCCAATCTTAGTAGGTGGCCTTATATAGTAGGTGACCTGTAGCACAGTCTCCTTGTATGAACATCATAACTTGGTGCTCTAAGAATGTCCTTAGTGAGTGTTTTGTGGGGCCTCCTGTTGCAATTGAGTCTTGATTGCTATTGGCCCATTTGTGCATGGGCTCCACCCTCATACTGGCTGACAGTGAGGCTCAGCTCCCAACACAGTGTGCAGACTGCTGATTACATGAAACAAAATTTGTCTGAACAGGGTTTGGTGCCTGCCAATATCTCCCTGTGGATATGCTGCTTGTGAAACTTATTGGAGCCTGTTCTGTTGTTATCTAAAGGCCACTGGGTGTACTGGTTCTGCACCTCTTCAGAGGGACTCTGGTGCAGACAAATGTCAGACACTTGGCCCTGAGCAACCTGTTTAGACCTATCAGTGATCCATCGTTTTTTACTCCCTCAGCTGTGCTTCCATGTGTGTGTGTGGAAAGTTCCAAGCTGTGCACCATGTTCTAGTCTTATTAGCCCCAGGTCCAGGAGCAGGTCAGGCAAAGACAAAGCACCCAGAGATCCACCTCTTCCTACAGACTGTCTGTTAGTCTCAGTCACTTAACGAGCCTCTGACTATAGTCAGTGTGTAAGCTCACAGTGTGGAGTGAGAGGGATTCAGAGAGTGGAACTACTGCTTCCCCACAGGCTAATGCTGAGTAGATGGGAAAGGGCTAGCTGAGAAGGATGGTCTCTGTAGTATGAGGGAATGACAGCACAGGGATCCTGGTGGTTGTCTTCTCAGCTTCCTCCCCAGAGCCACCAACCTTGCAATCTTCTCACACAGCTTTAGTCTGTCCTCTGCAAGTGCCCAAGGTGAGTGGCTACAAAATAATTCTTGTGCATTGGCCCTTTAACACAGTGCCTGCATTTCTAGCCATCTCTCCTTGCCAGACAGAAACCCTGCTGCTTTTCACAGCCAGATATTATACGGGCCTCTTTCCTGGTTCTGATGCTCTGGGCTGGGGACCAGGTTTGAGGTTTAGACTCCAGACTTCTCAGGGGGAAGCTCCCACAGCTGAAATGTTCCTCCAGAACTTTAGCTGCTGCCTATGGGATCCCAGGCAGGCCTCTCAGGCCTCCAAACTTTATGTCCTTGGTTATAGGCTTCTCTCAAGCTAGTCTTCACTTAGTTATTCAGGATGATTTCTTTATATTGTAGTTGTAATTACAGTTTGGCCCTGGGAGAAGGTCATTGTAGCTTCTACCTAGTCCATCACCATCTTGGACTCCCATGGGGCTTGTATTTTGCATGTTTTTAAAATTTTATTTTCTAGTAATTTAGCTTTATTGTAATTTTCAAAAGTGTTAGTGCAGCTGGGATGGGTTTAGCTCAGTGGATAGGGCATTGGCCTGTGGACCGAAAGGTCCCAGGTTTGATTCCGGTCAAGGGCATGTACCTTGGTTGCGGGCACATCCCAAGTAAGGGGTGTGCAAGAGGCAGCTGATTGATGATTCTCTCTCATCAATGTTTCTAACTCTCTATCCCTCTCTCTTCCTCTCTGTAGAAAATCAATAAAATATATTTTTTTAAAGTGTTAATGCATGATGGATTTATTTTTATTTAAAGGCTGGTCCTTGCTCAGCCAGTGGTAGCCTAGTGGTTGAGCATCGACTTATGAACCAGGAGGTCATGGTTCGGTTCCTGGTCAGGGCACATGCCCAGGTTGCAGGCTCAATCCCCACTAGGAGGCAGCCAATTGATGATTCTCTCTCATCATTGATGTTTCTATCTTTCTCTCCTCCCTCCCTCATGCTGAAATTAACAAAAACAGATGAAAATATTTTTTAAAAAACCTGGTCCTCCACTATGGATTATTGTGTCTCCACCATGTTAAGTGCTCTGTAGACAAAGGGAGCAATGCCTGACTCCCCACAGTCATCTCAGCAGTGAGAACAGTGCCTGGCTCTCAGTGTCTATTGACAATCAGTGAACAAGGGATACAGCTGGCACTCAAGTCCAGGTTTTCAAATTTCAAGTCTAAAGCTGCCTCCACTGTGCCACAGGTCTGCCGAGACGATAAATGCATCACCCGATCCCAGGAGTCTGTCACACCTCTGACATGACACAAGACCTAGTCTGGGAACAGAGTTAAGAATGCCTATAAAAGTGGTTTGAATCTCTCCTGGGAAGGAGGTTATGAACATGAGGCCTTGACAACTTTGGATGCACTGGGAAGTGCTGCCACGTCCATCCTCTGGAAAAGCCCAGAAAAGACCAGGAAGTGGTCCCTGAGGATTACAAGCAACTGCTGGGCTATGGAGGGGTAAGGCCGTGGGGGGGGGGGTGAGGATGAGCAGAGATTTCCCTGTCAGCATAAAACGTTTTGCTCCAGAACTCAGAGTGAGCAGGCAGACTTCTTTAAAGTTCACTTTTGTATTTGTGAAGTATGTGACGGGAAAAAGGAGAAATGTCTTCACTGCTCTATTAAGAATGATGAAAATGGCCTTTACTAAGTTTGTGACGACACTATCTAGAATCCTCTTGACTCCTGTGAAAAACTTGAGAACCACCTCCTGGAGACCTCTATGCCAGCTCATCAGTATCACCTATCCTGCTGTTTTACATTAAAACACCAACAGGGTGTCAGAGAATCCAATGATGTCTTGTTCTTCTATTTATAAAGTAATACATTCACCTAAGTCTCTCAGTGACAGAGGCATCCTGTCAGGTCCTGGCGGTGTCTGTTCCATATCTCCCTGCCCAGCCTACCAGTTACCAGACAGGCCGGGATTCCCTCGGATATGTCACAGCTTTTTTTTTCTTTTCTTTTCTTTTTAATAGGAAGAGTAATACTGCCTGCTTGTGAGACCTGGCTGATTAGGAAATAAAACTTTTCTTGCTTCTGACTTTTAAAAGCCAGAGAAAGCCTAAATGAGTTGGGGGTGGGATGCAATAGACAAAAGAAAAAAAGAATTTCAACATGCTCTCTTTACCAAAGCCTCTTTAAGACTCTTTATCTCCCTTAATCTCTTTGCCTTTAACCATTGGAGGAAAAAAACAATACATTTACATGAGTGAAAAGCTGCCTTCATTTCAAACAGGAGTTTAATCTGTTTACTGAAAGGATTTAAAGAAAATAATTCAAAAGGCCTTTTAAGATGCCAGGTATCATTTTTCCCTGTTAAAGAAAAGGCTGGCCAACTTTCGGAATACAAATCAAAATCAGTTTACAGATAATTAAAGGGCAAACGTCACAGGATGTGAATATTTAATGATGGCACCTGGCTGGGTCCATTCCCACTAAGTGGACAAACATCCATTAAAAACTCCCTTACTTCTCCCTTACATACATGCATACACGAACACACATGCACACTCATGCACGCACATGCATGCTGACATACACAGAGAAAAAGAAACCTTTTGCATTATATCATGTCCTGCATGAACTATAATAATTGCTGGTGCTTAGCATTTAGTTTTAATTTGTTGTAAATTATATTTGTGTAGCCAGAAAAGGATACAGGAAATACTTTTTATAACAAGAGTGTCCCCTGATTGCATTCATGTTTAAAATGACTGGTATGGATCTGTGGCATATTGCTGTCACCCTGAGTTAATCGATTAATCAAGTGTTTAAGAGAAACCAATACAGCCCAGCTAATGTGACTCGGGTCACAGTTCAGTTTTTGGTCAGGGCATAAGCCTGGGTTGTGGGCTCGATCCCCAGTGGGGGGAGGGTGCTGGAGGCAGCCAATCAATGACTCATCATTGATGTCTCTTCTCTCTCTCTCTCTCTCTCTCTCTCTCTCTCTCTCTCTCTCTTTCTCTCTCCCTTCTATCATTTTTCATATTAGTATCTAACCACATTTTTACCTTTTCAAGATATATTTTTATAAGTAGAGTTGACATTTTCTGAATTTGTATGTCTTAAACATAGAGCAAATTCATGAGGAGAGGAAGAAGATGATTTCTGACCTATCTTTAAAGAGGGCTGCTCTCTAGACTCTAGAGTCTAGATACTGCAGAGGACCGCCTGCTTGTAACTTCCTTAGAAATTGCCTCTCTCAGCCTCTGCAAGGTCATGTGTCTAGGGGGTTATGTTTATATCACGTGCCTTGCTCCCTCATTCTCTAAATAAAGTAGAGTAGGTGACAAGAAGAAGTTTGTGTTTCATGAATTAATCAACCAATTAGTTGCTCCCTTTTGAGAACAGAAATGAAAAGATAACTTCAGCTGTAACAGACAAGCTCTCTCATGGAAAGATTACCCAGGACCTGTTCTCTCACAAACAAGCAAAGAAGGTCCATCAATGGACAGAGACAGGGAGCCAGAGCTGACAAAGAGAGAAAAGAGATGCCATGTGGCTCTAGAAAAGAGGCAGACAGCCAAATGGTTAAAGAAAGGCCAATGAGTCGAGACAAAGCAAAAATCGCTGTTGGGGACCCTGATGACTTCCTAATTCCTAGAATGAAGTCCCATCTGGCGTGGCAGCTCCCCTTTCCCTGCGCTGTCACTGTGTCTCTCCAATATATTCTACTGATACTGCCTGAGCAGACTCACACACTCTTAATTCTGATGTCAACACTGAGGAGAAAACAGGGTCTTCGTGTAACCAGCCTATCACAAGACTGATAAACAGTCCCCAGTGCCCTTTCCTGGCTTAAAACAAGATGGACAAACAGAGGGCCTTTGGGACTCGCCTTCTGGTTGTCCATCTCAAGGTATAGAATCCACTCTAAGTGCCAACCTCTCTCGTTTCCTGCTGATTTGTTCCGCTCAGGATCAGTGCCACTCCAGCCTCTACCTGGAACCATTTACCTTGGAAGAAGTAATGACAGGATCAGAATTGTCACTCAGAACCCAGCCCTGCCACACCCCTCGGCCCCAAAGAGATGAGAACATGTAGCAAAGTAGCCTCTCACTGGGATATCCCACAGCCTTAAAACAAAATTTGAAGAAGAGGTCAAATTAGTTACATGCCTGCCTTTCCAACATGCATCTTACCTTCCTGCTAGCCTCCTCCATACCCCCCTCCCTCCTCCACCACGTCCAGAAATAAAACTGGGAGCCTCTTGAATTCATTTGTGCACTTCGCCTCAATCACGTTTCTCAGTAACTCACTCCATATGTGCATTACCCTCTGCGAGGAGGAGTTCTGTCTGAGTTCTCTGTTTACTCGGAGTTTCCTAATTTTGTGAACAATTTCCTAACAATAAAGTCAGTTAGACCGTGAGATCCCGTTCCAAGAAGAGTGGCAGAGTCCCCATCAGGGACCCAGCCCAGCGTTGCCCAGTCAGAGGGCAGAGAGCTCTGCAAGAAGCTGCAGCAGCCTTGGCAGCCCATGCCAGTGGCATGAGCTAACGCTGCAGGTATTTTTCCACCACTGAGTTCTGTGACGCCCCGTGCCTTCTCTGACAATAAAGGGACTGTCTTACCATCTTGGACAAAAGCAAAATGAGATGCTTCATTTTTTGTGTGAAAACCTGGCAAAAGAACAAGTCACAGTTGATGAATAAGGTTTGTTTTAATAATTACTGAGTGCTTTTCTTCTATTATTGGAGCAATACCTAGCAAGTAGTACTTCATGCTTCCAGCTGATGGATTTCAGAAAAAGCCAACATGCAGAATAAACCAATACAATTTCAATGGATCAAATGCCCACTTACTAAAAACCACACTTCTTTAGATCCACGTTTTTATTAAAGCAGACTTTCATTTGGTCCTACGGATTTTACTAAACCCAGCATTTTTATAAACCAAAGAAATCTTATGACCCAGCAATAAATTTTCTCCAAGAGATCATTTTCCAATCAGTTCCATTACAGCAAACCTATGCCATTTTGTATTTACCTCCAAAGTATACAATTACATATATTAGCGTATACCAATGAATTTTTAATTTTTTGCCTGTTAGCTCAAACCACATGAAATATTTCTGCAACCGGATATTTTTATTGAGACCAAAGCGTACACATTCCAAACAATGCATTTCTATTCAAATTCTTCTGAAGCCTAATCAAAAAAGTTTGTATTATCTGTTATCAATAAGTTATTATTCAAACCATTCTTTTACTGGGTTCTGCTCACTCTCTAATCCATTTGTGCACATTTTTTGACCAACTTCTATAAACCTTGCATATCTTTCTTTTGGAGATTTCCGAACACCACAAACAACATATTATCAATATTATCATTACTTTGCAGATTGTAAAATGTGTGAATCTCAGAATTTGGAAAGAGAGCAAGACTTAGGAATAATTTTACTTTCAAATACCACAAACTTAGGGGTTTTCTTTGAGTTTGCTGATGTACATTTTACATGGCCAAAAACACATGGTGAGCTCTTTCAGCTAAAAAGCAATTTAACTATAGTCAGAGGAAGTACTAGTAGACAGAGAGGTAAATGAGAGACTCTTCTTTGGACCAGCTTCACTTGGCCAAGCTTTTAGAATTATCACTCAGCTTTTCCCCAAAGCTGCCACTCCTTAAAACTGGTCCCTGGGAGTAACCTTTCCTAGTCTCATTTTTCTTCTACCTCTTGGCCAAGATAGAACACTGTTTCCCAAATTCCCTGGACACTTATAACACTGAGTCTTTCCAGGCTGGCTTCCCAGTTAGGGCCATACACATCACGTGTGCGTGCACACACACACACACACACACACACACACACACACGGCTTTTAAGTTGACATTGTGATCAACTGTAATCAAGTGAATTCTCATGTTAAACCTCTTACTCCAACAACTTCCTTGAACTTGTTACTTTTAACTAGCCCATAGGGGGCCGGGGCCTCCTAATACCTAGAACACTGTTTTGAACTCCTAACACAATCCCTTCTCCCCTTGCCTGGAGACCAAGATGTAGGTCCCTGCATTCCTTGTGACAGGTCCCTGCATCCCATAATCCCAGCTCTCCTGCTTGGGTTCCAGCTGGAAGCAAGCACAGTTGGCAGCCTCTCATTTTTCAGCTGGAGGCAGTCCCTTCTCATAATGCACCTGCAGTTTGGAGTTCCCTTCCTCCAACCCTAGTTACCACTTCCAGTCCCAAACTAAAAGTAAAAGTTATTATATAAATCAACATTTTGTCATAGTTTTCTGATTTGGTTGTTTTGTATTTTGTTTTGTTTTTCTGTATCTTCAATATTTTTCAAAGATTTGTAAGATCTTACAGAATTTAACAACCTAGCCAAGTGGCTCAGTTGGTTGGAGCATCCTCCCATACACTAAACGGTTGTGGGTTTGATCTCAACCCACCTAGGTTTCAAGTTCAAACCCTGGTTGGGATGCATCCAGGAGTCAACTGATCAATGTTTCTCTCTCCATTGATGCTTTTTTCTCTCCTTTTCTCTCTTTCTAAAATCAATGAAAACATATCCTCTATTAAGGATTTTTTTTTAATTTTAAGAGTAAATTTGAACATATGATTGCTGTTATTAAATAATTCATGAATTAGGCAACATCCCATCTATTAGCTAGAATGACGCTTCCAGAGCTCTACAAAATAGAAGGTTTTATAGGAAGAAGGACTAAATAAATAAATAAATAAATAAATAAATATTTTTAGATCAGGGCATCTTTTTAGGGGGGGGGGGGGAGACACCAAAAGTTTTATCATAGTGGTTGGCTCTTCGTGGAGGGAGTGGTAAAAGAAGAGAGCCCATGTAAGTCCCCTGTTTCTTAACCCGGCCCTGAAAAAGGTGCAGCTGGGGATCCAGTAGAGCCAAAAGCAGGGCTAGTGTCCAGAGTGTCCGTTTCATGGTGAAATTAAATCCAGTATAGCAGTAGGCTAATCACAATCCATTTGTCCAATGTATGGAGTCCACATGTCTATGGGCCGTGTGGGCGAGTGCAGAGCATGAGAATCTCACAAACCAGGAGTCAGGAGTGAGCAATGAGAGAGAGAGAGAGAGAGAGAGAGAGAGAGAGAGAGAGAGCGCGCATCAAGAGGGAGAACTCTCTTTGTTCAGTGGTTTAATATCTTGGTTTCACGCCCCTGTGGTGGACATGCCTATTCTGGCCACTGACTCGCTCCCAGGTGTGACTGACAAATAAGCACCTTCTGGCATCACCCTGACCTTACTGGGCATGTGTCTACCCTGCCTTTGTCTAGTCCCTTCCCCCATCAATCTGTAGGGAACAGACCTGGAGAGTGTTAAAGGCAGCTTTCTGCAGAGCTGTATAAATGGCATGCCTATATAATTCAGCCTTCCCTTTCCTAGTAGATAACAACCAAATTATTAACGGTATCATCTTGACTGCTAGTTGGCTTGTCCAGACCCAAAACAATGCCTGGCACCCTTTCCCAGTTGACAGCCCTTGAAAGTGCCTTAGTACTCAAACCACCGCCACCCACACTCACATCTGACTTACAAGCCTGCTGCATGGCCCCAAAGTATCTGAACAGATATTTTCAATATCACTCTCAGAGATCAAAATTTAATTCATTAAATATTTCCCTTGGAGTCCCAAAGCATGTGGCTACTAGAAAAATTGCTTCAAATGATACTAGTGAAAATTTTGGAGGGAAGAGTGTTTTCATAGCATGGCAGATGAACCATCCATAAGCTCAGATATGCTAGAAATACCTTTATTTCATTTCTTTTCAAACAACCTAATTTGCCACCTTGAACCCTCATCCCACCTGATTGGCAATACATTTAATCTCGGGTGTGCTTAGGATTTTACCTATCAACCCCAAGGTCTGAGTCAATACCAAAGGTTTGGAATGAGTGGCGGCCCAAGTGGGAGTTTCTGTCTTAAGTCTTCTTTCCACACAGAATATGGATGGTATACTCATTATCCCTGAGCTTATGGTTGATGAAGGCAGTGTCTACGTCCCTGCCTCTGGTGACAGTTCTCTCTGCTTTCCTCTGCAAGGTCTCCTAAGAACAGTCTAGAACTATCTTCTTAGAAACTCAAAGACCTCCTTCTCCCGAGCCCTTGACTCAAAACCCCCTTTTATGAGGAGAAAAAAAACCTTTCTCCAGCCAACCCTACCCACTGGTTGAGGCTTTGGACAACAAAAGACAGGAAGTCCTCTGGCTGCCTCTGCTTTTTGCCCTGTCCCACCCCTAACCTGGGGCCTGGAAATTGGAGCCTCTGCCAGCTGAAAGGTGGAAAATAAAAAACCAGAAACAATCATGAATTTATATCTCAAATTATCATCCAACCACTTAATCAATACTTTCATGAAAAGTATTTTATTGTAATCTGCATATAGCCCAGCCAGCATGGCTCAAAGGTTGAGCATCAGATCATGAACTAGAAGATAATGGTTCGATTCCCAGTGAGGGCACATGCCAAGGTTGCAAGATTGATCCCTAGTAGGAGATGTGCAGGAGGCAGCTGATCAATGATTCTCACTCATCGTTGATGTTTCCATCTCTCCCTCTCCCTTCCTCTCTGAAATCAATGTGTGTGTGTGTGTGTGTGTGTGTGTGTGTGTGTGTGTATAAAGATTCTTTGTATATATATAAATATAAATATAAATATATATATATATATATATATATATATATATATATATATATATAAAGATTCTACATATAACTTTTATAGTAAATCCAGATAATCCTTAAAAGAACCCAAAAGAAACATAAATAATCATTAGCATTTGGCTTCTTTTTTTATTTTTTCTTCTATAGGACTGCAGCACAGAACTATACTTTGTATCTGCTAATTATTTAGCTACAAATAAGGAAAAGGCATGTGGGCTAAATAAATAAAATCATGCAGACAAATAGTGACAAAATACATTTCATTCCATCTTTCCACTGACATATTTTCTGAAGGGGTGACATGATGAATAGTTTAGTGCAAGAACCCTCTATAGTGTTCCAAAACAACTCAATTTTGACAAACATTTAAAAACATTTGCTGAAAATCTGCTTTGGGTCAATTATAACAGGGAAATCTATGGTCATATATAAATCACCGGGATGACTGAGGGAGTATATTTGTTTTTATTTTGTGGAGATAACCATGAACATGCAGAGAAGTGCACACATCTGACGTGTACAGCTTGGTGAGGTTTATGTATGTCCACACCCTTACAACCACCACACAGATCACCGTGCAGCCCATCCCCAGCCTTCCAGAAGGGGTCTCCAGCCCCTAGTCAACACCTGCCCCAAAAGTAACCACCATTTTTGCTCCTATCAACATGGATTGATTTTGCCTATTCTTGAATTTCATATAAATGGTTTATATAATATATACTCTTTCTGTAAAATTCCACTTTAAAATATTGTACTTAAATAATACTTAATACTTAACAATTCTTAATAATAATGATTCAAACACATAGTTATCATTGTGATTAGCATCAAGATCTCAAAGTGTTATAAGACTCACATTTTTTATTTAATTTGCTACAAATGTTATAAATATATTGATTACACATTTTAATTATTATGCTATAATTCTTGCCCGTGATGAAAAATCCATTTTGAAGCATTTTATAAATGATAGCTCCTCCCTTCCTTCAATTGATGGATAGAAGCAAACCCCACCTGAGGCCAGACATTCCTGAGTTCTGAACCACCAATCAGTACCTGCCAAATACCTTACGCCCCAGATTCCTAAATCCCTAGGTCCGTAATCACCAATCAGTATGTGCTAAGTCCCCTAAGCCCCGCCCCCTATCCTTAAAGGTGCTTGTAACCTGGCCCTCACTCTCTTCCGCCCCTCTCTCTGGAAGCAGCCCGCAGGGGTACTTTTCCCTCCAATAAAGCCTGTGTCCTGCCATCCCAGTCCCCGGCTACCTTCTTATTTAATCTATCAATCAAGAGCAGTAATGCAAGCTAACACTGACTGTAGACATTTTCTCCTGAAATAGAAGATCAAAATTGAAATGTTTCTCTCTGTGAAACAACCAGACATAATTCCCACTTCAGTTCAAATTAGATATGTAGAAATAAACAAACATAGAGCTTCGTCCTGCGGACTGAAAGGTCCCAGGTTTGATTCTGGTCAAGGGCATGTACCTTGGTTGTGGGCACATCCCCAGTGGGGAGTGTATAAGAGGCAGCTGACGGATGATTCTCTCTCATCAATGTTTCTCTCTATCCCTATCTCTTTCTCTCTGCAAAAAATCAATAAAAATATATTTTTAAAAAGAAATAAACGAACAAAAATGCTTTTACTCCTGCTATTTAATTCAAATGAATGTAAATTTTTAAATGTATCATCACTAGTTAATTTTAATTAGTGAGTCAATTTACTGTCAAGTTAAGGTACCTCTCAGGCTCTACTACAGCCATATTCTTGTAGAAAAATAGACAATATTTATTGAAAAAATCTACTGAAAGAGACAGGAAATGACCCAAAAGTTATGAATGGCACCATTTTGGTAGAATCTAATTCATGCTGTGGGTTGTTTAGTAAATTATTGAGACAGATCTGCTGGAGTTATTTACCACCAATAATGATAATGATAATGAGAATGAGAATGATAGCATCTTTTTGTCCTTTGTTAACCCAGGGGCAGTAATGTCAAACACTCACCTTAACTTCAGGTCTACCTTTTCCAGTTCAAAGAATCTCCTTAAATTTGTCACCTCAGGTTTTTAAGCAGCAAACATTGGAGTGCCCTTAAATCTGGGGAAACTGATATTTCAGTCATGGCAATAACTGCCTAAAGAGGGGGCGGCACAGGAGGGACAGGTGGGGCCCACACATGTGAGACAGACCCGGGGCTGGAGGACACCTGTTGCAGCCTCAGAACATAATATCAAATGGTTGTGGGAAGTTTCAAATCATACCAAAATTAGAAGTTACCAAAATTAAAATTTTTTCAAAATGAGTTGTATCTCATAGTAATGGCATCCAACACATGAAGAAATGCAGAATTTAGAAATGCATGTGTCTATTTCACCCTGGCCTTTATTTTAAAAGCCTACTGTAACTGTTTCAGGTGGGCCTTCACAGAGCTGTGTAGGTGCATACTTGGGTCAGGGGAACTCAGCCAGCACTCCCAGGCCTGCCAGGTGCCACAGCAGTAAGCAATAAGACTACAAACAACAGCCTTCCTGGCTCCCTCCCTGCAAAGGAACTTCCTTCCTGGAAGGAGCCTTATACCCCTGCTCCTTGTTTAAGAAGCTCACCATCTAGCAAAAGCTCGGTGCGTGCTGAGCACTAGCTCATAACAAGGTAGTGTGGGATCAAGTAGAAAGTTTTTAATAGTAATACAGAGAAATGTGTTATTGGCAAATGCTGTTTTGACTTACCATGTTTATTGTTCAATTTTTCACTAGGATGCAAATTCTATGAGATCAGCTTAATCATCTGCTGTCTTCTCAGTGCCTGCACATTATAGAAATTCAATACATTTTGGTTAAATTAAAATAAAATAAGCCATGGGGAAAGGCTAGACTTCATGTGAACACTAGGCCAGAAAGGAAGATGTCACTGAAGGACACTAAACATAATAACAGAGTAATGAGACTTCTGTCTCAGCTCTATCTGAGAGATAACTGGAAGATCCAAGCAGACAGATAATTAGCAGTAGATGAATCTTTCAAGGCTGAATCAGACAGATAAACAGAGAAACATTAACAAACAGAACATTGGCTCCTTCAGTAGAATAAAAAAAAATGATGTATTTCTACTCTTAGCTAAGCTGATAGAAAAAGAAGAGAATGAGAACACCAATTACCAAGATCAGGAATGAAAAATGGATTAACACTGCAGACCCTACATTCATTAAATTAATAATAAATATATGAGCACCTTTATGCTAACAAATTTGACAACCTAGTTGAAATGGAAAAATTCCTTGAAAAATACAACCTACCAAAACTGACAAAGATGAAACAGAAATCTGAATAGTCTATATATATATTAAAAAGCCTCAAGAAAAATCTAAAAGTTAATGCATCAAGGGAAGGCAGTATATATCACACTTGACAAGGGGAAGGGCAGGTCATTATGGTCTCAGGCTTAGAAATGACACGGGATACTATTTAGTCACTGTGTCATAGAGAAAGATCCTGTCACCAGAAACAGGCACAAGGTTATAGCCAGGATACTGCGTTTGCACTGTGGTCTAGAGTACAAGACAAGAGTTTCTCAAATTCTCAATTTCAGAATGTTTATTTATTTGTTTATTGTTGAAAAAACATCTACCTTGAGCCTGCTAGGAGTTGTGTAGGGTCATAAGCAGTTTTAGTGAGTTAAGCCGATGGCAGGCCTGCCAAGGCTGGGACAAATATACTCTCAATTTAGCTTCCAGTGAAAGTTGCTGGAATTGAATTTATATGCCAAGCTTTTTATATATTATTTTATTAATCATCTGTTATGAATTTGCATTTTAATCTATTGATTATTTCTTTACCTTTCTTGTTTCTCTGACTCAAACCATAGAGCCATCCTTGCCTCTGCTCTTTCTCTCCCATGCCACATTCTATCTGTCAGGAAATCCTTAATTCACAACAGCAAGCACCTGACAGCTCCATCTATGTACAGCTGGAGAACCCTGGCCAATACATACCTCTCTGACATTGTTTCCTGCTGCGCTTTCTCTGTTCACAGTCCTCCATGCCACTCTGAGATGATCACCTTAGGACCTTTTCCCTTGCTGTTCTTTCCTTTTGGAATGGGTGCCACCTACAGAAGGAGACATCTGTGTATCCTTCATTCCTTCAGATCTCCACTCAACTATCTTCTTCAGAGTAAAGTTTCTCATGAACAGCCAATATTCCCTATACCTAGTGTGTATATAGTAGGTGCTTAATAACTGGGTGTTTGTTTGTTTGTTTGTTTGTTTGTTTGTTTGTTTGTTTGTTTGTTTTCAGAGAGAGGAAGGGAGAGGGAGAGATAGAAACATCCATGATGAGAGAGAATCATTGACCAGCTGCTCCTGCATGCCCCCTACTGGAGACAGAGCCCACAACCCAAGCATGTGTCTTTGACTAGAATTAAACCTGGGACCCTTCAGTCTGCAGGTCAGTGCTCTATCACACAACTGACTAGGGTTCAATAACTATTTTTGAATGAATGAATAAATGACTACTGTGGGACTACAGGGGGGGGGGAGAATAAACTGTGGCACATAGGTTTCATCAAGGCCATGAATGTGTTTTATTTGGTTCATACAGTATTTTGAAAAATTGAAAGTCATTGACAACTTTTGAAAGTCAAGAGAATTCTGATTTCTCTTAAAAATTAGAAGATCTGCTAATACTGGATACATATTGTCACATGACCGCCATCAACTGAAATTGAGTATGATTGGTTACAGTGAGCCACTAAGCCCACTGTTCCACCAGATTGTCTGATACTTAACCCTTTGCATTACTTTACATTTCCCATTGAGCCTTTTAAGTAGTCATTACAGAAGTTGATATACCTCATGTCATGGTTTCTATTTCTCTGGAGGATGTGAATCAACATTTACCAAGGAGACAGAATTCTAAAATAGATCTTAAGATTAAATTCTCTCATGTACACATAGTGTCTCCCAATTATTTAATCAAACATGAAATTGGGTGCTGCTCCTCAATGAGTAGCAGATGAGCTTTTAAAAGGGATTAGGCTCCTACTGGGAGCACATATTTGAAGTGTGAATTGGGAACAAGGTGAGGGAGAGTCTCTGTTGCTAACTTGGAGATGGAGCAAGCCATATGACAAAGGATAGGGATGACTTCTAAGAGTTAAGAGTGGCCGAAACCGGTTTGGCTCAGTGGTAGAGCGTCGGTCTGCGGACTGAAAGGTCCCAGGTTCGATTCCGGTCAAGGGCATGTACATTGGTTGCGGGCACATCCCCGGTGGGGGGTGTGCAAGAGGCGGCTGGTCGATGTTTCTCTCTCATTGACGTTTCTCGCTCTCTATCTCTCTCCCTTCCTCTCTGAAATATCAATAAAATATATTTTTTTTAAAAAGAGTTAAGAGTGACCTCCTGGCTGACAGCCATCAAGGAACAAGAGACCTCAGTCCTACAACCTCAAGGAACTGAATTCGGCTAAGGCCTGAATGAGTCTGGAAGTAGATTCTTCCCAGAGCCTCCAGAGAGAAACACAGCCTGACCATCACCTTAATTTCAATCTTATAAGGCCATAAGCAGAGAACACAGCCACCCCAGGCCTGGACATCTGGTCTTATGTAGTGGGAGATAATAAACAGGTGTTATTTTTGAGCCTCTAAGTTTGTGGTAATAGGTTATGTAGCAACAGAAGACTAATCAAGGCCTTACTTTTTACCAAAGGATAAATGGTTAAAAGAGAATTTATTTTATAAAAGTAAAAAGTTATCTTTTTTCTCACATCAACATTTTCTAAATAATAAATGAGGGGTTGCTGTTTTTAAAAATCCAATCTTAATTGAGTTTAGTTTTCTATAGAAACTTTACCATGAACATTCCTTTTTTATTTAATAGAGTCCTTTGGTCTTTGAAAGTACATGTGTTCTGACCAAAATAATATAGAAATAAAAACAGACATTCTGCCATTTTTGGCATAATTTTCTAAGCCTTTAATATAAAGTGAAGGGCAGCATTTGTATAAAGCTGCCTGATACCACCCAGAATACCGTAAAGAATATCTTAAATGGCTAGTTCATTGAAATGGTTCTTCTGTCTCTATACGATCCTCCCCAACAGGCATGCCAGTTCAGAATTGTGAGCATCTCATATTTTAAATGCATAAATCCCTGCTGAAATGATACTCCTGTCTATCTGCTATCTGGGAAGAGATGTTCAAACCACAGCCTGCATTCAATTTGATACTCTACTGAATTGTGAATTAGAGAGTGCTATGAGCTGTCCATTTTGGTGAGGAGCATTTTTAAGAATGCCCTGGTCTCGAATGCATGTGCTTTGAAGAATTTTTCACCCAGAAAAGCTGCCGGAGTGGGGACGACAGCTCCAGTGATGTGAGTCAGCTGCCCATTTCCAGATGATCACTCCTGGTACACGTTTCTGCCAGCTGCTGATTGGTAGGTAGTTTTGAGCTACCCTGAAAAGCATCTCCCCCCGTGGTCTGGGAAATATGTGCTGGGTTTTCCTGGTATCTATATGTCACGCAGATGGGAAGAAATATTAAAAATATATGTAAAAGATCGTTTCCATACATCCGGAGACAATTGTAAAGGCTAAGTCTCAGTTCTGTGATAGAAAATGAGGCACCAGAATAAACCAACATGGGTGGTAAATTCAACAAACTTACTGATATTTATAGGAACATAAGAAAATGCCTTCATTAGATGACTGCCTCTTATTTGGCTGTAAAAGAGAAGGGAGGAAGAAAACGGAGAGGGGTGTAAGTTCGAGAAGGGGAAGAAAAGGAGAGGAGGTGTGATCACTCTTGACTCTGCTTCTGGGACCTCTCCTGGACTCCCTACATTCCCCTGCGGGCTCTATGGTTTCTTCTGGGCAGTGCTCCCCACGCAGCACTTGTCCCACTTCATTTTTTATGTTTGTGGACTGTTCACCCTGTAAGTTGTATGAGCCTGGTTCAAAGTATCAAACATTGTCCTCACCCAATTAGGCTCCCACCCACCTCTCCCTAGTTAATAGCAGCATGCACCCAGAAACAATCACCATTCTGATGCTTATTATAAATTAGTGTTGCCTCTTCTTGGACTTTCTAAAAAGGGGTTTATGCAGCATAGTCTCATTCCTGTCTGATTTCTGTCACTCACCATAATTCATGGAATACATTTATGCTCTTGTGAGTACCAGTTAGGGGTGTGTGTGTGTGTGTGTGTGTGTGTGTGTGTGTGTGTACAGTGCTCAGACAACTCAATTTTGTAGTCAAAACTGAATAAATGAGTAAATTCCTGAGTTACATTCAACCCTGCTTTCTGGTAATGCCACTTGGCAGGTCACCACAAGATCTTGGAATTTCTTCCAGAGGAAATTCACTTCCCACCACCCCAGGCTGCATATCAGGGAAATCATCCCATCTTCCTGGTCAAAGGAGCTTCATCCTCCTTGCAGCTGTGAATTGGGCAGTTTTATCTGACCTGTCAAAAGTGGTCTGAGCACAACAGAAGATTGTCTAACTTTTAAACCCAACTCTATCACCAACTGGTCATGAGCCTCGAAACAAGTCGCATTAGCTCTTTCATTTTTAGCCTCTTTCTCTTTAAAAGCAAAGCACTCACCAAAACCGGTTTGGCTCACTGGATAGAGCGTCAGCCTGTGGACTGAAAGGTCCTGGGTTCAATTCCGGTCAAGGGCATGTACCTTGGTTGCGGGCACATCCCCAGTGGGGGGTGTGCAAGAGGCAGCTGGTCGATGTTTCTCTCTCATCGATGTTTCCGACTTTCTATCCCTCTCCCTTCGTCTCTGTAAAAAATCAATAAAATATATTTTTAAAAATAATAAAAATAAATAAATAAATAAATAAATAAATAGGGCTGACAGTTTTGGTGGTTCCTGCTGCCCCATGCACCATGGCTAGCAGACATTGTCTATACATGTTCTAGCATTGTCCCCACCTGCTTTCCCAAGCAAATGGCACACCTCACTTACAGAAACACCAGCTCCCATCTGTCAGTTCAGCTCAGCAGGTTTGGGCCAGCCGACAAACCGCATCAGTGTGCACACTTGCAATGAGGCACGCTGTGATGTGGGCCCCGCGCCCGGCAGCCTCGGTGCTTTAGGGGGCCAGCAGGAGAGATGGAGGTGCTTGTCAACAACAACAAGGTAGAGGGCAGGGGAGGCTTTTGAACATTTTCATCTGAGGGGCCAGGATTTTTATTTATGGTTTAGAAGGGGATAAATACCAGTGTTGTTCCTTGAACATGAGCCTGCCCAGGTGCTACCTCAAGAAAGGAGCTCTTTAGAGGGTCTGCTTCTGCCATCCATGCTGCCGGTGACCTCCTCCTCGATCTTCCAGCCTTCCTACGTTATGTGCTTCATTGTCTTTGCTTAAGAACTAGTTCTGAAACTGCTGTTGTACCGGGAAGGCCATAAGTTTCCATGAATGAACACCCCTTGGTTAATAATATTTCGGAGGTCAGGTATTGATACTCCATCTCTGTCACTTACATGTGTTTTACACCCCTCCGAAGGAATAAGCTCCAATCACCCACAAAGTTGTTAACAAAGTCATGCATCCATATTGCCTGCCTTACCCTCCCTACCTCACCATCCTGCTCCTCCCAAATAAACAATTTCCACCCAAAATCCTTGTCTTAGGGTCAGCTCCAGGGGGACCCAGACCAAGGGAATCTCCTTCCCTTTTAATAAAGTGCAAACCAGAGTATCCCAATAAAAGATAAACACCATAGCGCCTTCGGTAGTAACCTGACTGTGGGTGGTGAGTGCACAATGCAGTAAGCAGATGATGCCTTATGGAGTTGGACACATGAAACCTGTATGGTTTTATTAACCAATGCCACCTAAACAAATTCGATTTAAAAAGAAAGTAATGATGGTAATGTTTAAAAGTTTATTTTATACCAAAAAATAAATAAATAAGCACTCTCATTCTAAGGCACACTTACTTAAGTGGATAAGAAAACATTCCTCTTTCAAAGGCAACAGTTATCCACCAACCATTGGGGACAAGAGACCCAATGGCTGCCTCAGCATGTCTTGCCTCAGTTCATAGAAGTTGGCTTCTAAAGTTGAGCCTCAGGGTCCACAAGACTGTGGCCCCCACCCTAGAGCACTCACAGGGGACACCACCACAGAAACATTACTCTCTCATTCCACTCCTTCAGGGCCAGTTCTTCCAGGTTAACATGTGAAAAATCTGCCGTGATGGCAACTTAGGGGTGATGGCAACAGGTGATGAGAATAACAGGGCAGGGGTGAGATGAAAGAGCCCTGGGTGATGGAACACAGTGAATCACTCCCTTCCTCAGGACTTCCAGCCTCAGGTCTTACTCACTACAGATATGCCACTCCTCAGCTCCTTAGCTCCCTTTGTCTGGTAAGAAACACCACATCTTAGCAAGGGATGCTAGAATGGTTGACAACCAGGTTAAAAAATCAAAGAATTGTGGGTTGGAAGACAATGTAAAACAGAGTATCCTGCTCATGGAATTTAACCCTCTGAGTCATTTTAACAGAACTCCTTCAGTCTCTTCTCACTCCCGCTCTGCCAATCAGGGTTAAAGTTTGTTTAATTAACTGACGGACACTTGTCAACAGGGGGATTGAGGGAGCGACTGCAAATGTGGAAGCCAGCACTGGCTTGGCTTGTTCCCGATCTTCTGCACAGACCACATGTTCCCGCATCGTGAAGGCTAACAGTGATCATCTGGTCCGAGTCACTTAATGTTTTATTGTTTCCTTATGATGATTATTCAATTTGTCATACTTGAAAATATTAGTGTTTTCTTTTTTGCATGTATATTTTAATTCTTGGCTTTCATCTCTATATTTGGGTTTGTTTTAAAAATGCAGTTTTTTAAAAAAATTAAATCAAGTAAAAATTTACAAGACCTTTTAAATGTGGTCCCCACTGCATTTTTGAAGTTGTGACTGTAAGGCTGAGAAATTTTTTCTGGGGAATGAGAGTTCATCTTGAAAGGGAACAAGGTGAGGCGCCATATGGCAATGCACCAGGCAGGGGGCGGATGGAGCCAGCCGGGCCTGTTCGGATGGCCCACCCCCACCTCCACTTCGGGAACAAGCTGCTCCCGGGTTAACCCCTTACACATACAGACATCAGCTGGCTTCCATGTAGACAATCGCTGCAACCCAAGGCGTTGATCAGGACGGCTCATGCTATCATCACATGATGAGGGGCTGAGGGGAGCACTAAGGCTGAGAGAGGTTAGGTGACTTGCTTGAAGTCACACAGCAGAAAAAAGGGAGGAGGCACATCACCGGGTCTTGAATCCAAGAGCTTCTAATTCCAAGTTTGGTGATTCATCCATTGATACCAGTCTCTGCTTTGAGTAATATTAGCCCAGGAGAGTATTTGTCTTAAGTGTAAATCAGGAACTATAGAACACATGAACAGAGTTCCAAGGAACCACCCAGGCAGTGGGTGTGTGTTTTTACATGGAAAATACCTCTATGTGCAAAGTACTTTAGCAGACACCAGGGTCCCCTGGAGAGGTGGTTAAAACATAGATATATTCCTCAGAAGTAATTGACGGTTTGCTGCAACCACCAACACTGTATAAGGACATGTACATGTGGGATAGATTTCTCACTTTCTCCACCATCTTGTGCATTTAATCTGCCTTACAGTCAGTTATTCCTGAAAATTATTTAGTGCTAAAGAGTCACCCTCTTCCATCAGATAGGAAGTCCTACTGCAAACATTGCCCCAACACCAGGTCTACTCAAAGCGTGGACCCAACCAGCAGCAACACTGATCACCTGGAAGGTGGTTAGATAGACAAATTATTGAGTCCCATCTCAGCCCTACAAAATCAGAATCTCTGGGAGTGATGCTCAGCCATCTATGTTTTAACCACCTCTCCAGGGACCCTGGTGTCTGCTACAGTACTTTACACATAGAGGTATTTTACATGTTAAAAGACATATCCGTTGCCTGGGTGGTTCCTTAAATTCTGATATAAAATTACCAGCTAATAAATTCTAGTATGTAGCTATGTTATAATTTCTTATATTGGATTAACATGAAATGAATAAAAATGCAGAAATGGTAAGCATAGAGCTTAAAACAATCACTGAAATACTTGGGATTCTTAATAGGTATTACAGGAGGAAAAGAACTCTTGAAAAACATATAGAAACTGAACAAGAAGGTAACGCTAAATGCTGGAGAAACAACCCAGGGAACCAATATTTTCTTTTCTTTTATTTTTTATGTTTTATTGATTTTTTTTTACAGAGAGGAAGGGAGAGGGATAGAGAGTTAGAAACATCGATGAGAGAAAAACATTGATCAGCTGCCTCCTACACACCTCCTACTGGGAATATGCCTGCAACCAAGATACAGGCCCTTGACCAGAGTCCAACCTGGGACCTTTCAGTCCAAAGGCCGAGGCTCTATCCACTGAGCCAAACCGGTTAGGGCAGGAACTAATATTTTAAATAGCACAAGAACCAACCTTAGTTAATGCTTATAGGGCTCATACTGTATCCTCACCTCAGCCACCTCCCACCATTTCCTTATAGTCCAATAGGTCCTATCTACCTATGCTGTAGGTTTTCTTTTCTCTTTTTGACAAAAAGATTTAGATAGACACAAACTATCAGCCATTACATTGTGACAAAATGCAATGTGTCTTTTATTTTTAGTACTCCTTTCATATAAAAATAAAATTGTCAGCCTGGCCCATGTGGTTCAGTGCTGAAAGTCAACCTATGAACCAGGAGGTCATGGTTGGATTCCCAGTTCAAAGGCGTTATTACGGGGGGGGGGGGGGGGGGGGGGGGAAGGGACATGCAGGAGGAAGCCAATCAATGATTCTCTCTCATCAGTATTATCTCCCTCTCCCTTCCTCTCTTAAATTAATAAAAATATATTTTTTAATTTTTCAGATATTTAAGAGACTCTAGAATGTCATCCATGGTTCTTGTTTATGTTATTAATCCTAATATTTACACAGCTATATTTATAATTCTTCCAATTTCTAAGTTCAAGTACACAATTTTCTTGTTTGTTTTAGCATTGTGGCTGATTTTAGAAACATATGAAACCAAATTAATATGAGGGAATTTATCTGGCTGTTCTGGAATGTGCTATATTCCATTTTCTCATTTGAAGTACTTCTTAAAACCATCTAGAAATAAAAAGACTGGATTTATCTTAAAGTTGGCAGTCCTGTGCTTGGTTTGGCTCTATCACCAGAAGTGGGATAAAGAATATTTGAGCTGCAAACTGATTTTCCCAGACATTGACACCAAAGTGGGTGAAAAATTCCAATAATCTGTTAACTCTAGAACACTGTCTTGGTTAGACTCAGGAAAACTGGTGACCAGTTCTGCCTCTGCCATTGGTTGGTTAACTTTCTATGCCTTGATATTCTCATCTGGAAAAGGAGAGCAACAGGCTCTGAAAGCATCACGTGGCTCTTGTAAAATTCAAAATATATCTTAAATAAGATGATGTACATGAAGGCTTTGTAAACTGGAAAAGGAATTATCAGTGTTGTGTTACTCTGTTGCTGCTGTTGTTGTTTTTATTATTACCTAATCCAGGAGACTTCTCTGGAAGATATTTTCCTAAATAAACTTCTTTTAATATGAGATCTTAATTTGGTGATGTTCTTTATCTAGAATTCTCTGATTTTGATCATTAAGGGAAACAGGGGAGGAAGGCTATAATCGACTCTTAGCATCTCCCAGTCCTGAGCATGCAGCCTGATTTTGATTGAAAACTACTGGGACCCTCTGCTGGGGGCCTTCTCTGACCCTCACAGCTCTTAGGTAGCCTGTGCATCCAGAAACTTAATGCCCCCAGGAGTATCCTCACTTGATGACAGATGAAAATTGAATAATTAAATAACCCTTTTTTTTTTTGGCCCTTCAGTTAGAGACACATCTGAGGTATGTTCTACACAGTCCCCCAGAGTCCCCTGTGAGACTGAGCCCCAGTGCCCACCATGGCCATCTGCTCATTACACGTCTATACTGCCTGCCTTCCTGTCTGTCTCACTCCACCCTCCCAGGGCTTCCTGGGACCACCTACAAATAAACCAAAAAGTGCACTGGGAGAAAGAACCAGGACTGGATAACCAAGATCAGCTTCCTCGGTGATAAATCATGTTGATGGCATGTACCCTTGATGTGATATGAAGAAAATATCACTTTATATCTACATTCTTCCTCCCAGAAAACCCACAGCCCCAACCTAACCATGAGACAAATATAAATGGAAGAGAATTCTACAAAATATCTGTCTAGTGCTCCTCAGATCATAAAAATCAAGGAAAGTCTGAGGACTGTCACAGGCCAAAGAAGTCTCAGGAGGTAGGACAGCTAAAGGCAATGTGATGTCCTGAACAGAATCCCAGAACAGAACAGGACAATAAGGAAAGCTAATAAAATTTAAATAGAGTATAGAGTTTCATTAACACCTATCCTATATAATATAGAGCTAATATACTAACTAGGTCAGATGGTGGAAGGACTTTCTAGAATGACCTTCCTGAATGACCAGTGGATGGGGGGGGGGGGAGAAGGCAGCGAGGGCCAACAGAGCCTACCCTTACATGAATTTCATGCATCGGGCCTCTAGTGTATTAATATTGGTTCTTTCATTCTGACAAATGTACCACAGCAACGCAAGACGTGAAAATTAGGAAAGCTGAGTGCAGGGTATACAGAAACTCTCTGTAGTATCTTTGCAACTTTCCTGTAAATTTCAAACTGTCCTAAAAGAAAAAGTTTAGAACAAAAAAATTCTGAATGTAAAAAATTTGAAAAGTCCTAGAACGAAGTAAATTTTATCTTAGGGAGTTTCCCTTTCTTTCCAAACCTGGAAAAGGTATAAAGTCTTTGCTGCCAGCTGTACTTCTGCTGCTTATCTCTTACTACCGGCAGGTATTTTTCAGCTTGAGTTCAAGCCCCTTTATTTACCCTTTCTGGAAACTTCCAATCATCACCAACCTCCATGTCCTCTGAAATCTGCTCTGATGGTGCCCATCTCTTTCTAATGTTATGTTCAGTGATATCCGCCATAGCGGTTGTATTTACAACATTGAAATAAGCAACGACTATAAACATTACAAGTCAGAGTTTTGTTTTTTTCTCCAGAGAGCTAGTTAGTTTACCGGCACACCACTGCTTACTGTCCATGCACCCAATTTAGCATTTAATTCATTCTCTTTGCATTGTACGTTGCTATTTCGTGCCATTGCTTCTAGATTAGGCAGCATGGCAGCCTCAGGAGTCAATTTACACAAATCAAATTACACCACTTGCCGCACTGCGGAAACTAGAGTGGCTGTTCAACAGCTGTTGTATACTGAGGGGTCCAAACTCCCACCCCAAACAGTGATATAGTGGCCTCACAGTGGGTTCCATTCCCAGCTCTTAACATTTCTGGAGCTCTGCTTATTCACCTCAAAGGGAATACAATTGGAAGAAATGATCTGGAGGACTAAGTCCAGACCGAGCAGTCTTCCATTCTCCGGGGTCCCTGGGTGATGAGCATCAACTCTCCATGGTGCCTTCATTCCAGGGGATGAATGGTGAAGAGGTATTAATAGGCAGGTGCACGAACCAGGCAGATCCAACCAAGTTAACAGATTTCTCCAAATACAGAGCTTCTCAGTCTCCAACCAGCTGGACACATTGGGGCATTCCAGGTAAGGTTAGAGCTCAGGAACTGGCACACTTACCAGTGCATTTCAGAGCACACCAAGGAAAATGCAATCACGACGTTACATCTTAAATTCAAGGACTTTCTTATCCATTCCTCTGCTCAGGATTTAAATAGAAGGGAAGTAGGTGGGCTGCAGCCTGGACCTCTGACATGTCTACCATTGATTAATTTTCCAATGATTACTCAGCCAAGGCAAATCCATAGAGGAAGCAACTGTTTTTATCACTGCTGATGGCAAATATTTATACTGCTCTTTTCCCTGACACTGTCTTGTTTACCTTCACAATACTCCATCCCTCTGAAGCTGAGGCGGGTGTTATTCTTAATCTTGTCCAGTCTATCAGACCCCCACATTGACAACAGTGCTGGAAGCAGCCAAATGCTGCTCTTCTCCTTCAGTCATCTTTGTTTTCGCACTATGTGAATTTCAGACCGTAAGTGTTTTTCTAAACATTTTGCTTTGCCTGTGACTGGCTGAACTGAAGGATACAGAATGGGGTGAAAGTAGGTTTACAGTTGCGAGTACACAAAACAGTTTATTTTTGTATTATTATTTACTGATTATTGTATTATTTTTCATACAAACAACTATAGACCTACTTTTGCCACACCTTGTAATGATGGTGGCATATGTTTTTATTTTTACTACTCTTATCTTTTGACACTTGTTTTCACATCGGTTATCTCATTTTGGCATCACAAAACTTGTGAGACAGACAGAACATTCTCATGTTACCGAGGGGGGGAAATGCAAGCAGAGCATTCAAGATGCCTCATAGCTGAGCAGAGCACACAGACATCTGAAGGGCGGCACTCAACCTTAGAGGGACACTGAGAGGACAGTGGGAGGATCTTCAGAGTTTTTAAAATGTGGGTGTCTGGGTCCCTCCTTCAGAAATCTATTTTAAAGAATCTGGGTGTAGCCTAGGCATTGGGATATTTTAACATTCCCCAGGTAATTCTAATGTGCAATTCTGACTTCTGAACTCAGATTATTTTCCATGAAGCAACACCGTCATATTTATATAAGGATATCTTTCCCTCATATTTCTCCCAACTTCTGTTTTGATCCTAATTTTGATGAGAAAAAAATGTGAAATGTGATATTATCTAAAGTTCTCCCTCCAAACCGGTGTCAACATTCTGAAGACTTTATCAAAGCTGCTGAAGAGGCATGAATCCACCTGCCAACTTTAGGGCTTCCTAAGTGAGATAACATTTATACACAAATAGCTATAAATACTCTTTTGACCTAGGGATCCCACATCTAGAATCTGTCCTACAGAAATATTTCTTCAAATATTAAAAAAAAATGTGTAAGGAAGTTTATTACATAATTAGTTATAATTGAACAATGAGAAACAACCTAAAATAGCTATTACTAGAATTATTAAACTATAGCATATGCATACTATAGAATATTATATTATTGTTAAAAAATAGTGCAGTATATTCTTATACCCTGACATAAAAAATTTCTTGATATATTGAGTTGGAAAAAAAGTTGCAAAAAATTACAGGATGGCAACATTTATTTAAAACTAAAGGCCCAGTGCATAGGAGTGGGGTGGTCCCTCAGCCCAGTCTGCACCCTCTCCAATCGGGGAGCGGATTCTATTCATGTGATCCTGAGATAGTCACCATAAAACAAGCAGATTGTCAAATGACAGCGGGGAGGGGAAGGAGACCTGGGGGGAGATAAGTGAACAACCGAAGGACTGGTATGCATGAATATAAGTACAACCAATGAAAACAGAACTCTGGGGATGGAGGGCATGAGTGGGAGGTGGGGAGCAGGCAATGGTAAGCTATGTACACATATAATACCTTAATAAAAAAATAATAATTTTTTAAAAAAAGAAAGGGCACATACCTCAGTTGTAGGCTCAATCCCTGTCCTTGGTCGGGGTGCATGTTGGAGGCAACTAATTGATGTGCCTCTCTCACACTGATGTTTCCATCTCTACCCCTCCCTTCCATTCTCTCTAAAAATCAATAGGTAAAGATTAACAAAATTTTTTAAAAATAAGTCAGCCTATGTGTTTACATCTGGGTTTAAATGCAGAAAAAATAATCTGAAAATACATCAGACTCTCGGTGATAGTTAGCTCCAGTAATTAGATTAAAGAGAAAAAGAGATTAAGGGCATGGAAATCTTTCTTTCTTGTGTATTATCTGAGCTTTTGTAATACAAATGGTATTTATTACAGTTGTGATTTTTAAATTTTATTTTTACAACAAAATAAACCCTTTTAATTATTGTGCAATGGTGAGTGTCCTATGGAGAGACATCATTTCTGACTGGCAAGCAGGGACTGGCTTCAAAGAGGAGGTGTCATCTCTTCTGGATCAGGAAGCATGGCTCTGAAATGAAAACACAAGAGTGGGAGAGGGAGCATTCCAAAGTCAAGGGAGAGGAGGCATCTGCATCAGACTGAGAGGGCTGGCCAGGCCCCGGGAGCTTCCTGGAGAAGGCAGGGAGGTGAGGGATCCTGGGAGAACAGCAGGTGGAAATCAGACACGGGAGACCCAGAGTCCCAGACCAGGGACAACGTGGGTAGAACCTATAAAACTAGGGATATTTTTTAGCTTGAGCATGATACAATCAGAGCTCTGATTCCAGAAGCTTCACCTGGCAAGATGGAGGATGGATTTTAGGAATAAAGGCATAGAGATCTGGAAGCCCCTTCAACAGTCCAGGCAGCATTACCAAACTGGGGGCAGAGCTTGCACTTGGAGTGGACTCAGGGTTTGGAGGCCACAGCAAAGAGCATGAGAAAGGAAGGAGAGGCCTTGAACAAATTAACTGTGTGCCATCCGTAGACAGAGGAACGGGAGCCACAGTGGACAGGTGCGGGCCTGCCCTGTGCATGGTAACAACCAGCTTCCCGCACTGCATCGCAGGCAGTTTGGGTCGTGTTTCAGAGAAGTGCAAATGTTAAGTATTTTTCATCTGTTAAAAATATTTAGAATTTGCAAAGCAAAGGACGTTTTGGCCACACCAAGACTATGGTTCCTTTTTTAATTCACCTTGTCCCATTTCCCTTTTCTTGGCAAAGTCCCTCTTCCCCTCCCCCTTCGTGGAGCTCAACAAAAATTAATGGAACACTGGGTGGAAAAGGTGAAGGGATTAAAAAGTACAAATTGGTAGTTACAAAATAGTCATGGGGATGTCAAGTACAGCATAGGGAACATAGCCAATAATACTGTAACAACTCTGAACAGTGCCAGATGGATACTTGAAATATTGGGGAGATCACTTTGTAAATTACATAAATGTCTAACCAGTGTGCTGTACATCTGAAACTAATATAAAATAATATTGAATATCAACTGTAATTGAATTTTTTTTTTAGAAAAGCGGGAGATAAAAGAGTTTTGTGTACTCTGGTGTCCACTGAAGAATAAATTATTTTAGCAAAATGGCTGCGTTTAAAAGTTGCTAGTTATTAATGGAAGGAATAGCACACCTTCATCATGAAACATGACTCAGTTGTGGAAAGGACACCAGCACGGCCATTTAATTTCACTCATTATGCAAATGGCCCTTATCGCTGACTAGCCCACGGAGCTTAAGACTCTATCTACCCTTGGAGAATCTCTATGGTGGAGTGTGGTTTCTGACTTCAGGAACAATGATGTCTGGTGCACATTTAATTATGCACTGTGGTATCATAATTCATATATATATTGATTTCAGAGAGGAAGGGAGAAGGAGAGAGAGAAGCATCAGTGATGAGCGAGAATCATTGATCTGCTGCCTCCTGCGCACCCCACCCTGGGGATAGAGCCCACACCCTGGGCATGACCTCCTGGCTCCTAGGATGATGCTCAACCACTGAGCCATGCAGGCCAGGCCCATAATTCTTTTATTACATAAAATATGTTTTATGCCTTATGCTTTGAAAAAAAAGCATTATGTCCTTTTCTTGAGGTGAGGTAGACTTGAGAAAGATGAGTAGGATTGATACAATAATGAGAATCATGTGACTATGTGAACTAGTAGCATAAGAAGCTCTACAATAACTAAAGGAAGAGCCTTTTACACTTGAAAAAAAAAAACAACCAGATACAATTTCTCTATGATTGGGACCTGCCATCTCTGAGAGAAAATAAATACCCAAGCCCACAGAGCGCTGACAACATGTCCCCAGCACAACTGGGGCAACCTGAGAGTTTGTATTTGCTCTTGTTTTCCCCCTTTCCTTCTCTTAGCCTTACACTATGATAGCATTTGCAGGGAGGGCAGGCAGGGGCACCAGGACGCCGGGATCCATCCCCCAACGAGGAGGCTCATGGTGACCGTCCTGGCAAGGCATAACCTGTGTTTACCCTGCAGAGCCAGGACAGCGACACTGCAGGTGATCACCCTGAGGATGCTGCTTTTCAAGTGGTTCTGGAAGAAGTCAATGGCCAAAGCACTCCACTGAAGCCAAGGGTACTCCTGCCCTTCTCCGCGACCCCAGGGCTGACAACACACAGGACTCAGAAGGCGGATGAATTCCTGTGTCCATGCAACGTGCCATGTAACATCCCCACAAAAATGATGAAGGGGTGAGGGGGGAACGTCCAGACCTTGACTTTTTTTTTTTAATGGAGTTATCTGGACACTGAGAACCATTTCGTGCACAATCTCATTCTTCTCACTCTACAAAGGACACACAGGTGTGTTGAAAGGTGGAGTTAGGGGTTGGACTGATCATCTTTGGAAAAGTAAATGGGTTATCCTCTGGAGCTTGTATTTCTTAGGAGAAGGTGTCATTGAAAGAATCAATGAACTCCGGGCCCTGAGAGAGACTAAGGAGACATGAAGTGTAGCTGTGGTTCCCACACTGTCAGTTGCTTTATTTTTTTTTAATTTATTAAGGTATTATGTGTACATAGCTTACCATTGCCCCCCCCCCATATATGCCCTCCCTCCCCAGAGTTCTATGTCCATTGGTTGTACTTTTATGTATGCATACCAGTCCTTCGGTTAATCCCCTATCTCCCCCAGATCTCCCTACCCTCCTCCCCCGCTGTCATTTGACAGTCTGCTTGTTGTTCTACTGTCTCTATATCTATCTTTCTATTCATTAGTTTATAATGATCGTTAATATCCATAAATGAGTGAAGTCATGTGTTGTTTCTCTTTCATTGACTGGCTTATTTCACTCAGCATGATGCTTTCCAATTCCATCCAGGTTACTGCAAATGATGAAAATTCCTTCCTTTTTATGGCCGCATAGTATTCCATGGTGTAGATGTACCATAGTTTTCTGATCCATTCATCTGCTGACGGGCACCTAAGCTGTTTCCAAATCCTAGCTATTGTAAATTGTGCTGCTATGAACATAGGGGTGCATATATCCTTTCTGATTGGTGTTTCTGGTTTCTTAGGGTATATTCCTAGTAGTGGGATTACTGGGTCAAATGGGAGTTCCATTTTCAGTTTTTTGAGGAAGCTCCATACTGTTTTCCACAGTGGTTGCACCAACCTGCAATCCCACCAGCAGTGCACGAGGGTTCCTTTTTCTCCACAACCTCGCCAACATTTGTCGTTTGTTGTTTTGTTGATGTTGGCCATTCTGACAGGTGTGAGATGGTATCGCATTGTTGTTTTGATTTGCATCTCTTGTCAGTTGCTTTAAATAAGAATGTAACAGACTTGATTCTGAACAGTACTGTGTGGTTTAAATTATCTTTAATGAAATCTGAATTTTCCATGAATTAATACTCTAATTCTCTTACCCTAATAATAATAGTAGTGACATAAAAAGTTCACATTTGATTAAGGCCTTAGAATATATTAAGTACATTCTTATAACTTATTTAAGTAAAATAATTTGAAAGTTATATTTAATCTATATTTGTATGATTGTTAATTCCATTTAAAAGAGAAAACCCTTTAAATTTTAATTCATTACCCTCTAATTTGTTTTTTGGTTTTTTTATTGAATATATTGGGATGACATTGGTTAATAAAATTATTTAGGTTTCAGGTATACAGTGCTATGATACATTATCTGTATAGTGTATTGTGTGTTCACCACCCCAAGTCACTTCTCTTCCCATCACCATTTAATTCCCCTTTGTCTTCTGTTATCTCCCTCATCTTCCTTCCACTCTTGTAATGACAATACTATTATCTGTGTCTTTGGGGTGAGTATTTTTCTTTCCTTAATCCTTTCAACATTTTCACCCAGCCCCCAACACCCTTTGCCTCTGACAGTTGTCAGTCTGTTCTGTATATCTTTTACTCTGTTTCTATTTGGTTTTTGTTAGTTTAATTTTGTTCATTAGATCCCACATATAAGTGATATGATACTAGGGGCCCAGTGCACGAATTTATGCACCTTGAAAGGAACTGTGGGCCACAACATGAGGCTGTGGTGGGCCCAGGGGCAAGTCTCGACCTATCCTCTGTGCCCCTGCCCAGATGTTCCCGCCACAACCCCCAGTCCCCTGTTTGCACTGCTCCCACAGCCCCTGCTCCTACACGCTGACTGTGCAGACCCTGTTCGCACCCACTGATGGTGCCTAGTGATCAGGACCAGCACCAGGCGCTGGCAGCAGGTGTGAATAGCAGCTCTGGTGCCAGCTGCAGGTGTGAGCAGTGGTTGCAAGCCCCAATCCCCCCTCAGGAGCAGGGGGAGGTGGGGAAGTTGAGGGGCAATTGGGGCCGGCAGCCACCGCTCACACCCACTGACAGCACCGAGTGATTGGGGCCAGGGCCAGTGCTGGGCAGGACCTTGGCATGTGGGAGCAAGAATTTTCATAACCACCAGAGGCTCACCCCCATGACAGCAACAGGTGCCCCACCTTGGTCTGGCACCCCCGCTCACCTGCTCCACCATCCTGCCACAGCACTGTATACCACAGCCAGCCGATGCCCACCATGTTCCACGCTCTGCCCCCTGCTGCTGATGCCTGCCCTGTTCCGTGCGTGCTCCTTGGTGGTCAGCACATGTCATAGTGACCGATTGTTTGGTTGTTCGGTTATTCTACCATTTGGTCAATTTGCATATTAGGATTTTATACACACACACACACACACACACACACACACACATACACACACTAGAGGCCCAGTGCATGAAATTTGTGCACTTGGGGGGAGCTCCCTCAGCCTGGCCTGTCTCCTCTCGCAGTCCAGGAGCCCTGAATGGGCCTAAATCAGCAGTCGGACATCTTTAGCGCTGCTGTGGAGGCAGGAGAGACTCCCATCACCACCACTGCACTCGCTTTTGGCTGAGCGGCACTCCTCTGTGGGAGCACACTGACCACCAAGGAGAAGCTCATGCATTGAGCATCTTGTCTCCCCCCTGGTGGTCAGTGCGAGTCATAGCAACCAGTCATTCTGCAGTTCAATTTGCATATTAGCCTTTTATTATATGGGATAGATAAATAGATGTGTCTTTTCCTGACTGGTTTATTCAGTGCAGCATAATACTCTCCAGTTCTATCCATGCTATTGCAAAAGATGAGATTTCCCTTTTTTTTTTTTTTTTTTTTTTTTTTACCCCTGGGTAGTATTCCATTGTGTAAATGTACCACAGCCTTTTATCCACTTATATGTTAATGGACACTTGGGCTGTATCCAAATCTTGGCTGTTGTAAATAACCAGCTGCAAAGAACACAGGGGTGCATATATTCTTATAAATTAGTGTTTCTGGTTTCTTTGGAATAGTCTCAGAAGTGGAATCTCTGGGTCATAAGGCAGTTCCATTTTTTAATTTTTTGAGGAAACTCCATACTGTTTTCCACAGTGGCTGCACCAATCTCTTTCCCACCGACAGTGCACTAGGGTTCTCTTTCCTCCACATCCTTGTCAACACTTGTGTTATTTTTTTGTTTTGTTTTTTGTTTGTTTCTTGTTTGTTTTTTAACATTGTACATTTATTTACAAAGAGTTTAGAGAAACTCACAGAATCTGGCCCCGCTGTGAACCAGGGAGTCACTGTCATAATAAATACAGTAATTTTTTTAAAAGAAAAAAATACTGGATTGAACAGCTGATAGTCATCCTGAGCTCCCCCAACTCCCTCTCACCAGAGATGGGGGTGGGAGGAAGGTCACAAGATAGAAACCATCTTCCTTCCCCTCTTCTATTTCTCAACCCCCCATAACTGTCCATGGATGGATATGAAAAAGTAGTTCTTTCCAGGTGTTATCAACTCTTATTTCACCCTTAAAACACCAAAGTCAGTGCTCCTTGCCTTCCCAGGGCATTCTGCAGGAACCATCTGGGTCAGACAGAGTCTCCAACCATGTGCCAAGGGAAATCCTAGGGGTCCAGAGACATGAATTGGGGGGGGGGGGGCATTTTGTGTATGAGGAGGCCATATCTGGGCATGGAAAGGAGGAACAAGAGGGCACAGTGAGAGAAGTGAAGGTCATCAAACAGACTGTCTAAACTAGTGTAATTCAGTTTGAATTTCCCCTTCAGCATACCATAGTCCAGAAGATTCAGAGAGAGGGAACGTTCTTGCCCACGGGCTACAGAACAGGGCCTTCAGCTGAGGGGGGGGGGGGAGAGGGGGCGTCAAACAGGGCTCCTCCCCCATTCTTTTCAACCAAGAACACAGTGGGTGGGGGCAGAGGAAAGATCTTTGAATCCCAGAAAAGGATGGTCTTTGGGAGGGAGTGTTGAAGGATCCGTGATTAGGAGTGTGGTGGTACAGAGGCTATGAAGGGGGGAGCACAAGCAAACCCCCAAACTCTTACTGTAGTCATGATCCTGAGAGAATCCGAAGGGATACGCAGGGTCTTTTTCTTGAGTGCTTGGGAAGCCTTGATCTTCGCAGACTTTGGGCGGGGGGGGCCTCTTGCGCCCCTCCATCCGCACCACCTGCGTGTCCCCCCCCCCAAAAAAAAAGCTGCTGCGGCCACAGGAGACACCCCGCTGCTGTAGGAGCCGCTGGGTGTGAAGCTGAAGGCAGACAACTCCCAACTTCCCCTCGCTGGCTCTGGATTTGCCCTCCCCGTAGCCGTCACCACCTGTGGGACCCCGGCTTCCCAGGGGCCCAGGGCACCCCGCCCAGCACTGGGCGCGCAACCTGAAGGGGAGGAGGGAGAGGGTGGGAGCGGGACCGGGGACCCGGGCGGCGGGGACGCGGGGTTGGCCAGCGGTGGCAGGACCCTGCGCCTGCGCAGCCAGCGTGGGTGCCCAGCTGGCTAGGCCTCCTCGAGCTCAGTGATGGGGTAACTTGGGCCCCCCCCCACCCCCGGGAGGAATCACAGAGACGTGGCCCAGCAAGCTGGTCTGGGACTGGGAGCGCACGGCCTCCATTTACGTGTCCAAGGTGACCCGTGGCCCTGGGGCGCTCCCGGGGTGGGGACTGCTCCATGCTGCGCCCTGGGTCAGCGGCCAACACTTGTTTTTTAATGGATGCCCTTCTGATAGGTGGGAGATGATAGATACCTCATTGCAGTTTTGAACTGCATCTCTCTGATGATTAGTAACATTGAGCATCTTTTCATATGTCTATTGGAATAATCTATTCTAGTCCTTTGCCCATGTCTTAATTGTATTTTTGTTTGTTTGTGTTGAGTTTTATAAGTTACTTATAAATGTTGAATATTAAGTCCTAGTCAGATGTATCCACGAATATATCCTTCTATTTCGTATGTTGTCTTTTTGTTTTGTTGATGAATGGCTTCCTCTGCTGTGCAAAATCTTTTTGGTTTGATGTGGTTCCATTTGTTTCCCTTGTGTCCAGTATTTTAATGCCTATGTTTTCTTCTATGATTGTTGTGTTTTTTTAGTCTAAAATTTTAAGTCTTTAATCCATTTTGAGTTTATTCTCTGTATGGTATAAGAAATGGTCTAGTTTTGATTTTAGGCACATATCTGTATAATTTTTCTAACACTGTTTATTGAATAGGTTATCATTACCTTGCTTTATGTTGTTGCCTCCTTTGTCAAATATTAATTGACTATAAAGGCTTGGGTTTATTCCTGGACTCTATATTTTGTTCCATCAATCTATATGTCTTTTTTCATGCCAGTACCATGCCATTTTGATTATTATGGCTTTATGGTATACTTTATCAGATAGCATGATTTGTTCAACTTTGTGGAGGTTTTTTTCTCAAGATTGCTCCGGCTACTAGAAATGTTTGGTGGTTTTGTATAAATTTTTGAAGTAATTATTCTAGGTTTGTGAAATGTCCCATTGGTATCTTGATAGGAATTGCATTGAATCTATAGGTTGCTTTGGGTAGTATAAACATTTTAATGATGTTAATTCTTCCTATCCATGAACATGGTATATGCTTCCATGTATTGGTATCTTTTTCAGTTTCTTTCTTGAGTACAGATCTTTTATATCCTTGGTTAAATTTATTCCTAGGTATTTTGTTTTTTTTAAAACAATTGGGAGTTTTTTTGTGGGTTTTTTTGTTTGTTTCCCTTTCTGATAGTTCAGTATTAGTGAATGGAAATGCAATGATTTCTGGATATTTATCTTGAATCCTGCTACCTTATTGAAATCATTTATCAGTTCTAATAGTTATTCAGAGGAATCTTTAGTTATTTATATACAGTATCATGTCACCTGCAAATAATGACAGCTTTACTTCTTCCTTACCAGTTTTTATTTCTTCTTATGTCTTATTGCTGTGGGTTGGACTTCCAGTATTATATTGAACTAGAGGCCCAATGCACAAAATGGGTGCAAGAGTAGGCCTTCCTTGCACCAGCTTCTCTCTGGCATCCGGAACCTGGGCATCCCTCCAGCTGCTGACAGACACCTGAGACCCCAGGCTTCCCTTGCAGGCCTGGCTTCATCAGGAAGGTCATCCTGTCTAATTAGCATGTTACACATTTATTATTATAGATAATATTGGTGAAAGTAGACATCCCTAACTTATTCCTGATCTTAAGGAAAACACTATTAAGCTGAGGTATGTTCCCTCTATTTCCATTGTACTGAGAATTTTTATCATAAATGGACTTTATGAAATGTTTTTTTAATCTATCAATATGACCATTTTATTATCCTTCATTTTATTTATGTGATGTATTTCATTTATTGATTTATGGATATTGTACCAAGTTTGTATCCTCTCAAAAAAATCTCACTTGATCATGGTGTATGACCTCTTTAATGTATTGTTGGACCTGGCTTGCTAATATTTTGTTGAGGATTTTAGCATCTATGATCATCAGGGATATTGGCTAAGAAAGCATCCTTATAACCATTAATTTGAATTCTATAACTAATGAATTGCTTGCTTCCATTTTATTTGTCTTTTTTCTGGAGGTTTCTCCTGGTGAAAGAAAATGACACACAAGTCCAGGAAGTGCTGAGAATCACAAACAAGATGAACCCAAAGTGGCCCACACACCAAGACACAACATAATTAAAATGCCAAAGTTAATTTCAAAGAGAGAATTTTACAAGCAGCAAGAGAAGAGCAGTTACAAGGGAGCTCCCATAAGACTGTACTGATTTATCAACAAAAACTTTGCACACTGAAGGATCGGCATGAAATACCAGAGGTACCAGTTAATAATGCGGATTTTTTTCAATAGATGGAGTTACACATATGTTGATATATATGCAATTTGATGTGTATGCTATTTTGTTGTTTTGACAGCAAGCTTCAAAACTTCATATGTCAAATTTTCTGAAGGTGTTAACATTATAGATATTTTTACACTTAAAATGTCGAATTTCATGCCAAAAAGCTTTTGTGAGAAGTTTTAATTCATTACTTTATTTTGAAGAAAAGTGCTGTTGAAAGTTATCATATACTTCAGGAAGCTTATGGTGAACATGCTCCATATCAAGATACTTGTGAACGTGGGTTTAAATGTTTTAAAAGTGATGATTTCGCTGAAACCGGTTTGGCTCAGTGGATAGTGCGTCGGCCTGCGGACTGAAGGGTCCCGGGTTCGATTCTGGTCAAGGGCATGTACGTTGGTTGCAGGCACATCCCCAGTGGGGGGTGTGCAGGAGGCAGCTGATCGATGATTCTCATCGATGTTTCTAACTCTCTATCCCTCTCTCTTCCACTCTGTAAAAAATAAATAAAATATATTTAAAAAAGAAAAGTGATGATTTCTATGTGAAAGACAAAGAATATCCAGGTCAACAGAAAAAGTGTGAAGACCAACAATTATAAGCATTATTGGATGAAGATGCATGTCAAACTCAAAAACAGCTTGCAGAAAGATTAAGCGTTGCACAACAAATAATTTCCAATCATTTACAAGCAATGGGAAGATTATAAAAAAAGAAAAATCGGTGCCACATCAACTAAACGAAAACAAACCGAAAAGTAATCAGTAAAATGTTGCTTCACCAGCATGAAAGAAAGTCTTTTTTGCATCAAATTGTGACTGATGATGAAAAGTAGACTTATTTTGAGAATCCCAAATGCTCAAAATTATGGGTTAATCCAGGTCAACCATCAATATTGACTGCAAGGCCAAATCGCTTCAGAAAGAAGACAATGCTCTGCGTTTGGTGGGATCAGGAAGGTGTGGTGTATTATGAGATTCTAAAACCAGGTGAAACCATTAATACTGATTGCTGCCAATGATAAATAATCAATTTGAACTACACCTTGATTGTGAAATGACCAGAATGCACCCGAAGACATGGCAAAGTAATTTTGCTTCATGATGATGCACCATCACACACTTCAAAACCAGTTAAAAACACGTTAAAAGATCTTGCCTGGGAAGTATTAACCCACCTTCCATATTCACCAGACCTTGCTCCTTCAGATTACCACTTGTTCTGATCAATGGCACATGAACTTTCTGAGCAGTACTTCAAAAAGTGATAAATGGAAAACTGGGTCTCTGAATGGTTTGCCTCAAAACAAGAAAAGTTCTATTGGGATGGTATCCACAAGTTACCTGGAAGATGGGGGAAATGTGTAACTAGTGATGGGCATTATTTTGAACAAAATACTTTTGATGTTTCTCTTGAAATTATCCTGTTTTCTTTTATTATGAAATTCACATTATTAACCAGTATACTTGGTATTAGAAGTGATAAAAAAAAAAGACCTAAACTGAATATTACACAGCAAAAAGCTATCATTCAAAATCAAAGGGCAGATAAAGAGCTCCTCAGATAAGAAAATGCTAAAGAGGTTTATAACCACCGAACCAATATACAAGGAATGTTAATGGAACACCTTTAAAAATAATAAGAAATAAAGATCAAAATTATGAATAATAGATTATTGTTGTTGTTTTCTAAGATGGCTTTAAGATTATTGTTGTTGTTGTTTTCTAAGATGGCTTTAGAAGAGCTGGAAACTTTGTGCGTTTGCTCCCAACACCAGACCAGTCTTGTAGCCAAACTGCAGAGTATTCTTCTTGAAAAACCAGTTGAAGTGTAGCTGATCTGCAGTGTTGTGAGCAGGAAACATGGAAAAGGACAGGAGGAGACACGGAAAGGATGAACCAACTTACAGACCTGCACAGCAGGGAAGCCTGAGGGAAAGTTCGGAAGAAGAGCCCCAGCCACAGCGAGCAGGGCCTCAACCCCACACAGACATCTCACATAGCAGTTTTTTCACTAATACATTTCCTAGGTCAAAAGAAACAAAGGTAAAAATAAGCAAGTGGGACTACATCAAATAAAAAGCTCCTGCACAGCAAAAGAAACCATGGAGAAAATGAAAATGGAGCCCACTGTATGGGGGAATGTATTCGCCAATGACTCCTCTTGCAAGGGATTAATTTCCAAAATATATAAAGTACTTATACAACACAACAACAGAAAGACAAACAATCCAATTTTAAAAATGGGTAAATGGCCTAAATAGACATTTTCCCAAAAAGGACATATAGATGACCAATAAACATATGAAAAAATGTTCATCACTAATTATCAGAGAGATGCAAGTTAAAACTACAATGAGGTATCACCTTGCACCTGCCAGAATGGCTACCATCAATACATCAACAAACAAAAGTGCTGGTGAGGATGTGGAGAAAAGGGAACCCTAGGAATGCAGACTGATGTAACCACTGTGGAAAACAATATGGAGTTTCTTCAAAAAATTAAAAATGGGACTTTCATTTGACCCAGTGATTCCATTTCTAGGAATATATCCTAAGAACGCTAAAACACCATTCAGAAAGAATATATTCACCCCTATGCAGTACAATTTACAATACCTAAGATCTGGACACAGCCTAAGTTCCCAACAGCAGATGAGTGGATAAAAAAGCTGGGGTACATTTACACAATGGATTGAGGCAGTATGGACAGACCTGGAGTCTATTATGTTAAGCAAAATAAGCCAGTTACATAAAAACAAATACTATATGATCTCACTTATATGTGGGATATAATGAACAAAATAAACTAAGGAACAAAACAGCTCTTAAATCATGAAAGCATGGAACAGACCAAAAGAACTCCAGAGGAGGAGTTGGGGGAGAGGGGACAAGAAGAGATTAACCAAAAAACATATATGCACATATGAATAGCCCATGGATACAGACAATAGTGAGGTGAAGGCCTGAGGTGGGGGGGGGGAAGGGCAGGTTGGGTTGAGGGAGATAAAGAGGAGGAAATGGGAGCATTCTATAATACTGTCAACAATAAAAACCAATAAATTTTTAAAATTATGAATAATAAAATAGGCATACTACATGCCTATCAATAATTATATTAAATGCAAATAGAATAAATGCTCTAATCAAAAGACCTAGGATGGCTGAATGGGCAAGAAAATAAGACCCATACATATGCTACCTATAAGAGACCCCCTTCAGATTAAAAGACTCACAGAGACTTAAAATGGAGCATGGAAAATGATAGTTCATGCAATTGGAAATGAAGACAAAGCTAGGGTAAAAATACTTATACCAGACAAAACAGACTTTAAAGCAAAGAGACAAACAAGGGCCCAGCAATTCCACTTCTAGGCATTTATCTGGAGAAACCCAAAACACTAATTTGAAAAGATGTACACACCCATATGTTCATTGCAGTGTTATTTACAAGAGCAAAGCTATGAAAGGAACCTAAGTGTCCATCAATAGATGAATGAATAACAGAAGTGGTGCATATATATAATGGAATGTGATACATCTATTAAAAAGAATGAAATCTGCCTAAATCAGTTTGGCTCAGTGGATAGAGCATCAGCCTGCGGACTGGAAAGTCCCAGATTTGATTCCAGTCAAGGGCATGTACCTTGGTTGCAGGCATGTCCCCGATAGGGGGTGTGCAAGAGGCAGCTGATCGATGATTCTCTCTCATTGATATTTCTAACTCTCTATCCCCCTCTCTTCCTCTCTGTAAAAAATCAATAAAATATATATTTTAAAAAAAGAAGAATGAAATCTTGTCTCCTGCAATATCATGGATGAACCTAGAAGGCATTGTGCTGAGTGAAATAAATTAGACAGAGAAAGACAAATGTATAATTTCACTTATATGTGGAATCTAAAAATAAATGAATAAACCAAACAGAAACAAACTCATAGATTCAGAGAAGATTTTGATGGTTGCCTAATGAAAGGTGTGTTGGAAAGATGGGTGAAAAGGGGAAAACAATTAAAAGTACAAAAGTAATTACAAAATAGTCATGGGGATGTAAACTATAGCATAGGGAATACTGTCAATAATATTGAATTACCTATGTATGGTGTCAGATGAGTACTAGATTTTTCAGGGTGATCACTGTGTAAATTATATAAATACCTAGTCATTATGTTGTACAATAAAACCAATATAATAGCCCTAACCGGTTTGGCTCAGTGGATAGAGCGTCGGCCTGCGGACTGAAGGGTCCCGGGTTCGATTCCGGTCAAGGGCACGTACCTTGGTTGCGGGCACATCCCCTGTGGGGATCGTGCAAGAGGCAGCTGGTCAATGTATCTCTCTCATCAACGTTTCTAACTCTCTATCCCTCTCAATTCACCTCTGTGTAAAATCAATAAAATATATATATTAAAAAAAAACCAATATAATATATGTAAACTGTAACTAAAAAACAAAAAAAATACATTTTTTTTTAAAAAAGGTTAAACTGATACCAATAAGAGGACCTCCAAAAGGAGCTTTGCCAGGCTTGCTGTTAGTAGGTGAGTTGCCACATCTACTACCAACCGGAGAGAATTTATGCACATGACCCAAGTATACCAAAAAAAGTTCCCTAGCTGAGTATATTTTATTATATTCTCTTTCTAATTCTCTGCAGGAGAAATATTGATAATCTTATATGTTTGAATTCAATAAGCATCTATTGATTGCCAACTGCACTGATAAGAGATATGGAGAGGAACAAATTGTACTTCTCTCTGTAATCCTCAAGAAACTTTTTGGGGAGATAGACACACAAACAAATAATATCACTGATAATAATCTAAAGGGAGGAGCAATCGCTGTTTCCGGGAATCCGGAGGTAAGGCCCCTAGCCAAATCACATTGGAGCTGGTTCTCCAATGAATGGGGTGAAGCAGATAAAGCAGAAAGAGAAGCATTCCAGGCAAAGGGCCCTGCCAAGGCCAGAGCAGAATGGGGGATTTGCATTTTATGTTTCATGAACAGATCAGAGATTGGAGAGAGGGGAGCTCAAGCAGATTGAAGGGAGTGTGGGGACCAGCATCCCGCTGAGCGGTTTGGGTTTTATGGAGCATAGAAACGTCTGTGACAGGAGCCTGGTGTCCTCAGGTTTGTTCAGCTGGAGCGAAGAACACAAAGTCCCATTAGTGGGATCTCTCTGGCCTGCAGAGCTGCAGGCAGGTCTCTCTGTCTATTCTCAGCACCCCACGCTTTGAGATTATAAGTGGTCGGTAAACACATATTGGTTGACTGTGAATGAATGACCTAGATTCATGGAAGTTTCCACTGGCTTACAAACATTGGCGAAAGTGAGAGAAAAAAAAAACAGTCTAAACAGTAGAGCTACTGTCCCCAAAGCAGGGGGACTTGGGCACATCTTCTCCCCAAAACTGTCTGCAGACTGAATCGGCACAGTAGTTCTTACTCTGGAGACTGAGGACACAATAGAATTTGAACATGCCCTTCCCGCTCCCTCCCTGTCTGCTCTCCTGCATCACCTGTCTCCTCTGTTACCCAAGCTCTTTAAAAAAAAAAAAAAAAAAAAAAAAAAAAAAGATAAAATTCTGAGGTGTCTGTCACCACTGTTCCTTGCAATGAGAAATGGAAGGTGTGACTTCTTTGAAAAGAAAAATGACAAGACAGGGTATTGGGTAACTCCAAGATGTTGGCATGTCGGGGACAAATTTATTCACTGAGATCAACGGAAAACCCTGTCTGCCTTTCCAATTCTTTTTATAATAAGTTTTAGTCGCTGTTTATGCTTTCAGGATGCAGCGCTTAGCATGAAAACCAGCCTCCTCACAGCCCATGTTTAGGTGGAGGCATGGGCGTCCCTGAGTAAACACCGCAACAATGGAATTCCACCAGCCGCTCAGGGAGTCTTTCATCTGTGTGCAGGAGTGACAAGCAGAGCGGGCTTCCTTCGGCCAGGAGTGGAAGCACAATTATGAAGCAAAGGATCTGGGGCTTGTTTGTAGAACTTACCCAAGAAACTGATACCCTCTGAAAGTGCCCCTTCATTCCAATGTCACTTCAGATAGGGCAGGTAAAAGGATTATACTGGTGTCGCTGGCCCCCTCCCATTGTCTGCACAAGCTGACACTGAATGGGGTAACTTAACCCCCAAAGAGATAACCGACTGCTGTGTGTACTCACGTTTACAACTGGCAATTCCCATGAAATGGCGTGGTTGTTTTCTGGAGCCTTTTGCTTCATTAACACATTGGTAGCAGAATCTGAGTTGCTCTGGACCAAAGAGGGGAGGTTGTGGAAGAACAAGTCCAGGGCCCGGCCCCCCAATGCCCTTGTAACAAACTAAATCCACCAGGGAAGTAAGTCTGAAGATTAGACTATGCTCATATATCTCAGATTTCTTTCTTTCTTTTTTTCAAATTGTGAACTTGACTTCAAAAATCTCAATATTTTTTTAAAGGATATGATAGGTTTGTGGCTTCTGTTTTGATAGGACCAACATCTGACTCATGTCCTTACTCTGTTTATGACTTTGAGGGCCGACACCCTCCACCTTCAGCCAGCTCAGGCTCACCTCCACAGCCACCACCCCCAGCCCAGATTCACCCATCACCAGCCTCCAGGCCAATAGTCCGAAAGAACCAAGCTTTCCTACTCTTAGTCTGGGCATTCTCAGGCTAGTTTTAGAACTAATTCCTTTTTATTGATATAAATCTTACTTATTATGTTTCTGAAATAGGGACATTGAAGAATACAGAGGTTATTTATAATCTTACCACCCAGATAACCCTTCCTGACAATTTGAAAATGTTTAAATAACACATCATGTACATGGTAGGAAAAAAATTAAATATCACAAAAGATAACATTAATTTGAATAAAACCAACCTTCACCCCAAGGTAACCACTGCTAACATTACCTTGGTTTCCTTCCAAATCAGAAAATGAAATTTATACAGCAGCAAAATATACATACTCTTTACATGACTTATTCAAAAAAAATTAGCATTCACACTATTTTATATCTTTCTCTTTTCACTCAATTATATATCAGGAAGAGTTTGTTGCATCTATTACATATCATATGAATTACATCTTTCTTCTTTTTTTAAAATATATTTTATTGATATTTTACAGAGAGAAAGGGAGAGAGATAGAGAGCTAGAAACGTAGATGAGAGAGAAACATCGACCAGCTGCCTCTTGCACACCCCTTACCGGGGATGTGCCCGCAACCAATGTATATGCCCTTGACTGGAATCAAACCCGGGACCTTTCAGTCTGCAGATCGATGCTCTACCACTGAGCCAAACTGGTTTCGGCGACCTCTTTCTTCTTAATGGCTCATTCTATGTGTCCATCAAAACTCATCTGTCTTGTGTCCCATGAGATGCTTAGAAGAAATACACAAACTATAGGCAATAGACATAGCTCCTCCATCCCATTTTCATCATCTGCAAAATGTGAATTACAATAACAAATGAGTAGATGCATCAAAATCACTTAAAAGGTTATCTATCCCTGGCCAGCATTGCTCAGTGGTTAGAGTGTTGGCCTGCTCATTGAAGGGTCACAGGTTCCATTCCCTATCAAGGGCATATCTGGGTTGTAGGTTCCATCCCCAACCCAGTTTGCAGAACCAATCAACATGAGTTAGACACTCTCACATCAATAACTTTCTCTCTCTCTCTCTCTCTCTCTCTCTCTCTCTCTCTCTCTCTCTCTCTCCCCTTTCCCTCATTTTCACTCTCTCTAACAATAAATGGGGGAAATGTCCTCAGGTGAGGATTAACAACCAAAAAAGGTATCTGAAACACAGTAAGCTATTATTATTAGCTATCAGTGTCATTGTGATTTCCCATTAGAAAATTTTAGATAAATATTAGACATTTTTGTCAGCATACTTTCCAATTATAGGTATTTTTAGGTAAATCTCAATTATGTCATTCCTAAAATTAGACCCACATGAGAGCCCACCTTGTATTTTTTTAGCTAAACCCTTCAAAACACCTAGAAATACTGAAATGTTTATGGCCCGTTGTGGTGATAAGGTTATTTTTTTAACACACAAGAAAATTCCCAAAATGAAGCCATGGCTTGAGTTGTGCCTTGTGAAACAGCAGACACCGATATCAAGGGAGGAGTCACTGAGGAGAAACAGAGAAGAACACCATAGCCAATTGACAATGCAAGGAAAATTGTGGCAGGCAGAATGTAATTACCTGAACTGGAACTCGGCCAAGGTGCCTATTTGCCCAAGAAAGGGAAATTAGACCAGATGTTGGGGGAAAGGGTTTAATTTTGGCCAACATTTCCCAAGATAATCTTTTCATCGGGAATAAGGTCATTATACCAAGGCATTAGGGAGAAACATAGAAGGTTAGGGCGTAAAGGAACAAATTCTAAGAAATTGGTTAGTTCAGTCCCTCATTCTACAAATAAGAGATTAGACTTTTCCAAGTAACAGTTGGCAGAAGAGCCAAGGTTAGCTGAAAAGTCTCTTGGCACCCAAACCAGTGTTTATTCCATAATATTGCTGGCTTATTTGCATAGAGTCCTGTGATACCCATTAGTACTGAAAACACAGCAAGACCTATATTAATGAGTAATAATTAAAAGTTTTTATTGATGTTTTACTGTTTAAAGTATTACATATAGTAGTACATATATCTTCTTTTTTTTCCCCATTGACGTTCCCCCAGCCTCCCCCACCCCGTGTCACATGCAAATTAGCTCCTATAAGTGATGTCATATAAATAATTAAGAGATTAGGATGTGTTTGTTTGTTTGTTTGTTTGGGGGGGGTAATTTAAACTGCTTTATGTCCTAGGGGTCCTCCCCTCATGAGGAGGCTAAATTATGAGGTCCCAGCCTCCATTCCTCTTTGTCCACCACTTCAACCTCAGAAATACTGCTTCTGCAACATTATATATGTTAGATGGTTTTACATAAAGTATATTGATACAAGGTTCTATAGGTAAAACAAAAAAAAAAATGATGCTATGGTTCTGAGCACAAAAGCCCAATGCTTTGTGATTTTTAAAATTTCATTTGGAGAAAACTTGGGGCACTTGCATGATCTAAAGAAACACAGCAGACGTCTAAGTAGAGCTTTGAGAGAGTGACTTTCCCCTGCATCATTTTTTGCATACCACAATGAGCCAGTTTTCTAAAAAGCCCTTAATGAAGCATCTGCATCATTTATTTAAAGCCAAACAATAAGGGGGAAAAGGCAAAGCTGACAAACGTTTTGGGTGAATGTACAATATTATCCCCATCATGTCATTGGCATAGCAGCCATTAAAAGTATGCCTAGCTGAAACCAGTTTGGCTCAGTGGTAGAGCGTCGGTCTGCGGACTGAAAGGTCCCAGGTTCAATTCCGGTCAAGGGCATGTACACTGGTTGCGGGCACATCCCCGGTCGGGTGTGTGCAGGAGGCGGCTGGTCGATATTTCTCTCTCATCGACATTTCTAGCTCTCTATCTCTCTCCCTTCCTCTCTGTAAAATATCAATAAAATATATTTTTTTTAAAAAGTATGCCTAGTACTTTTTCCTATTTTGGCGGGGAGGTAACAATTTCCTAAAGGAGAAGATAGAAAAGAGTTCTGGAGATCCAGTGCCTAACAACATGACTGTGTCGAACACTAGAGTGCTATGCTCATAAAAATGGTAAAGATGGCCTGGTCAGTTTGGCTCAGGGATTGAGCACTGGCCCATGAACCAGGAGGTCACAGTTCTATTGCCGGTCAGGGCACATGCCCAGGTTGCAGGCTCGATCCCCAGTAGAAGGCATGCGAGAAGCAAAGGATCGATGTTTCTCTCTCATCATTGATGTTTCTAGCTCTTTTTCCCTCTCCCTTTCTGTCTCTGAAAAGCAATAAAAACAAACAAATAAATAAATCTTTTTTTAAGTCAGCAAGTGGAGCTCAATCCCACAGGGACAACTCTGAAATATGCTCTCTAAAGTATCCCTATCTACAGGGAGAGAGAGCTGAAATGTTTAAACATTAACTCCTGGGAGATATTGATGGTGGCTGCCCCTGGGTTGTTAATTCTCTATCACTTCCTACTACTCTGGCTTCTTATCATAGTGCCCAAAAAGCCCAGGCGCCATCCATATTCCAAAAAAAAAAAAAAGTTCTAAGCTAAATATTCTTTTTTGTACAGAGCAATATTATCAAGTTCCACAGTTTTCACTTTTGAGGGAGCCTCAGAATCCTCAAGACTTCCTAAAGCCCATATTGCTGGCCCCATCCCCAGAGTTTATAGATGAATAAATCTGTGTAATGCCAGACTTAAATTTTCTAATAAATTTGGGGGAGTGGGGAGAGAGAGAGATGCTGATGTCGGCCATCTGGTCTCCCAACCAAGATGGCTTGCCACAGGCTCCTAAAGAAGTCACTATACAAATTGTGCATCTGTGTGTGTAACAGGCGTATTTGAAAAATAAATAATAAATCACTCAAAGGCACACTTTGATCCTAGAACTTCAAACTGAATAATAGAAATGGATATCCTGCTCAGCTGATCGCCCCTCCCCCTGGAAGATCTGTCTTGGTCAGGCGCACAGTGGTCGGGGAGACTCATCTTTTCTATGTCCCCAAGGAATGCAATAATTCTCAGCCCACTAATATGATATCACTTACGGAATCTGAAATTATACAATATCTAAGTAAAAAAATATGCGTTTCAAAACTACATAGTCCTTTGTTTTCTTTTTAACAGAGAAATTGTAAACTTCTGGTTCACCCACAATGAGTCATCAAGAACTTATTCCTTGTGAGGTGATCCTGAATGCTCCACATTTCTGAGACACCAGCCCTTGGAGCCACAGTGTGTGCAGACTCAGTGCTAAGATGGCAGTGCCCTCAAAAAATAACAATCTGTATTTTGATGAAACTGGAAATTATTTTTAAAAAATGTTATGGTTTGCTGAGTACTATGCAGAGAAAGCATCTTAAATTACAAATTTCTAGAATCAACAATGTATCACTTTACCAATTCAAGAAAGAAAGTCAAGTTTTAGTAACTTAAGAATGCTCTGAGCCATGCTCCTGTGAGTCTCCTTTTCTTAGCACAGGATGAGGCCTGAATAATGATGAATCTTCTCTCCTTCCAGTCTGCCGCTTGACTTTGGATACTGGCCAAAGACCCAGAATTAAGAACCTGTCATTTCTAAATAAGAGGTCCTAATGCAAAGCATCTTATTTCATTATGTGAACATTTTGAAGCAACTGTTCAAGATTTGAAACCGATTGGAAGACATCTATTGCTTCTGTATTATCTTTCCCATATTACTACTAGAAATTAAATTTGCAAACTTACCAGTTATTAAAAATCTAATACTAATAATAAATATACTGAAGAAAGTAAAGAAATTTTTAACTCAATCCTCAGACTTTTGTGTAAGTTTATTTAAAGGTCACTTAACACCAGTTTTAAAAAAAAAAAAAAAAAAAAAAAAAAAGACCAGTTTATAATTAAAAGTATTGAATGGAGTTCTTCATTAGAATAGACTGGCTTAGTTTAGCAATTACCGTATTTGCCGGCGTATAAGACGATTTTTTGGCCCTGAAAAATATGCCTCCAAGTGGGGGGTAGTCTTATACGGCGAGTATATAACAAACTCTGTATTTTTAGTGGAAATGTTAGGGGGTCGTCTTATACGCCAGCAAATACGTATATTTTTTTCAGGGCCAAAAAATCGTCTTATACGCCGGCAAATACGGTATGATAACTTTTATTATTTTATTTTGCATTGCACATTATTCTCATGCACTAGAGATTAATTATTGTTAATTTGAACAAAATTATATTATTCTTAACTAAAAGCAGTGCTAATTTTTTATCACAGAATCCTCACTTTAAAATGTAGAAAAATCAAAGTTTTCTAATTTGATTATTCTGATTTGAATCACTGTTCTTTAATGCCAAATATAAGCTTTTTTTCCAAAATGAAAAATTTTTATCTATATTAAATCAGTGCTGCAACTTTATAAAACTAGTTATGTAGGTAAGAGATTTCCTTTTTGTCAAACTCCACAAATAAACTTCCTAGCTATTATTTGGTATCTGATTTTCTGAAGATGCCCATAAAAATTAAAAACACTATTTTCTGATAATAGTTGTTTGGCCCCATGCCCTTGCTTATTTTAGAGAGAAATGGATTTGGTTCCAAAGCAATAAATCTAGGTACCTATGTAAACACAAGAAACACATGTCCATCCTATCCGCTAAGGCAAGCTGATGGAACTAATAATGTGACATATAAAAAATACTGTTTACTCTCAACAAGGTTACCCACATAATGCTACCCACTAGCAATGTTTATTTACTGGACCTTCAGTGCTAGTTTTCTATCACCATCAAAGTCTTCATGACAATGGACTGGTTCTGTTTAAAACATGGAGTTTACTGTGTGTGAAGTCATATGAGACATATGGGACAGGAACTCCCTGTAGGAGAATGAAAATTAAGCACAAAAGAACAAGAAAATCCATCTTGGAAGTTTTTCAATTGATATGCATGCTTTCAAAGTGATTCTTAAGAGGTAAAGTTGCTTCCTCATAATTCTTCTGCAAAAATATGACCAAGGAAATTTCTGAAAATGTACTACCTGTCTTTGTACAGCAATTTTGCTTTAAAACCCATGAAGAACTAATGTTCAGAATCTTTTCACCACCTGCTCTGGAAGAGAAAATTGAATAGCTATATGCAAAAACTTAGACTTGGAATCTACTTCTGATCCAAAATCATAGAGCAAATCAGGAATACACACTTGGTATATTCAAAATATGCTTATCTTTTAAAGTTGAATATACACTGAGTGGCCAGATTATTATTATCTCTGAATGCATAATAATCTGGCCATTCAGTGTGTGTCCTATATAATAAAAGGCTAATATGCAAATTGTCCCCTCAACCAGGTGTTTGACCAGCAGGCAGGCTGGCCAACCTGCCATGTCCCCTCCCCCTGGCCAGGCTGGCCGGACCCCACCCATGCATGAACTCATGCACCAGGCCTCTAATATATATATATACTGAGTGGCCAGATCTCTGTGTTCAGAGATCATAATAATCTGGCCACTCAGTGTACACTGACCATGGAATCCATAAATCTCACTTCTAAGTATTTAATTTTAAATTAAAACTTATATTCACACAAAAACCTGTAAGTCAATGTTTATAGCAGCTTTATTCATAATTGCCAAAAACTGGAAATAATCCCAATGTCCTTCAATGGATGAATAGATAAACTGTGTCCATCTGTCCCATAGGATGCTGCTCAGCAGTAAAGAAAAATCAACTACTGATACATGCAACCACAGGACTGACAAGTAACTTATGCTGAGTGAAAGAAACCAGACTCAAAAGACTACATATTGTATGGTTCCATTTCTTTTTCAGTCTTTCATTTTTGGAAAAGGTTAAGGTCAAAGAACAGAAAACACTTCAATAGTGGCTAAGGGCTGGGTGAAGTAAGGCATTTTCTACAAAGGGGAAGCATGGGAATTTGGAAAGGTGGTGGAACTATTCTATTTTTGTTTTGTTTTGTTTATTTGTTTTTTCATCTTAAATGCAATTTTTAACTTAGTTTTTACACATTTTACTTTCCATAACAATTCAAAATAGAGGGTGTGATTTTTCTGCAACATCTAAATGGCTTACATTTTTTAAGTGGATTACATTTTCACCATATGGATTAATTAAATAGTTGTGCATAACTTGTAGATTATAGTTTATTTTAAATGGCTTGATTTGTTGTTATATGGTCACTTGAAGGACTTTACAAATAAGTCTATGTTGATAGTTATATGAACATGAATTTGTCAAAGCACAATACTACCTAGTAAAAGAGTGGGTGTTAGTATACATATGTATTATACTTACATTTTTTTAGCACTTTGTTTTTTAGATCAGTTTTAGGTTCACAGGAAAATTGAGAGGAAAGTACAGAGATTTCCCATTGACTCCTTACCCATGTTTAGCTTTCATTCTCCCACAGGGAGTTCTGGAATGACTTGACACACAGCCTTCTCCCCAAATACAACATCCCCACCACAGTGGCAAACTTATTACAACTGATGAACTTAACATTGACTCAGTGTGATCACCCCAAAGTTTATAGTTTACCTTGGGGTTCACTCTTGACGCTATACGTTCTATGGATTTGGACAAATGTGTAATGACATATATCTGTCACTATAGTGTCATACAGCGTAGTTTCGCAGCCCTGAAATGCTATGAGCTCTGCCTACATTTATTAAAACACTATTATTATTATTCTACAAAGAAAAATATTTATGCTTATTTTAGGGTGCCCCAATCCGCCTTTCTGCTCCTCCTTAACATTGGAGAACATTGACAATTCTAGAATTTCTGAGATTTTTCATTCAATCACCTCCTCTCATTCTAGAACACAATCTAGATGTTCATTAGAATGGAACATATTGTTCCTCTAAAATATGTCCAGAACTTTGTCTAGCCTTGCTTAGCACCTCCAACAAGAGGAAACTAACCTCTCCCCAAAACTCAGAATTACTCAGGACTTCCTTCGTCTTGGGCAGCTGCTGTTCAGCTGAAACTCCTTCTTGAACTTGCCCTACTATTATCAAGGTGGGTGAATACATAGGTGGTATCTGGTCAAGTTTGCCAATTATAATTTGGAAAGGGGATCAAAGTCTCAACATTTTGGCTAATGCAGAATGCAACAAAATGGTATTTAGTGTCTGCTGTGTCTCAATTCTTTCACTTAGCATATGGCATTAAATATCCATCTGTATTTTTGCTTGTATCAGTAGTTTATGCTTTTATATGGCTAAAGAAAGCTCCATTTTATGAATATACCAACAATTGTTGGAAAAGTTGGTATCCACAAGCAGAAGAAGGAATTTAGCCCTTTATCTTATACCATACACAAAAATCAACTCAAAATGGTTTATAAAGACTTAAACACAAGACCTCAAACTCTAAAACTCATAGAAGAAAAAAAATAGAGAAAAAGTTTCTTGACATTGGCATTGGCAATGATTTCTTTGAAATCGCACCAAAAAGTATAGGCAACAAAATGAAAAATAATCAAGCAGGATTACATCAACCTACAAAATGGACAAAGGACCAGAACAGACATTTCTCCAAAGAAGACCTACAAATGCCCACGTGTATATTGTAAGTGTACCCCCCACGTCCCACATGGTTCAGGGTTCAGACTCTGGAAGAGGCTGCACACAAATGAAGGAGACAAGAAAATACTTTGGGAATTGGGGTCCAGTTAGAAGCCCAAGAGAGGACTCCACTTTACTCTGGCCTTGAGATCCATTTTATTCAGGTTTGGGATCCACCTATAGCCCTTAGGCTGGCAATTTCCAGTAACCAGCAAACTATCTTATCAGTAAGGATTTAATAAGACTAAAAGGTGGAAGTTGCTTCAGCTACCGTTGTCTCCACTAAACAATAGGTGTGTGGCTCTGACCCTTGCCAGAGCCTCAAGATTGACCAATCTTCTGGACTCCTTGTCCACACTTCTCTGCTAGTGAAGGCAATGGGCAGCTTCCAACAGAATATGAGAAGGTGCACAACATCATTAATCATCAGAGAAATACAAATGAAAACCACAAGATACCACTTCATACTTGTTAGTATGGCTATTATAAAAAAAAATACAACAAAAGATAGCAAGTGCTAGTAAGAATGTGGAGAAACTGGAACTTTTGTGCTTGTTTGTGGGGATGCAAATGATACAGCTATTACAGAAATAGTGTGTAGGTTCCTCAAAAAATTAATAAATATTTCAGCCTGTGTTGCTCAGTGGTTAAGCATCAACCTATGAACCAGGAGGTTACAATTTGATTCCCAGTCACTGCACATACCCAGGTCATGGGCTTGATCCCCAGTGGGGGTGTGCAGGAGGCAACTGATCAATGAATCTCTCTCATCATTGATGTTTCTACTCTCTCTTCCTCTCTGAAGTCAGTAAGAATATTTTTTAATTAAAGATAGAATTACCATCTGATCCACAATTCTGCCTCTTTCTATATACCCAAAAGAAGTGAAATCAACATCTCAAAAAGATATTTGCACTTCTATGTTCACTGTAGCACTATTTACAACAACCAAAATATAGAAACCACCTAATTGTCCATTGATAGATAGATGACAGATGGATTAAAAAATATGATATATACATAAAATAGAATATTATTCAGCCTTTAAAAGAAGGAAATTCTGCCATTTGAGACAACATGAATGAACCTGGGGAATGTTACACTAGGCTGGTGGTCAGCAAACTCATTAGTCAACAGAGACAAATATTAACAGTACAATGATTGAAATTTCCTTTGAGAGCCAAATTTTTTAAACTTAAACTTCTTCTAACGCCACTTCTTCAAAATAGACTCCCCCAGGCCGTGGTATTTTGTGGAAGAGCCACACTCAAGGGGCCAACGAGCCACATGTGGCTCTCAAGCAGCAGTTTGCTGACCATGGCACTAGATGAAATAAGCTAATCACCAAAGGATCAATACTGCTTAATTCCACTTGTATACGGTATCTAAAATTGCCAAATTTATGGAAACAATGAGTATAAAAGCAATAATCAGCCATTATAAAATTTGTTAAGCAATCTGGTCTTTCATAAAAAAAATATGTTAAAATATCTTCTAATTCCTTCTTTGATTACTGATAAAAGGTAAGCCTAAATTCTGGCGTCAACCCTAATGGAATTATTTAGGTAAAATGCTTGACCTCTCCATACCTCAATTTCATCATTGCTTAAGTAAGGATTAAAAAAAAAAAAAAAAAAAAAAAAAAAAAAACCATAGTTCCTACTTGACATGATGCTTAAGTGAGAAAATCTGCAAAAAGCACTTAGAACACAGCTTGGTGCGTAGTAATGATTCGGAAAATATGATTACCAAATTCTCCTGATCTTTTACAAAAGGAAGTGAGGCCAGTTTAAAGTGATTTGCTGTAATGGCCCTGTGTTTGGCTCTTTGAAAGTGTCAAACTCCCTGCTAAGTGTCCAGATCAGCCCATTTGCCTCACCTCTGTCACCATCCATGATCCCATAGTGGCCAAAGCCAGTGGTTTTGTTTTCATGAGTCCTTAGTTCCAAAATGCAGATTGTCTGGTTCCAGGGAATGAAATATGTTAGGGGTTAAAGATTTGGACTCCACAGGTCTCTGACAACATTTGTTCCATTCTTTCCTGCCAAAGCCATGATGAACACAAGCAATAATGGTTAGAAAATAGAATGAAAAGGAAATATCTCCTTCTGAGTAGAGCAGTTATGTGAAAATATACCAAAGCTCTCTCTGCTATTAGAACCAACAGTTCCTTGAAAAAGTAGATTGAAGAATAAATCTTTTCAAAATTACTCATATATACATTTGTCTTCCTTTTGGAGGAGTGGGGAATGGGGAGTTATGTTTAATGGGTCTAGAGTTTCAGTTTGCAAGATGAAAAAGTTCTGTGGATGGATGATGGTAATGATTGCACAAATAAATGAATGTACTTAATACCACTGAACTGTACACTTAAATATGATTATAATGGTATATTTTATATTGTGTGTATTTTATTTTAAAAAAAAACAAATCTTTATTGCTCAGATTATTACAATTGCTTCTCCTTTTTCTCCCCCAAAGCTCCCCACCACCCAGTTCCCATCCCATCCTCTGCCCTTACCCCCTCCCCCCTATTGTCCTCATCCATTGGTTATACGATTTTAATCCAATCTCTTACTGCACCCCCACCCTCTTATCCCCCTGATAATTATCAGTCCACTCCCTTTCTTTGCCTCTGATTCTATTATATTCACCAGTTTATTCTGTTCCTCTGATTTTTTTCCCTTTTTTTTTTTTTCTGTATTTGAATTTCAAGTGGGACACTCTCTCCCATTTGTTTTTGTAGGGAAATACAACCAAGTGTTCTGTAGCAAATGGCTGCAGACTGTCTAAATTTCTCAGGACCACACGAATAGAATCTGCTCCTCCTCCGGTTCACACTGCCCCTCCGGGACACACTGCTCCTCCGGGACACACTGCTCCTCTGGGTCACCCTGCTCCTCCCAGTCACACAGCTCCTCTGGGTCACACAGCTCCTCCAGGTCTCACGGCTCCCCCAGATCACACGGCTCCCCCCGGATCACACAGCTCCTCCAGGTCACATGGCTCCTCCGGGTCCATTGATTGATGTTTTCTTATCCTGGATCTCCCAGAGAAGAATGGGGAGGCTCCGGCAGACTCTGCCATAGTAACCTCCGCAGCTCTCATTTCACACGTTCAGGCTTTCAGAGTTCCCTGGGTTTAGGTGTTTAGAGTCCCAGGCCGCAAAGAGTGTTCTGGGTACAACCTCTCGGTCCTCCATCACGCTCCACAAGTAGGGGGGTGGGGGGAGACAGATGGCAACATGCTCGCTTGGGCCGCGAGTGGAAGGCACGGCCGCAGCCCGGCGCTGGCTCCCTCGCTCCCAGGGCTGGAAGGCCAGGAAGGCTTCGGTGCTTCTCCTTCTTTCTAGTTGTAGATATCCCATTCCTCCAGCTTTTCTGTGGTTTTGATGAAATCCTTTTTTATTTTAGTTGTTGTTCTTTTTAAATTGTTGATGAGGCAGCAGCTTAGGAGACTACTTATGCTGCCATCTTCTATTCTCTATTATGTGTATTTTACCACAATGAGAAATTTTGAGGGGGGGAAGTGTCAGAACCTGTTTTTGAGAATAAAATTGGAGTTGCCCATTCTCTTTTTTCCATAAACCACTCCCATAATTAAGTATCTATAAATCTTATCTTTATTTTTTAAATACATTGAGAAATTGAAGACACTTGTTAAATTAACAGAGCACAGAAAAGTTTATAAACTTGTATAATTTTCCAAAACTTGGTGTGTTATCTTACATATGTCTAAATCAATTTCTAAGTGAGTAGCTTTCAAACATTCTTTCAAAAGTGTTCAGTTTGATTTTCTTTTATTTTCACACTGTTCAAAATGCACAAATACAACAAATGACCTTGAAAAGATTTGTAAACAAAATCAATGACTCCTGGTAAATACAGAACTTCACTGAACAAGGTAGACATCTGTAGATGTTGTAAAACTGCACCATCCAATGTGGCAGCCACTCACATATGGAGCGATTTATGTTTTAATTAATTAAAGTTAAATAAATAAAGTTCAGTTCTTCAGTCCCATTAGATTCAATTAACTGTCCAATGGTCACCTGAGACTAGTAGATTACACATTGGACAGTGAAGATGCAGAACATTTCCTTCATCACAGAAAGTTCTTCTTTATTAAGATTTATTTTTTCTAAATATGTTTTTATTTATTTTATTTATTTCAGAGAGGAAGAGAGATATAGAAACATCAATGATGATGGCAAACATCACAAGAGCCTTCTGCACACCCTCCAATGGGGATGGAGCCCATCACTTGGGCATGTGCCCTTGACCAGAATCGAACCCAAGGACCCTTCAGTCCTCAGGCGGATGCTCTGTCACTGAGCCAAACCAGCTAGGGCCAGGAAGTTCTTTTGAATAACACTGGTCAAGAAAGTTAGCTACTGGATATGTGCATTTGCAATGCCTTTGACATTCATCACTATTTATTTTACAAGGGCAGGTGATGGCCAATTAATGCAGTGAATCAATTTAGAAGAGGTCAGTTATGAAAGGTTTCCTTATGCCTCATCTTTTGCGGCAGGGTTCCATATATGCAGTATTTTTGTGATAAAAACATGTAACCCTTACTCTAATCAATCTTCCAGGTCTACTCCCAGTTGACAGGAAATATTGGGGATAGAAGAAAAAATTAAACATTTTCACAAGGAAGTAAGCTGCCAAACCCAGAAAGTAAGACAATCTCTAGCTCAAATAACAATGTATTCAACAAATCATTAGAAAAGAAAAAAGGAAAGAGACAGACCAGGAGATCATTGTTGTTGTTGTTGTTGTTTGTTGTTTTTTAAATGATACTTATGGGCTAGTATCAGATACAATGCAATATTTGATTTAGACAAACCAACTAGGTAGTAAATTTTAATATAAGGTGATATTTCTTAATACAATGATATTAAGAAATTATTGTTAGCTTTTTACATTTATTAACCATGTGATTGTTAGATTTTTTTTGAAGTCCTTATTATTTAAAGATGCATTTATGCTAAAGTATTTATGGGTAAAATTATATGATGTCTGAGATACTCGAACAAAAATGAAATGTAAAGCCGAAACTGGTTTGGCTCAGTGGATAGCATCGGCCTGTGGACTGAAGGGTCCCCGGTTTGATTCCTGTCAAGGGCATGTACCTTAATTGCGGGCACATCCCTAGTGGGTGGTGTGCAGGAGGCAGCTGACAGATGATTCTCTCTCATTGATGTTTCTAAATGTCTATCCCTCTCTTTTCCTCTCTGTAAAAAAAAAATCAATAAAATATATATTTTTTAAATGAAATGTAAAGGCTAAAGAAATATTAAACAGACTGGCAAAAGAGTGATCATTTTTAAAGCTGCATTATGGGCACATGTAAGTTCATTATACTATCCAATTTTTGTGTTTTGAGACTCCATTAAAAATTATTTGACTAAAACTTCTATTGAATCTTATAAAGATAAAATAAAAGATGTTTTCAGAAACAAAGAAGTAAATCAGGCTTTCCCTGTATGTTGAGAATAATCATGGGGGATTATAATTTATATTTTTGTATTTTCCAAAAATGTTATAATAAACTTTTATGACTCTTATATCAGATATTTCTAAATCCATTATTTTTTTAAATCCAAAGGAAAATATCAGTTCAGTGGGTAAGATTTTTATGGAAAATGTCTGCTCAAACTAAAAAATAAATTAATGATGTTAATATTATAAACAAAATATTACTTAAATCCTCCCAAATTTTCTCCCAAACCATTCCTTTATTTAATGAGAAAATCCCTATCATTTTAGTTTCTAATTTTGTAAAACACTGGGAAATTGCAATTAGAGCCAGAAGCCACTGTTTAGTACCGGTAATAGTTTCCTAATGTTTCCAAGAGAAACATGATTCCCCATCTGAGAGCAATAGACAAGGCTACCAAGTATGAAGGACAGGGACCCTTTTGTTCATTCTCTAACAGATTTGTGTGCTCTCCACAATTTCTCTTTCCTTCTCCATCCTCCCCTTTTCCCTCTTGTGCTTCGTCTTCCTTTCTCAATTTGAATTCATTGACCCACTGGATTGGATTAGAGGCGGGCTTCAAATCCCAGGTTGGGCACTAGCAAACCTCTGAGCTGCTGCAAAATAAGGGCATTGGGCTCCAATACATTCTTCCATCACTAACATTTGAAAAGGCAAAGAAATCCTGATAGTGAATAATTTGCATTCTAATGGGAAATGGAGATTTAAGTTTTCCTAGCCATGAAGATATGATTTGTAAATATTGAGGAATTGGGTAAGATTATACAATTATAGTATGCATAAACATGTGTATATTAGGTAACCATTAAGTAATTTACAAATCATGTAAATTATGTCATAGATGTATTATAAATTAAGTGGTTCCCTGTTAACTGAAGATTTAGCATTGCTCCCAGAAAAACTCACCTTCCTCCCTAGGAACAATTTCCTCCCTGCAAATGTTGGCTAATGACTTATCATTTGCTTCCCACCTGCACCTTCAGAGCCACTATCTGTGCCTCACTAATAACTCTAGAAACATTGCCTATGCCCAGCAACAGATATAGAATTAAGTAACAGTAACTGGTTTTGTGGTGTAGCGGAGAGAAAATAAAACTAAAATATGCCAAGGAAAACTTATTTTCATAAACAAATGCAGAAAACTGTTATCTCTGTAGTGGCAAAAATAGCATAAAGTAAATTAAAATAATACTTTTAAATCCAGGGAGCTGCTGCAAGATTTGATGATGAAGTTTAGTAAGCAGACATTTCATTTGGTTTAACTTATCTACCCATCACAAAGAGGTATGAGTAGTGGGTATGAATCTTCATGCAAACAGGTATACAGGAAAAATGCATTTTGTACCCAAGGGGCAAAAAAAGTCTGGCTTATTTTGTAGAAGAGGGGAAAGACACATACAAATTAATATATCAGTAAATTAACCTGCATTTGTCCTCCTAGGTCTAAAATTATTTTCATCACCTTTTACTGTGCTGGATTTTACCTACCAGATTCAACTTAACACCATGGCTAAAAGAGAGGAAAGGAATGCTGTAATCATGGGTCTTTCTATGCCTGATTACAAATTCAACAATTTGTTCAGCAAATATTTATGATACCTACTGTGTGCTACCATGTTCAATACTGGATAACACCAATGAACATGACAGGACTCTTCCTGCCTTCCTTAATGTAGCCAATGACCTCATTGGAGAGACAGACAGCTGACCAGAAGACAAATATATAACTTCAAATTGTGCTAAGTGCTGGGTGGGAGAATGCAGTGAAGGAACAAGAATGAGTGTTCAGGAAATGCCATCCCAAGATGGAGACATTTAAGCAGAGAGGTTAAGAATGAGGAGACAGCCAAGCCATGCATAAAGGCAACAGCACTAGAGACACGAGGAACAGCCCATGGATTGGATATGCCTGAGCAGCCGAGAGAAGACTGATGTGATTGAAGAGCAAAGAACAAAGCAGGAAAGACAACTGAGATGTAGAGGAGGCAGGGGTCCCATCTCCTGGGGCTTTGAGGATAAGACTTTGAATTTTATTTTAAGGGTTTTACTTTTAGATTTCAATGAGTGACATGATCTAATTTGTGCTTTCAAAAGCTCACTCTGGCCCTAGCCAGTTTGGTGGACGGCACATAAGCCTGCAGATTGAAGGGTCCAAGTTCAATTCTGGTATTGGGCACATGCCAGGGTTGCCGGCTTGGTCCCCAGTGAGGGGCTTGTGGAAGGCAGCCAACCAATGATTCTCTCTCATCATTGATGCTTCTAACTCTCTCTCCCTCTCCTTTCCTCTCTGAAATCAATAAAAATATTGTTTTTTAAAAAAAGCTCCCTTTGGTTTAAGGAGGGACAGGACACCAGAGGGGATTTCTGGGTGGGACAGCAGACCAGTAGAGGGACAACTTGGACCCGGCCTGGAGAGCTGGAGTGGTGATGGATGGAGGAAGACAACTCTGAGAGGGAAGCACCAGAAAACTGACAGAACTTGCAGATTGGAGGCAGGGATGAAGAAGGAGAGAGAGATAAACCAGGACTTGTTTCTTATAACAAACTTCACAAGTTTCCATGTTCTCCATTGTCAAAACCTGGACACAGCTCAAATGCCAATCAATAAGAAAATAAATATTTATGTATTTTATATGTAATAGGAAAAAATGTATACTTATGCAATAGAAAACTACTCAACAATAAAAAAGAACAAACTTCTGGTAGGCTCAACATAGATGGTTTCAAAGCCATACGCTAAACAAAAACCAGGCAACAGAAATGTCTGTGCCTTTGTGTCTGTGAAGGCCTCAGACAGCCAAGACTAACATGTGGCACAGAAGCCACATGAGGTGCTGCTTCTGAGCATGGATGGAAGAAAAGGGACATACTAGAACCTTCTGGAAGGGCAGGAATGTCTGTATCTTAGTAGGGGTGTGGGTTATACAGGTGTCCACCCTCGTCAAGTTGATAGAAGTGTACACTTAATGGTTGTGCAGTGCATTGTATGTAAATGATAGCTCAATAAAAATACATTGTTTTAAAAATAAAAAAAGTGCCAGGCTGGTGTGGCTTAGTTGGTTGAGCGTCATTCCATGCACTAGGAGGTTGCTGGGCATGTAATGTTCCCAGGAGCAGACCTCACCACTGAATGATGGGAGTTGGTGGAGGAATATGCCAAATCCCTGCTCTTCAGTGAAACCACTCTGAGGAATGTCCTACTCACTCTTGCGGAGATCCCGGCAGGACTGAGCCCAGCTGCCTGCGGAGCTCACCTGTTCACGGTCACATCTGTGTTGTAGGCTTCCTCTCCCTCCCCTTGTCTCCTCCCTCCTTCCCTACTGACGCTCCCGAGTCACTTCCCAAACCAATGACTGCGTGCAAATCCTTGTCTCAGAGTCTTCCTCTTTGGAACCCTAATACAGACATCCTTAAATTACCCAAGTTTATTTCAATCCCAAAGGAAAACCTTTCTCTGTTCTAAACACATATGGTATATAATCCAATTATATAAAGAAAGGAAAGGAAGGGGAAAATGAAAGTAAGGTGGTTCATTGAAGTCCAGGGTATCATCAGTTCCCACAAATTTCTGTGTAGATGCTTCGGTGGAAGGACCGAAGACCTGGAGCTAAGCTTTACAGGCAGACAAATGCTGCTATGAGATTCCTGGTAGCCACAACATTTAAAATCAAGCGAACTTGCAGTTCAGAAGGAAAACATTTTTCTGCCAGGAACTCCTACAAGGACTCTCTCTTGCTGTCCCCATAAAACAGTGTCTGGGTGAACATGACACAGGGTTTTCACCAGCACACACCAGCCCGGCAGTCCTCAACAAACCCAGATCTACCGTGTGTCCCAGGGGGCCCTGTGCCCCGGGTGAGCCGTGTGTCCCAGGAGGCCGTGTGCCCTGGGTGAGCCGTGTGTCCCAGGGGGCCATGTGCACCTGGAGAGCCGTGTGTCCCAGGGGAAGCAGAGGGACCCAGGGGGAGGGGCGGTGAGAACCAGAGGAGGAGGGGACTCTATTCGTGTGGTCCTGAGATAGTCACCATAAAACAAGCAGACTGCCAAATGAGGAGCGGATTCTATTCATGTGATCCTGAGATAGTCACCATAAAACAAGCAGAATGTCAAATGACAGCAGGGAGGGGAAGGAGACCTGGGGGGAGATAAGAGAACAACCGAAGGACTGGTATGCATGAATATAAGTACAACCAATGAACACAGAACTCTGGGGAGGGAGGGCATGAATGGGAGGTGGGCGGGGGGGGGGCCAATGGTAAGATATGTACACATATAATACCTTAATAAAAAAAAAATAAAAACAAAACAAAACAAAAAAACCCAGATCTAGTGCAATTTCGGGGGACATAGGTCTCTGCTGCCCAAAGCAAGCAAATCTCTTGCTTTGAGACCCACCATGTGACCCATGATAGCCCATGGAAAGGGTAGATGTCAGGCTATCAGGAATGGTGGCTTTCAAACTGGGTTCCATTTGGCAACTTGGGAAGGCTTATATTCCCCAACAGTTCTGCCTAGAGCTGTTTTTATATTAGCTTTTATATAATGTTCCACTTAAGGAAAAAAAATTGTGTTGATTTAAGTGTAAAAATGACAAGGGTGAAGACCTCATCCTGCTGAGTCTCCTTTCGGGTGACACTGGGCACACACTTTAAGATTGTGCTCTCTTGGAGGCACTTGGAGAACCCCCTTCAGGACACAGAGAACCGGCTCTGGGGACCGTTGGCCAGTGGCCTTAAACCAGAACCTCACCAGGGGACGTGCCAGCCAGATCAGCGGTCTCTGCCCCCCTGCTGTTGCTGTTTCCAACACACAGGAACATTCCTGGATCCATCCTTGGAGTCTCCCAGAAACATACTTTGAATATGATTCCTACTGAGAAGCCCCAAATGCTCCCAAGTACCCTGGGGCAAGCTTTATAGGAAGCCCGAGGGCCAGCAGCACCCACCTGTATCACCGCTCTGTCCTGGCCCGGATGGGAACCTCCCCAGCCACCGGTGTCCCCTGGCACTCTGACTTCTTCTCCCTGTCCCCACACATTTCAGCTCTCCTGGACTGTTCCTAAGGGCACCACCACGATTTCTGGAGTCTGAGCACTACTGAAGGAGACAGGAAAACACCACAGATAAGACTCAGTATTGTTGAGTTTACATTCGTGTTTTGATCCCTGACATACTTTTAACACCAAGATTCTTGGCCAACTGGCCTGGAATGATGAAGAAGAGAATTCCTAGTTCCAGTGCCCGTCCCACCCTCCCCAGAACCCATACAAACACAGAGAACCACATGTGTGCACATGTGTGCATGTTACCTATCCATCTCAGTTTCTGGGTGAATACACGAAGGCATCCTACTGAGTCATCGGGAGCATGAGGCAATTTCTTGTGATAAAATTGTTTTTGCAGTCCACCCACAGAGCACTGTGTGACTTAGAATCGTACTCCATTAATTGCCAATAATGTCTTAGAGTCCCCGCTTAGGGTTATGATCTTAGGGGAAGTCAATATCCTTTTATTGGAGGGCCTACTCATTCCTGTCGTCAGCACTGCAAAGCCCTCCTTCTGAATATATTTCCACTTTTTTATCCCTGACTCCAGGGAGATGTTCCTCAGAGGTATTCTGCAATAATGTTGAGTAAAGAGCACCCCTTGCTATGCTTTGGTGTTTCTGCCTTTATATTCCCCTCAGCCTAACCTCACTTTCTTGTCATTTAGTTTGATCTAGGTGTATTTTGTAGGCTGTTTCCTTTTTTGGGGAATTTATAGTCATTTATAAATCTAACAAATATATTTTTTAAAATTTCTTTCTGTGACTAAGTAATACACGTATGTGTTTAGGAAATGTAAGCACAAATGGAGTTCAGAGACTCAGAGAACCCGGCCTCTGCCCTTATTATTTCCCACCCCAGAGAGGACTGTACCATATTCAAATTGTGTACATATTATTTTTAATTGAATTTATTGGGGTGACATTGGTTATATAGATTTCAGGTGCACAATTCTATAATACATCAACTGTATATTGTACTATGTGTTCACCCTTAGTCAAGTCTCCTTATAATAACATTTATTCCCCCATTACCTTCTCTTCCCTTCCCCCTCAACTCCCTTTTCTCTCTGATAATCACTGTAGTGTGGTCTGTCTATGAGGTTTAGTGTTTGTTTGTTATTTTGCTTAATTCCATCACCTTTGTCACCCAGTCCCTCAACCCTTTCCTTCTGACAGCTGTCAGTCTGCTCTCTGTATCATGAGTCTGTTTCTATTTTGTTAGTTAATTTGGTCATTAGATTCCACATATAAGCAAGATTATATGGTATTTGTCCTTCTCTGTCTGCCTTATTTCATTCAATATAATATTTCCAGGTCCATCCATGCTGTTGTAAAGGGTAAGATTTCCTTCTTTTTCATAGTTGAGTAGCATTCCATTGTGTAAATGTACCACAACTTTTTTTTTTGTACCACAACTTTTTTATCCACTTGTGGAAATAGGCTGCTTCCAAATCTTGGCTATTGTAAATAACCCTGCAATGAACATTCGGGTGCATATATTTCTTCTAATTAATGTTTCAGGCTTCTTTGATATATTCTCAGAAGTAAAATGGCAGTTCCATATTTAATTTTTTGAGGTAACTCCATACTACTTTCCACAGTTACTACACCTATCTACATTCCTACCAATAGTGCAAAGGGCTCTTTTCTCCACATCCTAGCCAGCACTTGTTATTTGTCGATTTATTGACAGCCATTCTGACATGTTGAAGGCAATACTTCACTGTAGTTTTGATTTGCATTTCTCTGATAATTAGTGACATTGAGCATCTTTACATTTGTCTATTGCTCATCTGTATGTCCTGTTTGGATAAGTGTCTATTCAGGTCATTTTAATTGAATTATTTTTGGTGTTGAGTTTTATAAGTTTCTTCTAAACTTAAGATAACTTAACTTAAGCTTTACCAAATTTATCAACAAAAGATAACCACATTTAGTACATTATCTTTTGTTGATGGTTTGCTGGGTGGGTAAAAACTTTTTATTTTGATGCAGTCCCATTTATTTATTTCTTCTTTTGTTTCTCTTGCCCCAGGAGATAGATGATAGATAGATAGATAGATAGATAGATAGATAGATAGATAGATTAGATAGATAGGTGATAGACAGATAGATAGATACATAGATAGATACATAGATAGATAGATAGATAGATAGATAGATAGATAATAGATATGAGAAATGTCTGAGATTTATTGCCTATGTTTTCTTCTAGGATTTTTATGAATTTGAGTCCAATGTTTGTCTTTAGTCCATTTTGAGTTTATTCTTGTGTATGGTGTAAGAAGTTGGTCTACTTTCGCGGGTTGTTGTTGTTTGTTTGTTTGTTTGTTTGTGGTTTGTTTGTTTTTATGTATCAGTGCAATTTTCCCAGCACCATTTATTGAATAAACTGTCTTTATTCCATTGTATGTTCTTGCCTCCAGGGTGAAATATTAATTGGCCATAAAGTCATTGGTTTATTTCTGATATCTCTATTCCTTTTATCTATATGTCTGTTTTTATGCCAGTGCTATGCAGTTTAGATTACTATGACGTGTAGTATACTTTGATATAAGATAGCGTTCTTTCTCCAAATTTGATTTTATTTCTCAAAATTACTGTGACTATTCAGAGTATTTTGTGGTTTCATGCAAATTTGGAAATATTTGTTCTAGTTCTGTGAAATATGTTATTGGTATCTAGATAGGAATTGTGTTGAATACATATATTTCTTTGGGTACTATGGACATTTTAATGATGTTCTTATTCCTATCCATGAACACAGTATATGCTTCTAATTATTTGTATTTTCTTCAATTTCTCTTTTCAATGTCTTATCATCTTCTGAATACAGGTTTTTTACATCTTTAATTAAATTTACTCCCAAGTATTTTCATTTTCTTTTATGCAATTATAAATGGGATTTTTTTTCTTAGTTTCTATTTTTGATAGTTCAGTATTGGTTAATAGAAATATAACTGATATCTGGATATTTATTTTGTATCCTCCTCCTTTACTTAATTCATTTCTCAGTTCTAATAGAGTTTTTTGGTGGACTCATTAGAGTTCTACATATAAGTAGCATATCATCTGCAAATAATTACAGTTGCACTTCTTTCTTTCCAATTTGGGTGCCTTTTATTTCTTCTTGATAATTTCTGTGGTTAGGACTTCCAGTACTACGGTGATTAAGAGTGGAAAGTAGACATCTCTGTCTTGATCCTGATCTTAAAGGAAACATTTGTAGCTTTTGTTCATTGAGTATAATGTTGGCTGTGGGCTTGTCATATGTGACCTTTATTATGTTAAGGTATGTACCCTCTATTACCACTTTGCTGAGAGTTTTTATCTAAATAAATGCTGAATTTTATCAAATGCTTTTTCTGAATCTATTGATATGATCATATGATTGTTATCCTTTATTTTGTTTACTAGTGGCCCACTGCATGAAATTTGTGCACATTAAAAGGGAATTAATTAGAGGAAATATTATAATATTGCTATTTGCCCTTTCTCTATAATAGAAGTGTCAGAAATGAAAGAAAATTAGTAAAATGTATATGAAAATCTCCCTCCTGTCAGAGTCTGGGGCACACTGTGGGACCTAGAGTCAAGTCCCCGCCCACCGCCTGTGCACACTTCAAAAACACAAAAGACCCAGACTCTACCAGCCAGACCCCCATCGGGTGAGACCCCCATCAAGCCCCTCTGGGCAGGGGCAGCAGCCTCAAGTCCCCCAGCCCTATGCCAGGTGGGGGTGTAGTCTGAGGTCCCCTGTCAAGCCCCAGTGAGTGGGGGCATAGCCTGAGGTCCCCCAGCCTGACACCAGAGTGGGAAGCATGGCCTGAGGTCTCTGTTAAGCCCCACTGGGTGGGGAACACAGCCTGAGGTCCCCAGCCTGGCACTAGAGCAGAGGACATGGCATGAGGTCTCCTGGCCCAGTGCTGGGGCAGGGGGTATGGCATGAGGTCCCCGTCAAGCCCTACAGGGTGGGGGCTGTGGCCTGAGATTTCCCATCATGCCTCACCAGGCAAGGGGTGCAGCCTGAGGTCTTCCGACCTGGTGCTGGGGCAAGGGCCTGAAGTTCCCCAGCCCAGCACCAGGGTAGGGGGGTGAGGCCTGAGCTCTCCTGTCAAGCCCCATGGGGCAGGGGGCTTGACCTGAGGTCCCTTGCCCCTGCCAGGCACCATGCAGCGTCAGGTCCCTGCTGTTTGGTCGTGATGTTACAGCATCCTGCCTAATTTGCATATTCCTCTATTATATAGATAGATGAGGTATATCACATTAATTGATTTGTGGATATTGTACCAATCTTGCATCCCCAAAATAAATACCACTAGATCATGGTGCATGAGATTTTTAATATATTGCTGGATCTAGTTTGCTAATGTTTTGTTGAGAATTTTAGAATCTATATTCATCAGAGATATAGGCCTATACTTTTCTTTCTTTCTAGTGTCTTAATCTGGTTTTAGAATTAGGATAATGCTGGCCTCATAAAATGAGCTCCAGAGTCCTCACTCCTCTTGAATTTTTTGGCATATTCTGAGAAAGATAGATGTTGGTTCTTTGAGTGTTTGGTAAAATTCTCCTGTGAAGCCATTTGGTATCTAGTCCAGGACTTTTATCTGTTGGGAGTATTATTATTATTATTACTATTACTGCTTCAATTTCACTAGTTGTGATCTGTCTATTCAAATTCTCTGATTCTTCCTGATTCAGTTTTGGAATATTTTATTTTGAGGAATTTTCCATTTCATCCAGATTGTGTGGTATATAGTTGTTCACCATATTTTCTTAAAATTTATTTCTGTGGGGTCAAATGTTACTTTTCTTCTTTCATATCTGATTTTATTTTATTTTTGTTTCTTGTATAAACGTATAAAACTTGTTTATCTTTTGAAAGAGCTAGCGCTGTCCTAATTGGTTTGGCTCAGAAGATAGTATTGATAAAGCGTCGGCCTGTGGACTGAAGGTTCCCAAGTTCGATTCTGGTCAAGGGCATGTACCTTGGTTGCAGGCATGTCCCCGGTGGGGGGTGTGCAGGAGGCAGCTGATTGATGTTTCTCTCTCATTAATGTTTCTAGCTCTCTATTCCTCTCCCTTCCTCTCTGTAAAAAATCAATAAAATACATTTTTTTTAAAAAAGACTTCTCTTCAGCTAGTTTATTCAGGTTGGTTGCTCTACGTTGTAGTTGTATTTCCCGTTTGGTCCTGGGGGAGGTGAGTATATCTGCCACCATCATATAGGTGAAGGAATTCTTCCGGAAGCATTCCAGTGAAATCTTTGGGACAAAGAAAACCAGGCATTATAAATTTTGAAAGATATTTCCCAATTATTTAAAAAAAAAAAAGCTTGTACTAGTTTAAGATCCAATGAGCAGTGAATGAGAGTGATTTTGTTCCCACAACCTCACCAGCACTGTGTGTTATCACAGATTATCATCAACACATTTTCAAAGTTTTGACCTCTGCCCAACTGATAAGTAAACATATATTCAGACAATTTGTATTTCTTTTTCTGTTCCTATCCTTTGGGGATATTTTTTCTTGCTCATTTATAAGAACGCTTTGTATATTTATGAAATTAGTTTAGGAAACTATCAGATCATTGTTGCAGCTTCAAAGCCTTTTTGAAATGAGATGAATAAAGAGGTACATGCATAGATAGATGAACTAAGTAGATAATGAACACTTAACACACATACTTGGGAAGGCATGGACTAGTCTTTGGGTGCTAGCAACAAATCTCGGTTTCTTCATGCTTCTGTACCTTCTCTCACTGCTCCCTTTGAAGCCATATATTTCGGGATTAGGTTCTCACCCAGACAATCAGGACTCCTTGTTCAGTAAGTGGAAATGGGGTTAATGAATTCTCCATGGGAGAAGCCTGCTTCTTTGAAAGCTGTCTGGCATAGTATTCACTTCTGAGCATTTGTCAAATATCTTGGATAAATGTTGCATTTTTATAAATCAGAGCCTAATTACACAGACCTCATAGTAAGCCAAACAGCATGTTTCCAGGTAACATGTGTCTGCAATCAGTCCCTGCTACTCCATCCAGCACGGCCAGCCTCGGTGTGCTAGCAGGAGAGAGGAGGAAAGGTTTTGGATGTGGGCATGCAAATGCCAAACTCACATCTGCTGCAACCCCGGCTCCAGTCAAATCCAAGTGTCGGTGTTGTCATGGCCAATCCACTTGAAAGCCAATATGGTTCCAACCTCACATTAGTAAGGGAACAGTGTTTCTAGTTCCTCCCCAGTTTCAGTTTGGAGGGGGTTTTGTTGTTATTGTTTAAGAAAAAAAAAAGCAGTCTTGCGCTGATTTGGTTTATAGGACACAGCTGTCCTGAGGCTGGTCCTCCCCATGGTGGTTTGCATTTGTGCAAATCTTCATGCCTCCTCGGTTCTTCCAAAAATCTAAATCATCCTTGATGCTTTAAAAATGAAGCAATATCTTCAGAACTAAAAAAGCACATTCTGGCAACTTTTATGGTGTTTTTAACCATTTGCAAAGGAGTTATGTTTGCTTAAAACAGAATGAAAGTGTCTATAGCTTCAAATATGTGATCCTAGTACGTATAGACTATTAACAGCATTAAGCTCCACATGCAAATCAATATCAGCAGATTGAGTTGTAGGGATTTTTCTGCAGTGTAAACAATGAGTGTTTCTGAAAACATGGGATAACTATATTTCCTGCACTTCCCTCTTTCTAGCCATTCATTTTGCTTTTCATCATTACTTTATTTACTTATTTACACACAGTTTGCTCAAGGAAAAATTTCAAGATCAGCATTGTAGATTAGCCATAACCAGAATTAAAGGTTCTCACTGGTTTATCATTGAACAAGGTTTTCTGGACAATATTTTGAAAGACTTTTGTATTTAATTTGAGAGAGAGAGGAAGGAAGAGGGAAAGGGAGAGAAACATGGATGTGAGAGTGTAATATCCATTGGCTGCCTCCTGCACACCCCACCAGGGACTGAGCCCACAACCCATGCATGTGCCCTGACCAGGAATCAAATCGGCACCCCCTTGGTACACAGAACAACACCCAAGGAACTGACCCACATCAGCCAGGGCTTCTGATCACTTTTTTTAAAAATATATATTTTATTGTTATTTTACAGAGAGGAAAGGAGAAAGATAGAGAGCTAGAAACATCAATGAGAGAGAAACATCGACCAGCTGCCTCTTGCACACCCCCTACCGGGATGTGCCCGAAACCAATGTACATGCCCTTGGCCGGAATCGAACCTGGGACCTTTCAGTCCGCAGACCAACGCTCTACCACTGAGCCAAACTGGTTTCGGCTCTGATCACTTTTTAACTAATGTAATAACCTACATTTTTTGTTCCTAAGACACTAAGAAACATTTTAGTGCATTAAAAATTAAGAAATGTCAAATGCATTCCACAGTAGATTTCAGCTGACATGATGTCAGGAAACATACTGTGTTAGCTAGTACATCCTGAAATGAATGCAAATAGACACCTCGTCTGTCAGGTGCAATATCAGGTGCAATTAGAAAAGCAATGTATCATACCCTTCAATTAATTTTATATTCAATATCACAAGTGAAATTGCATTTTTCATCTTAACTCAAAGGGACATAAGGAAAATAACATAGAAAGCATCTAAATTGCTTCAAACTACTAGTAGACTGTGAAGGCAAAATTACTTTTGCCACTTTGTGGTTCTAAAACATCATTTATTGCAATGTTCTCGGTACTTCAAAAATCAAATACAAATCCATTCATGAAATAATATGCATATATAGAAATTCATAAACTAAACTAAAAAATATAATTCATTCATGGTATCATATGAATGTGCATATGGAAAGATGTATGTAATAGTAAAAGGCAAACTCTCCTTTACATACAAATTATCTATTGGCAAAAGAACAGTAACAATTTTCTCTTAACTGAGATTTAAAATTATAATTTACCTGTCAGAAATTCAATGTAGTAAGTTCACAGAAAGTCCTTGTTAGTTGGCTTTGAGACAAATGCATTAACATTAAGGTAAACTAGGAACTAGATTGTTAGGGCTAAGAAATATATATCTAGTATCACTAACCCTCTGGGCATCCAGCCATTAGGATTTTAGAGCTGAGAGGGGGTTTAGGGGTCATTTTGAACAGCCCTTTCCTGATAGTGAACAAGTTTTTATTTGAAAATTCCATGTTTTAAAACAAAGAATTGAATGTTTAGCCCTTAAAACCCTATATTCAGAAAGCAGACTGGGACTCCAGTTACTGCAGTAGTGACCCATGGGTCAGATACCACATGGCACTTATGTTTCTCAACTACTCCTCTCCAAGCCCAGGAAACCCAAGTAAGACTGGCCCAGACACTTCCCCCCTCCCCCATCCCTCACCCTATCTCCTCTTTACTGCCACCCATGTCACTCCAGGCCATGCCCCTGTGACCCAGGCACTACATAAGTCCTGGCGGTCACTGACACACCATTTGCTCAAGCCTGAACCTGGGGCTCTCCCTGGCTATCTCCTCTTCTCTCAAACACACACACACACACACACACACACACACACACACACACACACACACGTGTATACCTCATTCAGTTCACAATTCTTGATACCTCCAATTTCTTCTTCCCTCGTCTCCACTATAGCTGCCCTGACTCAGCCATCACACCATGGTCCTGTGCCTGCACATCGCCTCAATGTCTGTCCTGAGTACCTCATGTTCCATCCCACCTCCCTCCCACCTGTTCTCCCAGCTCAGCAGCCAAAGCCTTCTTTTTATAACAAATATCATTATCTGACTCCTGTGACCGCACCCTTCCTGAGACTGTGAATCCCAGCCCCTCAATGGGTGCCTGCCAGCCTCTCCAGCCCTGACCTCCCTTCTCCAGCTCCGTGGGCTCCAGAAGACCCTGGAGCATCCCATCCCCATGGACTCCAGCAACACAATGAAAGGAAAAGGGAAATGAAGTTGGGTCGTGTTTCAGTCTGCTCAGACTGCTGTAACAAGACTGTGTGACTTTAAACAGCTGAAATAGCCCTAGCTGGTTTGGCTCAGTGGAATAGAGCATCAGCCTGCTGACTGAAGGGTCCAGGGTTTGAGTCTGGTCAAGGATACATGCCTGGGTTGTGGGTTCAATCCCCATTTGGGGGCATGCAGGAGGCCACCAATCAATAATTGCCTCTCATCACTGATGTTTCTAACTCTCCCTCCTTTCCTCTCAGAAATCAATAAAAATATATTTATTAAGCAACTGAGATTTCTTTTCCCCCAGTTCTCAGGCTCCCTGTATTGATTCTGGAAGCATTCCAGAGAGATGAACTGCTGGGTACAGGTCTGTGGCTGTGACACCAGGGCCCTTCCCGCCTCTCTCCTCGGAAGGCCTGGTCCCTGCGGGAAGCAAGGCCACCTGCAGGCTCCGTGCTGCCTCCAGGTCTCTGGGACGGCCTCGGGTTTTGTTGTGTGAACCATGTGCTACTTGCAGATGGATTGGACGGTCCTTATGCGGAATGTTCTTGTGTTTTGGATGTGACACTCTGTAAATATCATCAATGATAAAGAAATCCTTGGGTATGGCTTTAAGAAACTAGACTGGGAGGCTTTAAACAACACAGATTTATTTTATTTCTGGAGGCTGGGAGTCCAAGAGCAGGTGCCTGTGTGTTTGGATCCTCCTCCTCCCTTGCAGATGGCCACCTTCTCCCTGTGTCCTCACACGGCACACAGAGCTCCGGGTCTCTTCCTTTCCTTATAAGGGCACCCATCTCATCCTGGGGACTCAGCTCCCATAACTTCATCCAACCCTAATTATCTCCCAAAGGCCCTGTCTCCAAATACCATCACGCTGGGGGTTAGGGCTTCTCAGAGGAGTGGGGGGTGGGAGGTACAGTGCCGTCTATAGCGCTGGGAAAGAAGAGCTAGAGGATTTTGGGGCTCATGGGAGATGTGAACAAAATCTGCATTAAACAGTTTCACTAATTGTATTGCTACTTCCCATGCTTTGCTCCTCTTGAGCCTCTGGGTGAAATTTCTCTCAGGTGCCCACCTCCGGGCACTCTGTCCTCATCTCTACTACTCAACCCCACCCCTGGTTCTCACCCTGGCCTTAGGTGTTTTTGGTTCTTTTAAAAATATTTTTATTGATATTTTTAAACAGAGAGGAAAGGAAAGGGGGAGAGAGAGAGAAATGTCGATGCTAAAGAGAGACATTGATGGCTGTCTCCTGCCTGCCCTCGCAACCCAGGCATATGCCCTGACGGGGAATCCAACCTGCAACTTCTTGGTGCATGGGACATCACTCAACCAACACAGGTTCTTTGATTTTTTTTAATGTTTTCATTGATTTTTTTTAAGGGAGAGCAATGGGAAGGAAGAGGGGAGAGAGAGAGAGAGAGAGAGAGAGAGAGAGAGAGAGAGAGAGATCAATGCTAGAGAGAAACATTGATCAGCTGCCTTCCACATACCCCCACAACACAGGTATGTGTCCTGACTGGGAATCGAACCATCGACCTCTTATTGCATGAGCTGTCACTCAACCAACTGAGCCACACTGGCCAGATCAGGTTCTTTGATTTTTGTGTTTCCTCTGACTGAGCCCCTCTGTTGCCTGCTCTCTGTGTGGCTCTCTACAACCCTTTCTTCCATCCCACAGGGTCTGGTCTCAATGAATTTTACCTGACAGGTCCGCTGTCCACCATCTACATAAACACTCTTCTCTCCTAGCCCGCTCCATTCTCCACCTGCCCACCCTGCTTCACTTTTCTTCCTAACATTTCTCATTCCTGACACCGTGTTTATCTAGTCATTTGTCTGCTTGTGGTCTGTCTCTTTCACCAAAGCTCCGTAAGCGAAGGCTTTTATCAGTTTTGTTCACTGTCCTGTCCCCCGTGCTGGAGCACAGCCGGCTCCCAAACTGAAAAGCAGATGAAAGGAGGTAGAAATGTGTCACCCTTTTCTCCAGCACTGGCAGGGATGCTCAGTCATTAAGGCCATCATTATTATCAGGGACAGCTATTAGTATCTGACCTAAAGCAAATTCTCTCTATGTCAGAAAAGCTCCTTAGATTGCCAGAGCACTGAAATCTGCCTGTGTTCTCTTTGGTGGCAGTTCCACCTCGCCTCCCCCTGAGCCCTGCTCATGCACAATCATATTCTCTCGTGTGACAAGGGACATCAGAATCCAAATGAGAATGACATCCTGACAGCAAGCTATCACAGGAGTGACACGCTATTATGAACACACGTTTTTTTGTATCTTTACCAGCAAGGTTATGCATTAACGATGTGCTATGAGGCTCTGGGTGAAACCACCAGACCAAGTGGGGCTGTACAGTTATCATAAAGATACAGGTTGTGATTTTGCTACAACTTCCACTTTGTCTAGACCCGTGGTGGGCAAATTGCAGCTCACGAGCCAAATGCGGCTCTTTGGCCCCTTGAGTGTGGCTCCTCCACAAAATACCACAGCCTGGGCAAGTCTATTTTGAAGAAGTGGTGATAGAAGAAGTTTAAGTTTAAAAAATTTGGCTCTCAAAAGAAACTTCAATCATTGTACTGTTGATATTTGGCTCTGTTGACTAATGAGTTTGCTGACCACTGGTCTAGGCCATATGTGTGTACAAGGGCAAACTTCATGCAGATCTAGAAGGTGAATGTGTGACAGACACAGCTGGTGCCCCATTCAAACCCCTTTACCCCATTTCCTCAGCAAGTAAGCACTGCCCACCTCCCAACCTGCATTTCTCAGCCTCAGGGACTGCCCGAGCCTTTCCACCAGGCGGCAGGCCATGGGTGCCTTTTAAGAGCAGCCCTGTACACCTGTCAATGGTTGCCTTCGCTTCCTGTCTTACTTTCATAAACCTCCCAAATTAATCTTTGTCAAACCAAGGTAAACTAATAGGATTATTGGAATTTGGTGGAAATGGAGAAGCCACCCAGGCCTACCTTATTTACAAGTAGGGAAGCTAAGACTCAAGAAGTAACTGATTCCCCACGAATGCAATAATTCTCAGTTCAGGATTGATTCCATGCTCCGCTCTGTCCAGATTCTACCTGGGATGAGGCAATCAAATATCTTCTTAATATTTTATACCCTACAATCTATCACGCTCTGATTAAAATAACAAATATTTCATATTCATGGAAATTTTTCAGTTAACATCATTTCTATGCAGAGAGTTGATTTCATCATCATAGCATATGCCAATTTAATGCTTTGCAATAAACTCAACACACACTTGAGATTTCGGAATAAATTCAAAACCTGAACTGAAGGACACAAAGTAAAATAGAAAGGGGATTAGAAGTGTAAGCATACACTTAGGTTGAAATGTTCCTGATTAAAAAAGAAGAAGAAAGGCACTGCTGTGCCCCCACACAAACCTGACCCTGCAGCCCCTCCTAGCAGAGAAGGATCTGGCTGGAGGGGTTGCAGAAACTCTGATTTCAGAATCCCTGCTTTCAACAGCTGTGTGCATTGCAAAGATCATTTCAGAGGGCCAAACGGTAATATTCCTGCCACCATAAATGAGCTGTGTAGAGAGAACTCTTTGGTGACCTGTCATCAATGGGAAGGCACTGCCAGCAGTCAGCCCGGGTGACTTTGCAATGGTTGAAAGTGCTTCCTTAGCATTCTAATTTATGGTTGGCTATATAGGTTGGGACTCCCTCTACTAATGGCTTCCTTCTGTGCGTGGCACTCTCTGGGACTTCAAAGAGTGGCCACTGGGTGGAAAGAGGTAAAGGGACTCAAGACTGCTGTCCTTACTGGCACAGAGATTAAATGGAAATTGGACTTTAGAAGAAGTCAATGAAGTCTTTGAATAAAGGAGATAAATGGAAGGGATGTATCCTTCTGCGAGCAGAGAAATTAGATGCTTGCCTTTCCTCTAACCTAGTTTTGATACTAATTTCCCAATTGGATCCTTCATCCCTTGACAGTCACTACTCAAAAGAGAATAATAATGGAAGTAACACCAAGGCCCTTCAAAAACAAGGCAGCAAATCATCTCAAGCACATGTCTATTTGGCTTTGCAATGTGGGATACACTTTTTGTCAATGTGTTGGCATTTCTTTTTCCAAAAACATTAATAGTTATTTTAGTATCTGCTATTATTCAGTTTCATGCCAATTGCTTCAGGGGCTTAAAATTAATTAAATTATAAGGCAAAGTTCCTGCCCAAATGGAGATAGCAGAGAAATTAGCACATGAAATTTGAAATACATTCGATGAGAGGTCACTGCCAAAGATAAGATTTTGGTGATACCACATTCCCCAAAAATGGGATGTTCCACCTTCCTAAGCCATGTGGTGGGAAGAGCAAAGACACTGGGTTCAAATTTTAGCCTGACTTGGAATCCTGACTCAGCTATCAACTTGCTGTGGACCTTAGAACTCAATGAGTCTCAATCTTCTCATCTGTAAAATGGGTGTCCCGCCTGCCTTTATGAGTTGTTTGGAAGAGCTAATTAAACGACTTGCTAAAAAGTGACTGGAGAGCCTTGTCATATTTTTTTTGAAATTATTTATTTACACTTGAGCATATTCCATCGACGGAAGCTTCAGTAGGACAGAAACCCCCTGTTGCTCTGTGTCCCAATGCCTGGCAGAGTAAATGCTCAAACAATGTGCATGTCCTGACTGATCTCTCACTTGCAAGGAGGAGGCCTCCTCCTCAGAGAAGGTGAAGCAGTGGCTTGACTAAATCCAGACACTTGACCACAGCTTATACCCCCAGCCCACATGACCTGTGGTCAGGTGCCATGTCTTTGGCTGCAGAGGCAAGTCAGTAATTGATTAGCCACTAAGAGGGGGGTTATCAATAACTGTCACTCTAGGAGGAAATTATTATGAACAAAATTTGGGAAGAAAAGTCAAGAAGTTCAATCATAATCTAAATGTCTTTTATATCTAAATTCAAAATATCATTGCATTATTGTTACATCAAAGAGATAATACAAAGAGAGGAGAAACTGCCTACAGCATGGAGTGAGGAGTCCAGCTTCCAGTCCTGGTCATGCCATGTGGACTCTCTCTCTCTATGTGTCTATCTGCTCTCTTATAAGAATATTTGCCCTGGCTAATATTTAAGGGGGCATAACTTTGGAGATAGAAATGCTTTTAAATTCTTAAGTACTACTCAAATGCAAGTCAGTATCATTTCTCTATAACTCTATGGAATTGAAAGGAAATTATGCTATTTCCTCTCTGTTTATTACCAACTAGAGGCCCAGTGCACGAAATTCATGCATGGGCAGGGTCAGTAGGCCTGGCTGGTGATCAAGGCCAATCTATGGGGCCACAGGAGGGGCGATGTGGGGAGAGGGGGGACTTACTGGCATTAGCCTTGGCTAGCCTGGGGCCTGTAGGTGGGGGCAGCTTCTGCATTGAGTGTCTGCCCACTGGTGGTCAGTGCCCATCATAGCGACCAGTTATTCTGCTGGTCATTCTGCTGCTCAGTTGATTTGCATATTAAGCTTTTATTATATAGGATAGGCTCTATTTGTTACCTACATTACAGTTCTCAGATTGTCACTTGAGAAAATTTCTGATGTGCCATATTTTCTTGTAGTCAATAACATATAGTAGATTTTCCTACCTTAAAAAAAATACCTAGCTAGTGCATGATTTATTCTTAGGGATGAGGGATAGCACTCAGAGCAATAGAATTTCCTGAGGGAGTTTTTCAGAATTCATAAGCCTAGTCAGCACCTCAGGTTACTTAAATTAGAATTTTTAATTCACAATCTCCACTGTGGACCACTTGACTAGATTATTCGATGCCACCAAGTTGCCAAGAAAATAAGATTCACCTTGACATTGCTTAGTTATCCTGTGTGACGGGCTGTATTCTCTGCTCACAACTCTTGTTTCCTTCCCATCATTGCATTATGAATGGACTTTACTTCCTCAACCCATGGGTATCAGACTTGGCTGTATGATGTGCTTTTGCCAGTGAAAAGGGGAAGAAGTGACAGTGCACAAGTTCAGAATCCAGAACTTAGGAGACGTCACATGTTTCTTTTCACCCTTCTTGAACTTCTGCAGCAACCATGAGATCATTATGCCCTGGGTCATCGCTGTTCCCAGATGCAGGAAACCAGAACCCACAAACTTGAAACTAAGCTGCTCTCACTTATCTGCAATCCCACAATAAAGAAAAAAAAAGTATTATTTTTGTTTTATGTTGCAGAGATTTTGATAACATTTATTACACAACATTATTGCAGCTGGTATATGACTAATACACCATACTAGAGTAAGAGTCATATGAATATGCTTAGTCTCTGATTTAGTGAGTCTTATTATTCTCTCAGCTCCATCATCAGTCTTAGCAATGTATTTGACTTGATGTTTATTAACAGCATAAAAGATTTTATAGGAACACTGTCAGTATTTAAAGAGAGATTGTTCCATGTCTCTCAATCTCAGAACTTATTTGTGAATAGATGACTTATCAATGAATGTGGGAAAAAAAGGAGGGAGGGATTGTCCTTCCTTACTATCTGCACTTAGTTAAATATTTCTCCATTAGGGTCCATATAGCTTCAGGATTTGGGACTCAAGTGTGCTTCCCTTCCCCACAACAAGACTTCGTGGGAAATAAAGACATCAGGCTTATACTATGTTTTTATAACTCTTTGTGAAACTCAAATCATCTTAACAGCTTTTGCATAAACTGTCCCAGTGGCTGGGTGTAAATCCAGGCTGGAGGGAAATCTGGAAATGGGCCTGATGCCTCCTGCCTCTTCCACTGCGCCGTGGATTCAAGTACGGTTTCTGAAAAGTTCTCTTCTCTTCTCAGAGCAGGAAGCACAAGTATAGCCTTGGAGAGTTGGACAGATATTTTGGTGTGTTGTTTCTTTGGGGTCACACTTAGTGACCTGATTAAAGAAAGTGCTTTCAGACAGCTTTCTGGCAGAACATGGCCTGGGGCAAGAGGGAGAAGAGCTTTTGAAAAGACTATCTTTGGGACTCAAGGAAATTTGGCAAGACCATGTCCCAGCAGGACTCCCATTGCTTCTGTGAAATACTTGGAGAACATACGATGTTGTTGGCACCCACAGATGTTTATATAGTGCTGATTTAAAATATAAATACCTCTCCACTTTTCTAAATTGTCCTATGTCATTTTATAATATGTTAGTTGCCATTTTCAATATTTTTCCAACATTTAAAGTAATAAAAGAGGAAATTAAGACTTTTCAGACATAAAAACTAAGAACAGAGAATATTTATTGAGCACTTACTAGCCATCCAATGTTACCTTATGTTTTATACCTCATTTACTCAACACAAAAAGTCTAAGAGGTAGACAGAATTATTGGATTAATTTTTTTCAAATAAGAAAACTGTACATAGAAAAATTAAACACCTTGACCAAGTCTACAAGACTGGAAATGGTATTGGTACATTAAAGTCCCATCAATGACTTCAAGGTTAGTTCACTTGACTGCTACTTTGTGTTAGAATAGTGCTGGCTTTGAATTATGCTGGCTTTTAAAAGCCATTGATGACAAATAAGTAAGAAGAAATCAACATTAGACAGGACTACTTTCTGCCAGTAGTGGTGATAACCCAGAAAAACCAATGATATAAGCATCATTTAAGTTTTAATCAATTAACCAATAGAAATGAGCAACTTCTGTGTGCAAGATTCTAACATCTGTACACACATTAGTGACAGAGTGTCACAGCCTCGTCTTATATCTAATATTAAGAATTTATTAATATAATTAAGTTTGTTATTGTGAAGATTTTTAAAGCTGTGTTATCTACTAGAGAAACATGTCAAAGTTTTTACAGATAAAAAGATAGCTAAGATTAGGTTCAAAAAATCTGGAGGATGAGTGGTGAAACTGGATGATAATAAATGGTTTTTTTTTTTCTATTTGTATACATATTTGAATACTTCCACAAAGAAAACTTATAAAAACACTTTCTTATCTAATAGGTATGCCTAATGGTTCTTTATAAATTATTTGAATTAAGGAAAAGCAAGTTAATATTTATAAAAGAGAACAAATTTATATGGACAATAAAAAAAGATCAATTTAGAACCAACAAATATTTGTATAATAAATTGAAATAGTATCTAGTTCTCTTTATATAATTTTTATTAAAGAACTAGAGGCCGGGTGCATGAATTTGTGCACATTAAAAGTAAATTAATTAGTAGTTGGCAGGTGGGGTGGGACTGGGTGAGACAGCCATCAGCAGCACACTCCTCTTGTGTGCTTCTCCTTGATGGGAGGCAACCTCTGATGTATGGGGTGCTGCAGAACCACATGCTCCCCTACCAAGGTACATCATGGCCAGGACTACACACTTCAGGAGCTCCAGGACCAGCCTTCAAAACAGACCACTCCACCCACCAGGAGTTGATTATGTTTCTGACCCTCCTGAGTTAAAATGTTTTTAATCCCCTATGTTTTCAGATTAACAGTGACCTTGCCTTAAAGAGATCCTGTCCTACAGATTGTGCAAAATGTGAGGGCTCTGTGGTGAATCATACCTCCCATTTGACCCAACTAAATAAAAGATGGGCTGATGATGTGAAGGCTTGGTCTCCTCCTCAGAACATGTTAATGAGTGTTGGACATCCAACTGCAACAGTGGAGACCAATGAAGACTTGGGTTAACAGGATAACACCAAATCCCACTCTTAAGTGTTTCTGGGAAGGACCAACCATCAGATAAATATTGTACACAAATTCTCTCACATCCAAAACAGGCAACTACCAACCCCGTAGCCGTGACTCCTGTATGTAAGTTCCCAGTGTCTGGGTGAAAGGATGAGGTAGGACCTCAAGATGAACTTTTGTCCTAGGTAGCCTATTTGAGGAAATATAAACAGCAATGAGAAAAGGAGTAAAGATAAAGCAGGTATGATTTTGAAGCATGCTGTAAGGGACACTAAGTTCTGAGACAGCAAAGCTACAGAATGAAACAAGATGATGGGCAACCAGGGTCTCTCCAATTGGCGGAGGTAAAACCTGCACTGGAAACTCAGTATTTCAAAATGACTTCAAGTTATTTTTTTAATTGGCATTTTTAAAACAGTCGCAGGAAATGGACTATTTAAATAAAACACACCTGTAGCCTTGGTTTCAAATGTGTGCTTTCCACCTAGACCGGTTTGGCTTAGTGGATGGAGCATTGACCTGCGGACTTAAAGATTCTAGGTTCGATTCCAGTCAAGGGCATGTACGGTGGCTGCAGGCACATCCCCAATAGGAGGTGTGCAGGAGGCAGCTGATCAATGTCTCTCTCTCTCATCAATGTTTCTAACTCTCTATCCCTCTCCTTTCTTCTCTGTAAAAAAATCAATAAAATATATTTTTAAAAATTTATATATTAGTACAATATATACAATTTGTATATTAGTACAAATATCCCCATTAGTATTCTCTAACTTACTGCATAGCTCTCTCCATATGTATTCTAGACCTACCAGTATTTTTTGTTGACCTAGATGATAAAACAGTATTTTCAAAAATCCCTTCAGCCTTCAACTGATACCAGAAAAGTGATATAATTTCCTCATTTCTCAATTACACTACCTATCAAAGGTGTTTTATAGGTATAAGGTGTGTTCCAGCTCTTCTCTCATTCACTAAAGCATGGACTGTAACAGGAGATAGACTAGAAAGATAACACTGGGTTAGAAATGCTGTGCTGAGATTTTTGTACAAACAGCAACAAAAATACAGTTTAGAATGAAAAACACAAGATTTTTAATCACACCAATTAACTCCACTTTGAGTATCAGTTAGTCCAGAAAAATGTTTTATTACTGTTTTATTATTGAGAGAAGTGAACTATATGTGGGAGTATTTTATTTTAGCCTCACTGCTTCTCATAAGCTTTGTCACCAATACTATTATCTCTATACGAGAGAATATTCTATTTGAATTCTACTTTTCTACACTATGTGGACTATCATTATTAAACTATGTACGGTAAATCTGTTTACAATTTAATCAAAGTAAAGATTACATTGAGATGAGACAAAAGACTTCTTTAGTAAACATTGTCAGTGGATTGATTCTTGTACTGATAGCTAGTGCACAAAACAGAATACTAATAGCACAGGATAAGTCTCAGAAATAGCATCATTTGAGTTTTCTCTGTGAAAAAGGAAATAGTTTTGAACTATGTTTGTCTGCCCTGTCTAGGTCACTATATTTGCTGTCGACCCATAACCTCTGATCCAAGTAAATTTAATTTCTCTGATCCATTTGTCTTCTGCACCGGAACCCACAGTTCAGATCCTGCCTCTCACATTTTCTTCCACTGTGACAGGAATGGCCTTCTCTTGCTCAGCCTCTCGCTGCCTTCTTTCCCTTCCAACTTGGCTGCCATCAGTAATAAATAAAGTGAAAATGAACCCTTGTTTACTGTATGATGTGTTTTCTGGCTTCCTTCCCACTCTGCCTTTCCCTGTCCTCAAATAACGCACACACTCAGACACCCACACTCACACAAACACACACGTACACACACTCACAAGTTCATACATTCTGTCCTGATGTTCTCAGAGGCATAAATGCACACTTATGCTCTTCTGCTCTTCCTGGACTATTTTTCTTGCTTCTCTTTACTTTCTGCTCTTCCTCCTCTTTAAAAACTGTGAAAACACCAGAATGTCCCTAATACTTGCACTCTAGTCAAACCAAGGATATTTGTATTCTCCTATACCTACTCACCTGTATCCCCCCAAAATGTGAGCTGGGCTTTAGACATTGTTATATTCCATACATATTGTTAAATATCTTTGAAATTTTATTAAAATAACCATTAAAATATGTAAATTACATAAATACTTAAATTCCAAAAGAGAAAAAATGTAATAAAAAATACATTATAAGACTTTACTCCATCTAATCAGTAGAATAAAAAGAAGAAAAGTATAGAAAAATTATAAAAAGTAGGATGAGAATATGCACGTTTAAATGTTCCAATAATCACAATGTAGAAAAATGGACGTAACACATCAATCAAGTCGAACTTGTGAGATAAATAAAACAAAAAATAGTATCCAGCTCTATACTGTTTGCAAGCCAATTTAAACTAAGGGCATGTAAATGCTAAAAAGGGGGATTAAAAATGTACTCAAGATATTAGAAAACAAAAATAAACTGGGCAGTCAACTATCTATATATATAAAAACCTAATATACAAATAGACCAAACAGCAGAACAACCAAATAACCAGTTGCTATGATGTGTGCTAACCACCAAGGGGTGCGTGCAGAACATGGTGGGTGTTGGCCACAGCAGGATGGTGGAGCAGGTGCGCCGGGTGCCAGACAAAGGTAGGGAGCTGATTGCTTTCACTGAGACAAGCCTCCTGTGGTTACTGAAAATTCTTTACTCCCACATGCCACAGTCCCATCCAGCACTTGCATCTGCTGCCAGCACCAGCCCTGCTCCCACCCACTGCCAGCACCCAGCACTGGCCCTGATCACTCAGTGCCATCAGCAGGTACAAGCAGCGGCTGCTGGCGCTGATCACTCCTGAGGGCTTCTCCACCTCTCCCTGCTCCTGAGGGGAAATTGGGGCAGCAAGTCACCACTCATACCCACCAACAGCACCAGCCCCACTCATACCTGCTGCTGGTGTCAAGCCCAATTGCTCTACTCCATCAGCAGGTGTGAGTGGGGCCAACGCCATCAGCACCTGAGAGTGGAGGCAGCGGGAACAGGGCTGCCAGCAGACAGGGAACCAGAGGCCACAGTAGGAGAGGCTGGTTGGGGGCATGGAGGATGAGCCAAGACCCACCCCTGTGCACGCTGCAACCTCACAGCCCACAGTTCCTTTCAAGGAGCACAAATTCATGCATTGGGCCTCTAGTCTTATATAATAAAAGCCTAATATGCAAATTATTCTACCAGGAGTTAAACTGAACGCTATGAGGTGCACTGACCACCAGGGTGCAGCACAGAACATAACAGGTGTTGATGACACAGTGCTGACAGTTGGCAGCAGTGGAGGGGCTACCGGCTCCAATGGGCCCAGACAGGAGTGGGACCACAGTGTGATGGTGGAGCAGGTGAGCAGATAGTGCCAGGCCAAGGCGGGTGTAAGAGGGGGCCTGATCGCCCCACTGACCACCCCACAAATGGTGACCAGCATCAGTGACAGAGGGCAGGGCGGAAGCCCAGTTCCCAGGCACTGAGGGAGGGGGGGCAGGGGACCCGGCCCAATCAATCGTCCTACAGGCAGCATGGTGGGGCAATTGAGGGAGCAGTGCCAGGTCATGGTGGGGTGCCAGACAGGGCTGTAGGGCTGTGAGGCTGAGGGTGCAAGCTGGGGCTGTGAGCCTGAAGGCATGAGCTGGGGCCTGATTCCGCAAGCCACCCAGAGGGACCCTTCTCATGCACGAATTTGTATACCTGGCCTCTAGTACTTTAATAAAAAAATAAGCTGGACAAACTATGTTAAAATCAGACCACATCACAAAGGACTTGTATGCATGCATATAAGCCTAACCAATGGACACAGATACCGGGGGAGGGGGGGGCGGGGGGAGCGGGGGGGGGGGAGTGAGGACATAGGTGGGGGGGAGGGGGGAGGGTAATGGGGGGATAAGGACACATATGTAATACCTTAATCAATAAAGAAAAAAAAATTAACACCACATCAATTTAAATAGAACGAGGATTAAGATGGGCAGAGGAGGCCAGAATGTCATGACAGAAGATGACCACATCTTCAAAAAGCTATAACAATTCTAAACTTGAAAGTACTTAATAAAGTAGCCTTGAAATTTATAAAGCAAAATTTGATAAAACCAAAATAAAATGGTGATAAATTCATTATAATAGTATACAGTTTCAAATTAATATTATCAATTATTTATATGGCCTACAGAACAAAATAAATCAATAAATATTTACTAATTAAACAAATTTGAAGAAGTCATATAGTCAATATGGTGATGATAGTGATATAAAATTAGAATAAGAAGTAAAACGGGGAAGAGGAAAAAGAAAATAAAAATGAAAAGTACTTGAAAATGTAAAACACTGATCCAAATAGCTACTAAAAAAACTAAAATGTAAGTAAGTTATAGATAAAGTTACTAATAAACCATGAAATATTTGATATCTAACTGTACGGGATGAAGACTAAGGTGCCCTCAGGACCAACTCACAGCACCACTGCATTTAATGAGAAAGACTAAAAGTAAATTAAAACTTTTAACTCAAGAATCTAGAAAAAGATCAAAACATAGCCACAGGTAATAAATGAAAAGAAAGAATAAAGATTAAAAGGTAAAATAGTAAAGCAAACAAAGTAGAATTAATCTATTAAGCCAAAAACTGCTTATTTGAAGATCAATAAAATAAGCAAAGTCTTGGAAAACCTGATTTAGAAATTGAAGGGGAAGAAACAAATAAGTACATTTAGGAATATGAGAGGAAACAGAATTATAGAGGAGATTTTTAAAAATATGTTTTATTCATTCATTCATTCATTCATTCATTTTAGAGTGAGGGAATGAGAGAGGGAAGCATCGATCAGCTGCCTCTCACACACATCCCAACTGGTGATCAAACCTGCAATTCCGAGTGTGTGCTCTGACCAGGAATTGAACTATTGACCTTTCAGAGCACAATACAATGTTCAACCAACTGAGCCACACCAACCAGGACTAGATGAGAAGTTTTAATTATTAAAATTGGCTTAAGAAAAAGTAAAGATGCTGAGGACATGATAAAGTTTGGAGGAACTTGCATGATGTCTGTGAGATATCTGAGGTGATGGCCACAGGAGGAGGGCAGGTAGATCCAGGAGGGTGAGACTGGGTAGGTGAGCTGGACTCAAACATGATAGACCTTGAATGCTATGCCAAATTGCTTAAATTTTTCTCTTTATAGGTTTATAGAAGGAGGTTGCCACGCTCTGCCCTGTGATTCTCAGATAAAGCGGCAGTGGCTGGCAGAAGAGAGACCAGACGGGGGTCCATTGGGGGGGTAGGGGAGGGTAAGGAGGAGTGCAGCTGAGCAGTGGCATAAGCATTAGAGGGGCGAGGCCCCATAGGAGTGGCACTGTAAACGTGGCCTCAAAGGCCTTCATGGGCGGTTGGCACTGACTACCCCACCTCAGCTCCACATTCACGCAGGCAAAGATCTGTGGTTGCACCTGCTCCTGCATGGGCTCAACTTTTTCCCAGGTACCTTTTGTCATAAGCCCCAGAGTTTTAAAGAGGGAGGGAACTGAAATGAAATGTTATGGTTGAATTCGTCCTTTCCCTCCCTCTAGTGAAAAGATTCCTGACAACATATGTGCAATGCTTCCAGTTTGCATAACCACCAGGTGGCAGTTGTTCATCTGAGGTCACTCTATCCCCTTGTACAGGATTAAAGACTATATGAATGTTATCTCATTGCATTCTCACAGATCAGTGAGATGTGTCATCATTATTACCTCCACTTTACTGATTAGGAAACTGAGATTTTTTATAAAGAATACTAGAGGCTCAGTGCACGAAATTCATGTATGGGGGGCATCCCTCAGCCCGGCCTGCACCCTCTTGCAATCTGGGACCGTTGGCTCCTAACTCTTGCCTGCCTGCCATCCTGATTGCTCCTAACCACTCTGCCTGCCTGCCTGATCACCCCTAACCACTTGCCTGCCTGCCTGATTGCCCCTAACCACCTCTCCTGGGCCCTCGCTTTGTCAGGAAGGTCATCTGGAATGATGTCTAGAAGACGTCCAGTCTATCTGGTCTAATTAGCATATTACCCTTTTATTAGTACAGATTTTGTCAGACCTCACAATTAGTGATGGTGACAAATGTAGGATTCAATACCTAATTCAGAATTTCTGACATCCTTTTTCTCGTTTGAATTCCATATCTCTTGCAATCTCTATGAATAAAAATGACAAAATTAGTACTAATAAATATTTTTATTATGTGATGGTTTAGTACAGTGGTGGGAAAACCATAGCTTGTGAGTCACATGCAGCTCTTTGGCCCCTTGAATGTGGCTCTTCCACAAAATACCACATGTGGGCATGCACGTACAGTGTGATTGAAACTTCATGGTCCATGCGCAGAAGTCGGTTTTTGGCCAGGGTGAGTCTCTTTTGAAGAAGTGGTGTTAGAAGACTCAAGGGGTGAGACCAGGAAGCTCAGGTCTCAGCCTTGGTTTTGTCATTGTAAAATGAGAATGATAACACAATCTCATACTCACATTTTTTGAGGATTTAATTAAATTGTGCTTATAATGTACTTAGTCCTGGACCTGGCACCTGGAGGCCACTCAATACATATCCATAACTGTGGCTTTGATACGGATTGGGTTTCAAATACAATGCTAAGACCTACATTAATTCTCCCAATAGCCTTCTAAAGATAACTGAGGCTCAGAGATGCTCCATATATTATCAAGGTGACCAGTTGGTAATTAGCCCTGCTGGGATTTGAACCAGATCTGACTGAAAACAAAGCATGCTCCTTAGTTGTTTAGACAGACATCACAGAGAATAATGAAATAATTGTGAAATCAATTCAGAAAAAAAAATTGTTGTGAACTATTTGGGGTCATTGTACCTGCACAATCCTGTAGGTGACATTTTTTTGTATGCATGCATATAAGCCTAACCAATGGACACAGACAACGGGGGGAGGGGTGGGCAAAAGAGGGGTGAGGGGAATAGTGGGGGAATAAGGACACATATGTAACACTGTAATCAATAAAGAAATTTCTTTAAAAAGAAAAAGAAAACATCCTTGTCCCCAAAGATCCTGAAGTTGAATAAGTATGTAAGTTAATTATTCTACAAGAAAGAAAGAAAAAAACTCTTCTGTAGCATTGGTACAGGAAGTAGAGTAGAGTAGCTGAGTAGAGCAAGAGAGAGCAGGGTGGCTGTGAGAGGAGGCTGTGAGAGGAGGCTGCGTGAGGAGGGTGGCATCCCAGCTGGACCCTGAAGGATGAGTTAGAGGATTCAGAGAGACACTGGGGTAAAACATTTCTGAGCAAGAGAACAGCTTGAGGGGAAAACAAACAAACAAAACTCTAGCCCTGGAGTTTGACGTTTGTTTCAGATGTCAAGTCCAGTGTGGTTAGAAAAAGTGGCATGTATCCCAGGAACACTAGTCTTCACAATATTAATAAGAGCTGCCATTCTGTAAATGAAAAAAAGAGGTTCCATGGCCAAATAAGTGGGGAAACACTGAATTAAACAAAATTAAATGGATTTTTTTCCTTGCAGGACTTTTCAGAGTTTAGATTGTGCTGGTGTATCTTTTGAATATCCGAGAGTGAAACAGGTTGGGCAGTGTTGTCCACTTTCTTTCTCTGAAACTCCTCTACAGAAAGAGCACCACAAAGTATCCACATTGCTGGGAATACACTGAGTAACGCAGGTCTGGAGCACAAGGAACATAGCTATCCATACAAGGTGTGAAAAGGAATGAAACAGGAACATGAAAACCTGGAATGCCAAACTTAATTATCAAAACTTTTATTTGTAAGTAATGGAGGGCCATTGAAGATTTAGGGGTGAGAATAACATGAACAGATTCATCATTTAGGAAGCCTGTTCTGGTTTCAAAATGAAGGAAGGAGGACACATGGGGTGGGAGGGGTGGGAATGAAAGGAGTTGTGAGACTATTGAAACATTGAAATGAGAGATTGTGGACAGAAGCATGTGATGGGGAGGAGACTAGTCCAGGAAGACTTCTGAGGACAGAGGCAAGTGGTTTGGGTGAGGAATCAGACATAGAAAATATGGGAGCAGGAACAGCACACAGCTTGGGAGTCCAGAGCTTGCTTTTAATTAAAGAAACTAATTCTGAAAATAGAAAATATCTAGGGCATTTGAGGTAAGGTGAAATGGAGGATTTCAGAGAGAAAATAAATTTAATTCCTGACATGCTGGGTTTGAGGAACCCACGGGGCATCTGGGTGCAGTTATTGTCAATTATTATGAAGAGTGCTGTAAAAATCCTTGTGGGATTTTGTAGATCTGGGGCTAACCACTTGAGGCCTGTCAACTCAGCTCACAGAGATGGGTAAAGAGACAGAAAAGGATAAAGTACTTTATCAAGTATACGGAGAGAGAAGAAATGCCTAACAATCTCCTGGCCAGGGTCCTGTGGACCCCTTTAAACCTCTGTTCCAGTCATTAAAGTTCTGTTCCTCTTTGTCCACCCCCCTGCTGATGATTGCCCAATTCTCCACTCGCATCTCTATCTTGTCTCTGCAAAATCTGGCCTTAGGACTCAGTTCTCTCAACTGCTCTTGGCTGGCTCCTTCTGAAAGCAGGCCCACTAATACTCACCTAATCATCTGGTCAGCACAAGAGACCTTACTTGTCAGGTTGAGCCTGCCAAGGCCGCCCTGCAGAACAGAGATCTATGCTTCTATCTTTTACATATGTATTTTATTTCAGGGAGGAAAGTAGAGGGTCAAAGAGAAATAAACATCAATGATGAAAGAGAATCATTGATTGGCTACCTCCTGCACAACCCCCACTGGGGATCGAGCCCACAACCAGGGTATGTACCAGAATCGAACCGTGACCTCCTGGTTCATAGGTCAACATTCAACTACTGAGCCATGCTGGCCAGGGAAGGCCTCTATCTTGATTTGAGCTTCCCCAAACTAGATCCTAAGACAAGGATTTACATACATAGATTATTTAGGATGTGATCAGGGATGTAGGAAAGAGAGTCAGGAAAGGGAAGGCAGCCAGTAAAGAGTTTTTTTTAATGAAAAAGTTCATTCAGTGGTCAAATGGGCCTCAGTCCCACTGGGGAGCCATGGGGGACTATGTAGAAAACAACTCATGGTTGTATATTTACCCACCAGTTCCTGTCCATCCTTGTCCAAGGACTGCTGCCTGATGCATTAATTTCTCAGAATTTAAGCTTGCAAGTGTACATGCTCCTGAGTTCAGGCAATGCTCAGGAAGAATCTCAGAGTTTCCAGTAAGCAAACATCAGGCCACACCCACAGCATCTACTGCAGCAAGCAAGAAGTGAAGTAGTCTCTTCAACTGAAGATAGAATCTTTGGAAAGGGAGAAGTTTCTCTCCTGGGAAACTGGCCAATACCATCCCAAAGGAGAAACCCGAGTCAAATGTGCTTATTTCATGCAGTTAGCAGTATATTTTAATGATCCTGAAAGTTCAGCAGTCACTACCAACACCAAATTTCTCTTGGCGCTCTCCCTTATTTTCTATATTCAGGTCAAAGAACTCTCAGCCTCCAATGAAAGCATTATTGACCAAAATTGTTTCAAATGTCAAATACACATCCCAGAAATGAAAACCAATCAAACCCAAGCTTAGAGAAAGTATGCGTATGTCGGACTTACCCTATAAATTACTTTTAGCTTTGATTAAATTCCTTTCTCTCTAACAAGTTTCCAGACTATCAATTATTATAATGGACAGGACTGCTGGACTTCTAAAGGAGGCTTAGTAATTGCATTCAAATGTATTCTTGCAAAATATGCTCAGGACCGGGCATTTGAATGCCAGCCTAGAGTAGCAAGAGACATGAGGAAGACTGGACACAAAGAAATGGTTAGCCAGCTGGTCAACCAGCAAGCCTGATTCATAACAAGGTATGCTTAATATTCAAATACAAAGCTTGAGTACACTTTATTTCCATAAAAGTAATGTCTGTTGAAATGAACACTACACTGAATTCTAAGAAATGCAGAAATTTGTAACCCATGTATCTTAAACACCTTTAGGCTATCATTCACATTAGTGAAACAAAGGATTTGCAGCCATAGTTCTTAGAAGGAGCAAGAGGGAAAGTATCCCTGTTGATTTTCCTCCTAGTCACAAATTTAAGTGAAAATAAGTCAATGTTGCCTTTTCCCAATCTCAACAGGGTCCTGAAGTTTTTGGCTTAGACTCTGATATTTACTGCTCTATGAAAATTGGTCTCCAGAGTAATATTTTTACAAAGATTCTCCATGAAAAAGTTTGGACATCAGCCTGCCATAAAACCAACAAAAATTATTTATAGAACTAATCCTAAGAAAAAAAATAGCTACTTCACCCATCAAATAATAATGATACCTGTTATAAGCATTAAGTGCATTACCAGCACCAGCCCAAGGCCTGACACAGGATAGGATTTGAATAAATTCTATTCACTGCTCCCAAGTCTCTGAAGGAGTTGCATGGCCAAGTGTAAGGAACACCTTCTCTCTGAATCTGATGACTTCTGTATCTGTCAGAATTCACTCAGGGAGTGAACTTTCCCACTAGCTCCTATGAATGGTACAGAATAAGGATTTATTGCAAGGATTAGATCTTGTACAATATGGAAACTCATGAGAAGGCTAGAAAGGCTATTGCTTCTGCATCTGGTAGTGGGCCTGAAGTCACTGAGGTTAGCATGGGATAAGAACTGAATATGAGAAGAAACCCACAGGACAGACTGGAGCCAACATCCCCACATCCCTTCTCACCATCTTAATGACACAGGTGACCTTCAAAAGAAACTGGTACATTCACCACAGAGCTGCACTCACACAGCCCAGGATTTGAAGAAAGATATGGTGGGAGCTGGAGGAGTCTATACTCACCAGGTGAACCATCATGCAAGGCTTGCTTCTTCTCTTCTGCCTTCAGGTCTCACACAACCTAGAACTATGCATGGGGGAATTCTAGGAAACATAGTTCCATGTAAGCTACACAGACAAAAGAGAAAGCCATCACCTCTTCCCTTCATTGTGGATTTGTATGCCTCTCTCCCAGAGGGCTGCTTAAGTGATCAAATAAGATAATGCATATAACTACCCTTTTCCCCATCATTCTCTGTGCAATATAAGTCTGCACAGAGATTTATAGCATAAAACTATCCTTTGCTTAACAACAGTAATTTATTCTTGAAAACCTGTCCATAAGTAATAAGCCATTCACTCTTAAATTGTTTTTTTAATCTCAATCAGGGGTAGGGGAATATATTGCATTCCATTTTAATCCAAGTTTTAAAAATTCACAAATAGAAAACTATATCCCTTGAAAAATAAAACAACTTTACATAAGTAATAAACAACATAAAATAATAATTTGTTTATATATAAAATATAAAGTAATAAAGATTTATTACTCTCATTCTCTTTTCTTTTTTTGCACATTTTCTTCACCAATTTTTAAATTCAATTTATTGGGATGACTGGTTAATAAAATTATTTAAGTTTCAAATGTACAACTTTATGATACATTATCAGTATATTGTATTGTGTGTTTACCGTGCAAAGTCAAATATTCTTTGTCACCATATATTTGAGTCCTGTTACTTTTTACTACTTCTCCCCCCACCCACTTTCCTCTGACAACCTCCATACTATTGTCTATGCCTATGAGTTTTTGTTTGTATTTCCTGTTTGTTCATTTGTTGCTTTCAGTTTTATATCCCACACATGGTGAAATCAGATAGTTCTAGACTTTTTCTGACTAACTTAGTTTGCTTGGCATAATATTCTCAAGATCCATCCATGTTGTCACAGATGGCAGTATTCATCATTTCTTATGGCTAAGTAGTCAGTATCCCATTATACAGATGTACCACATCTTCTTTATCTGATCCTCTATCAAAGGACATTTCAGGTGTTTCTATATCTTAGCCACTTTGAATAATGCTGCGATGAACATTATGGCGCATATATTTTTATGAATAAATGTTTTCAAATTTTCCCAGTAGATATCCAGAATAGGGATTGTTGGGTTATAAGGTAACCATAGACTTAATTTTTTGAGGAATCTCCACACTGTTTTTCATAGTGGTTTGTACCAATTTACATTCCCACCAGCAATAAATAAGGGTTTCTTTTTCTCCACAACCTCTCCAACTCTTGTCATTACTTGTTTTGTTGGTAATAGCCATTCTAACAGGTATGAGGTAGTATCTCATTGCAGTTTTGGTTTGCATTTCCCAAATAGCTAATGATGTTGAGCATCTTTTCATACATTTGTTGGCCATTAGTATGTATTCTTGGGACAAGTGTCTGTTCAAGTCAGCTGTCTAATTGTTGGTTTGTTTGTTTGGTGTTGATTGTATATTAACCCCTGTGAAAGCGGTTGTTTGCAAATATCTTCTCCCATTGAGTTGGTTACCTTTTTACTTTGTTTGTGGTTTATTTTGCTGTGCAGAATATTTTTAGTTTGATATTTTACCTTTTATTAATTTTTGCCCTCAATTCCTTTGTCTTTGGCATCAAATTCTCCCTAAAACCAAGGTCCATAACTTTAGCACCTGTGTTTTCTTCTATGTAATTTATTATTTTCAGATCTTATATTTAGGTCTTTGATTCATTTTGAGTTAACTTTTGTGTATGGAGACAAACACCAGTCTGGTTTTATTCATTTGCATGTGGGTTTCCAATTCTCCCAACACCATTTATTGAAGAGACTTCTTTTCTTCATTGTATGATTTTGGCTTCTTTATCAAAAATTATTGGCCATATACACGTTTCATTGGTCTGTGTGTCTGTTTTTCTGCCAATATCACGGTGTTTTGATTATTGTCACTTTGTAGTATAATTTGAAGTCAGGGAGTGTGATACTTCCAGCTTTGTCCTTTTTTCTCAGGATTGCTTTTGCTTTTCTGGGTCTTTTGTGGTTCCATATAAGACTGCTGATTTTCTGATATATATTTTTTCTGATATATATATATATATATATATATATATATATATATATATATAGATAGATATCACATTTGGAGTTTATGTCAATTGCATTAAATATGTACATTATTTTGGGTAATATGGTTATTTTTAACTGCATTGACTCTTCCAAACTATGAACACAGAATATATTTCCATTTCTTTGTGTTTTGAAATCTCTTTAAATAATGCTTTATAGCTCTTGTTATATAGGTCCTTCAGATCTCTTGCTCAGTTTCTTTCTAGGTATTTTATTGCAATTGCAAAGGAAATTCTTTTTCCTAGGAAATTCTTTTGCCTATTTTTTTCTGAAATTTCATTGTTGTGTATAGGAATGTGATGGATTTTTGTACATTGATCTTGTCTCTTGTGACTTTGCATTTATTTATTGTTTCTAATAGTTTTTGGTCTTCATCAATATTTTAACATTTGGAAAGTTAATGATTATCTTGCATACAAATGGCACTTAAAAATAAATGCATAGTTCAGAAAAATAAGGCAAAATGTAGGCTGAACATGGAAGCACTTCAGCATGTATGTGAATGGCACACATGTATAAGAGACCCAAGGTTGATGGAAGTTGCTGCCACTTCATCCCCCACACTCAGCCTAAATCCATGAAGCGAAACTTTGTGGGTTCACCAAATAGGACGCACAGTTCAGAATTACCCCATGTGATGTTCTTTGACTAATGATTGTGGTATTGAGAAATGAATGTGTGCCTTTGCCTGAAACTGTAGTGTCAAAAATTACTGCTTATATTTACTTAGTGCATTTGGGGGTAAGAAGCTTATTTTCTAATGGAAAGTGGAGAAAAATAACCTGCAAAGTGGTATAATTTTTCAAGAGCTCTTATGGTGCAAAGTTGACATCTCTCCAATCATTTTATAAGGAAACTCTGTATAAGATCCTTCACCCAAATACCTTATTCAATTCTCCAAAACACTGTTGAAATAAGATTTTTATTTTAAAACTTAAATAAAGTATATTTAACTTTTAAGTATTATTGGATTTCTAGAAATGTCTTCTATATTCATAAATTTATCCAGCAAGCAAAAAAGGTTGGCAGAAACTGCTAGCCACCTCCTCAATATCAACCCATTCCCCCCACCCCACCCTTTCTTATTAAGAAATAGTTGATTCGCCGAAACCGGTTTGGCTCAGTGGATAGAGCCTCGGACTGTGGACTGAAAGGTCCCAGGTTCGATTCCAGTCAAGGACATGTACCTTGGTTGCAGGCATATCCCCAGTAGGAGGTATGCAGGAGGCAGCTGATCAATGTTTCTAGCTCTCTATCCCTCTCCCTTCCTCTCTGTAAAAAAATCAATAAAACATGTGTTTTTTAAAAAAAAAAAAAGAAAAAAAGAAATAGTTTATTTGATTTGATAAAACAATGTGCCTAGTAGAAAATATTCAGCCTCTCATTGCATCTAGGAGTGCCCATGTGACCCAGTTCTGCCCAATTTGACGTAAGCAGAAATAGGCTAGTTGAGCTTCCAGTAAAGTATTGTTTTCCAGATAATTCAGTTACATTTTTACCATTGCTCCTTCCTCCTCTCCACACCTGGAATGCAGTCTCAATGCCTAAAGTCAAAGGGCACATCCTGTGACACTGAGGGCAAAAATCCCCAACTTAGGGTGCAAAACGTGAAGAAAGAGGGAGCCTAGGATGCTTATAATACAAGGAGCCCCGCACTGGCCCTGAACCACCCAGCTCTGGCTTTCCTGCAACTGGAAAAATAAAGCTGCTGTTATTTAAGTTTTGTGTTCCATGCAACTGAACACAGTCTCTAAGTCTTACAGGAAACAGGTTATTTGAGTTTTCAGTTTGCATTATCAATGTTCCACATATTTGTAATGGAGTTGACTGTTTTAGAAAGTAAAGTGGCTTTGTAACAATGTGTGTGTGTGGGGGGGGGGGGGGGGAATGACGTGATTTACCCAAAACTGTCAATGTTAAGAAATATGCATAAAACAAGAAGAATCTTAAACCTGAATTAACATTTTTATTGCTCCAAAAGAAATGTTTTGAAAATATTTCTATTAACCTATATGAAAATTTCAGATAATAATAATAAAATATGATAATGACCCCCAGATCATATGGATCATTGTTATGAGATTTGTTAGTTCTTTTATTGATCCATTCTTTATTTATATCTAGAATCTTAAAGAAACAGTTTGTAATGAAAGGTGGGCATATGACAGTGACATTAAAATAGGGATGAAAAATTAATAAAGCATGTTTGAAAGATAAAGAATGATTATAAATTGAAAACTACCTCAAGAATAGTGAATCTACTTAAACATAATATTTTTCTCTGAGCTTCCTGTAAGTCAAAGCAAAGAAACAAGCATACTAAGTTACAGTACTCTTTTTTAGCTGGCAAAGGGAATGTCCCAGTTTGTTAATTAATAAATTACTGGCATATCAACATAAAAGTAACTTGCATTTATATATCACTGAAATTTGCAAAGCATTTTGATTTTATTCTACAACAACCCAATGAAGTAGAAAAAGCAGGTATTAAAACTTATCTTCATTTTACAGTTTAAGAAACTGAGACTGAAAGGCTGGTTCTAGTACTGTAGCTCCATTAGAGAGTTGGGAAATTGGGATTTAGGGAGACTGGAAAAACAGGCCTGGGTGACTGAGGATACAGCAGTGCCAGTGAAATAAAGAAACTGTGGTAAGCTAAAACCGGTTTGGCTCAGTGGATAGAGCATCAGCCTGCGAACTGAAAGGCCCCGGATTTCATGTACCTTGGTTGCGGGCACACCCCCAGTAGGGGGCATGCAAGAGGCAGCTGATCAATGTTTCTCTCTCATCGATGTTTCTAACTCTCTATCTCTCTCCCTTCCTCTCTGTAAAAATCAATAAAATGTATTTTTTTAAAAAAGAATAAAAGAAACTGGGGTGAAAGAGGAAGGCTGTGGGGTGGATAACATGCTCTGTTGAGTCTAAGTTAAGCTAGAGTTTTCTAGAAGTCATCAAGGAATCAGAAAATAGAAATGGTATTTAAAGCCATGGTTTTACAGATGTCATCCAGGGAGAAAGTGCAGATGAAGACCAAGTACAGAGTTCTGAGACCTGCCAAAATGTACCTCCTGCCAGCAGAGGAGGAGCCAGCTAAGGAGGCGGAGGAGAGGCCAGGGGCACAGAGGAGGGGTCATGATGGCGCACTAAAGAGAAAGTGGTCAACAAAGTTGAGAGGTCAGGTGAGATGTGGACAGTGGCTTTGCCTAGACCAGGCCATTAGTGGCCTTGACAGGAAGCAGCAGAGTGGTGGGGAAGCCAGCCTGACGAAGGACACAGAGGCGAAATGGAGGCCAGAAAGGAGAGAGCACCATAAATCACTCTGACTTCTTGCTATAAACGGGAACAGGAAAGTAAGACACAATCAGAGTGTTGACTTGGAGAGCGAATAGGCAGAAAAAACTCAGGACAGTGCTTTCTGGAAGAAGCATTTCCCCTTTGTGAAAAAAATGCCAAACCACCAGGCCCTGGAACAACCAAGGCAAACTGCAGAAGAGCACAGTGATGGGAGAACTCACTAGCTTGTTTCTGACAGCCCGAGGCCATGCCTCTGCGTTCTTCTAAATGTTAGATGGTGGGGCTTCTTTCGCAAGACAAGGCTGTGATAACATGCAACGGATATTTCTCCTACCTATCCACAACTAAAACAAATTATAAACTACAACACAATCAATCAATTATTATAGTACCCCTCTTTGATCTTCTATGCCTCTGATCATCCTTTTTACTTCTAAACTTGCCTCCTGGTTCCAATATCCCTCGTTGGATATGCCAGACCTTTCCAGATACCAGAATGACTAGAGAAAACCTCGGGCATAGCTGTGTCTCTGGGCTCTCAGGACTATAGGGGGAGGCGGGAGGTGACTGGAGAGCAGGGACAATATTTAAACATTGTAGCCTGTGCCTGGTGCTAAAGCAAGCCTCCCAGATTCTCACTGCACCTCACTTATAGAATTTCCCAGCACAGTTTGCAGGATAAAGGGCGATTTTCCTCCAGAAGAACTCAAATTCATGGTGTCATCAAGGTGAAACCTGGAAAAATGAAAATTGTAACCCCAAACCGTGTAAGGACTTTTGCATAATCCTCAGAAGACCCCACGTAGACAACAGAGGCTCCAACCCTTCCAAAAGCAGATATCAGCTGCTCCCCAGGTAAGCACTTTCTGTGACAAAGATGATCCAAACAATCATGTCTACAGAAGAAAGACTTTCAGAACAGGCAGGTGGAACAGTTCTGTTTCAGTGTGCATGTAAGCCTGCATGTCTTTAAAATGTCTAGACAAATAGGCAACTTGGCCAACAAGTGCACCTGCTCTGGCTTGGTATTGGAGCAGAAGTGGTAGCTGCTCTATGGGAAGCTGGACCAGATCATCCAGTAGCATCCCACCTTACTCCCAAAAACTGCCTCTCTCTGGGGCATGTTACATCAAATGAAGGAAGTAGGTTTTAAAAAAAACAACAACAAGATATTAAAAATAAAAACACAATGAAGTTCAATGTAAAACAGTCCTGCTGGCTATGAATGGCCTAGACACATGCCTTACAACAGCATAAGTCTTTCATATTCTCCAAGACAACTGTGAACAAGAACCACAGCCTGTGTTACTGGACCCCTGCATGTGGATGGCCACAAACCTGGCGCCTTCCATCAAACAAAGGAGGTATATTGCAGCCACCAATTACTGAGTACTTCTCTGCACTACATATTTGCAAATGTTTCCTCACCTGTTTCTCCCAACAACCTTCATGGGAGATACTGTTACCCATATTAGAGATGATGGCACTGGGATCTGAGTGAAAAGGTCTCATATTAGTAAGTGGAGAAACTAGAACTTAAGCCAGCTTTTCCTGACTCTCTCACTCTCCATCACTACCTGTGCCATCCCTGTTATTCATTCAGTCTCTCTAAAACCAACTCAAAGTTAGCTGTAACATAACCCTTGTCAAGGAATGGGTAATAAGGTAGTCCACATGCACTTAAGGGGGGCGATCTGGGAGACCTCATACCCTCCTGACCCAGTGGAATTCCACCCCTGGAATGTTTGTACAGTGTCAAGCAAGTGATGAGATATTTTAGGTCAGTGTGGTGTCCCCAAGTCTCTCCAATATTGCGATATAGACAGATACCTTTCTATGAAGTGAGCTTTAAACTTTACACGTAACCATTCAATGTCTTTGTTTTAAAACTTTATATATATATATATATATATATATATATATATATATATATATATATATCTTTTTGTTGATTTCAGAGAGGAAGGGAGAGAGAGAAACGTCAATGATGAGAGAGAAACATTGAGTGACTGCCTTCTGCACACCCCCTACTGGGAGTCGAGCCCACAACATAGGCATTTGCCCTTAACTGGAATCAAACTCATGACCCTCAGTCCACAGGCCAACGCTCTATCCACTGAGCCAAGCCAGCTAGGGCTGCTTTAAAATTTTAAAAGTCAAGCTCAAGCCAAAACCGGTTTGGCTCAGTGGATAGAGCGTCGGCCTGCGGACTGAAGGATCCCGGTTTCGATTCCGGTCAAGGGCACATACCTTGGTTGCGGGCACATCCCCAGTAGGGGGTGTGCAGAAGGCAGCTGGTAGATGTTTCTCTCACAT